>OX411312.1:63541540-64141540 GCA_948150685.1 Rhaphigaster nebulosa
AAGGTAGAAATAACAGAAGTAGTAGGTATGGTTGAAAAGCCACTGCCACGAAATGCATTGTCAACTATCAGGCTTGACCTGATAGTGAGACAGAACTGCCAAATCTGTAAATGCTGACATGACAGCGACTGTCCTACAGTTTACAAAGTAAATGTCTCCATTTAACGAGTATTTACTTATATTGTAAAGTTTAAATTTTAATCAAATTAAACTTTGGCGGACCGTATTTTAGATACCCCTGTTCTAAACCACCAGTGCCGATCTTGCACTTTTGTTTGTTCTGGTAAGAGATGGACTCTGCCATTTTTGGTGGTTTATGTAGGAAATAACAGTTCTATCCCTTTGTTCTTTTCCCAGGTATGGTCTGAAGCGAGAAGTGAAAATATCAATTTCTTCACATAAGAAAAAAATTAAGATTTTAATGACAATTTTTGTTTGTAGTTTTCAGTTCAGAATCAACATATGAATAAAGAAATGTTGGATTAACAATACTTTCATGAATTTCAAATTTTATATTTGTTCAGAGTGCATATGCTTAGCAGAATATTATTGTTCAGTTCTGCAAGTCTAAACATTCATGATTTTTTAAGTAGCAGGCTATTTGTTTCGTACAGCTATATGAACAACACGTCTTATGCTCTTTGCTATCATGTCATGGGATATCGACACTCCGGTTTCGTTAAGACGTTCTTCTATAGTCTTGCTGCCTCCATACCTCAAGTTCTTCCGTTCGGAACACAAAGAGGGGCATTGTGCGGTAATCCGACAGCTAACCTCGAGATGGCAAAAAAAAAAAAGAAAAAAAAAAGAACGCATTATTATTTCCTCTATTCATGTCTATGGAGTCAGACCATTAGCTGATTATCAACAAATTCTTGATAGTTGTGAATTAACATTTGGAGACAAACAAAAAATAATTAAACGCAAAAATTGGGATAGTTCGCATAATATATTCGACCATGTAAGCATGACATATTCGAACGGATTTCATTCTCATTCCACCGAGGTAGGAATTTCCTACGACAATTATTTAGTTCTTCAATGTTCGCATTTGTTCATGAGTTAATTTTTTTTGTCAGTAATTAGAGGGCGACTATCAGACATTTTTCATCATCAATAACATTTCCTGTTAGTGTGGTCGCGTGCCGGATTACGCTGAGAATTAGCGCTATGATCACGAAGGTAGTAAATCGCGGGGCAGTGTAGTGTAGTACTAGGGGGGGGGGGGAGGGGAAGGAGCAGGAGGGGTTCCTGGCTGGCCACTTGTTGCTAGTCCGGCCTTGTGTCGCCACTCATGTTCCATCACGGCAAATTATTCACATCATTTTATAATAAACAGCTACATATGAGGGGTTGGCGTGATCCTGGTCATTTTATTGTAATCAAAACTGTCGGGTCAGCCACGAAGGAATTTTTCATTAATTTCCACGTGTAAACTCGTGTATAGGGTTGTAACAGAAGTACCCATTTTTTATGTTATTTTTCACAAGTAAGGTCTTTATTCGCACCCGGCATTGGTAGTGACAGAGACAATCAGCGGAATTGATGCTAAGAAGATACAGTCTATATAGTCCAGTAGTTGGGTGCATTATTGCTCCTGATGGTTTTGGAGTCTTGATTTCAAATCTGGAGTTATCTAACAAAATTTCTTAGAGATATTTGCAAAAAATGACGAAATTACCGCACTTTTTTAAGGTTTTTAGTTTATAATTTCAAAAGTATGAGTGGTAGCGAAAAAATTGCTCTTATCTTTTTAAAAGTGGACTAATGTTTCCAAAATTTGAGGCTAACAACAGTAAGTCAGTAGGTCCAATTGTTTCCGAGATACTAGAACTTGTTAGGAGTAAAGCTGCAGCAAATCTATTTATATTTTATTAGAGGTTTTTCAAAGTGCTAAAACCAAACATGACACCAGTTTTGAATTAAAATATTCTGTCAGTATAATGCGCATCGTAGTACACTGTTATCATTATATATAATTCAATGGGCCTTTATATCGCTCTAAAATTCAATTATTCCATTTTAGAAAGTTGGATCACTCTAAAATTTACAATTTCTAGATCATATAAACATATTATCGGAGTAAAAAAAATATGTATATTTAATATTAGAGTGACCAAATTTATTGAAATGAAATAATTTAATTATGAAGAGTTCTAATATGTCTATTGAATTATATGTAATGATAACAGTGTACTACGATGCGCAATAATAATAAGAACAGTATTATTATAATACAGTTCTTATTACATGTAATTTAATATATACAATTGGCAAGAGTCTACCCTTAATTTTTTTTTTAAAGATTTAAAAATCGCGCGTAATTCAGGAACTCTTCGACGGATTCAAACCAAATTTGGAGTGTCGGTAAAATTCTTAATCGCAATTTGCTTTATACGGGGTATTTCTGTTTAGAATCAACGTTATCCGCAAAAAACTTAATTTCGTTTTTATTTTGTAATCACATTTTTTTTACACATGCCTTCTAAATAGTGCAATAGCTTAATTACACAGGCCAACAAAAAAAAATTTTGAAAACTTTTTTAACTTTGATAGTTGATCTTTATAGATTTTTATCTAAATCTGGCCTTAGTTTTTTTTAGAAACATGCTTAAAAACATACTCTGGATTTTTTAAAAAAAATTCTAATAATTATTGGTTTGGTATTTAGGAAGTATTATTTTCTTAAATTTAATATATCGTAGTATCCCATGAAGTAATTTTCTTCCTCTAATATTATGTTTTATTCTATTTTATCCCATATTTCTTTACATATTTTTCAACGTTTCGGGGAATTTTCCATATTCATATTTTCAGGACAACACTGCTATGCATTATTCACTAATATCCTAATTTTTATTTCTCCTCTCTTTTTTTTGTAGTTTCATCCATAAATTTTTGTTTTGTTTTAGTCACTATTATTTAAAAAACTAATAAAAAAAAGTGTGCATACATGCTCTGAATATCATGGCTACAATACACATCGTGACATTTAGCTTAAGGATTATATAATGCATAAGTATAAAGGAAGAATTAAAGAAAAAATAAAGTTATTGATAATATCAAGCATAAATGGGGGTGATACAATTCCATAGTTCCTATAAGCGGGCCACTGGTTGAAAACACAATAATACCCTACAAGACAATTTTATAAAAATAAAATGTTACAATATTTAAAGGAAAACTTAAAAATAATAATAAAACAACCCATTACATTAAGTCAGTACTTGAAAGGACACATTTGAGGATAAAACGTGTTTGCTTAATAGAAGGAAATAATTAATCGACATTTCGCTAGTTTTTTGTAAATGAAAAAAATAATGTTTTTGACAGTAATATGTTTAGCTATAAATTATTTATTTTTGAATGACTTACTACCCATATTGGGGCATGAAATATATTTAACTGAGGGCTTACTGAACCAAAAATATACAATCTGATTAATTTTTATTTTATACTCGATCACCTTAATTGAGGGCCAAACGTTTAAATAAAAGTACTTATATCAAGGATTACATATTTTGGTTTCTTAATCTGGGGATCTTAAGGCCTTCAAAACACACATACTTATTTAAAATATTCACCCAGCGACCCCTCTTTTTCCCCATGTGGGCTAGTAGAAAATAAATTAAGAAAATATATACATCAAGACTGATTAATTAGTATAAATAATCGAAGTGCTTCCTCTAACTTATTTTTTCCACGAGCCGTTTAAAGACATTACAGTTTTAAAGAACTTGTTTACAGATGTTGAACACTGATGCAATTTCCTCGATTGGGATCGATCAAGAATAGAAATTCCAGTAAGATATTCATGGGATCTGAGAAATCAAGTGGTTTTATTTTTATGCTCAAACCAGATCAAGGAGTCAGTGGATAGGCTATGAATCTATCAACCGCAAAAACAGTTGAAAATCTAAACGGGAAGCAATAATAGCAGCGAAGGATTTTACATAACTTTTTCATGGCCTATTCAAAATAGCATTAAGATTAAAATACCACAACATTAAATTTTAGAAGTATTTTTCCATTAATTAGTATTTTCCATTAATTGTTATTATATAAGTTAATATGATCTACTACCTTTGAAACATGATCATTATTCTAAGCTGATTTATTGCATAATAGTTTTAGAATTATTTCATAGATGAAAATTACCTTAAATAAAAGAATTATTTTTAATTAAGAAGAGTACTTTAAAACCTATAGTACAGCCTAAATTACGAGGTAAGATATAAAAAAGGAAAAGGTAGTGGACAATTTTTTTCCCTCGAGATTATTGTTAATTACATTAATTCCAAAAAAGTGACCTTTAAAAATGTTCCTTTATTAGTTTCCCCTCCCCCAAATTCGTTAGTCTTATACATTTGGGGTATGTTTCTCGTAGTTCAAGATCTTTGTACAATCATTTGATAGCGATGAAAAGTAATTGTACAGCAAAAATTAAAAGGATGATAAATTATTTGGATGAATCGGGTTATAACTTTTCGTTGAGTTTCCAGCCCATATCTTTCATAGAGCCTGGAAAACGTAAAAGTTCATAAAAAAGATTCCTTTAATATAAAGAGAATAACCATTCATACGTGTGTTAATTAAAAAAAAAAAATCATTATTAAATGTATTTGTTTCACTTGGAAAAAAAAATTATATTTGTTAAATTTTTATTTATTTATTATTATTAGACAATATTTTAGCTTAAACATAAGTATTTTAATCATTAGATAAGTTTGAATTGATATTTATTAATGAATGGTGATCTATATATATATATATATATATATATATATATATATATATATATATATATATATATATATATATATATATATATATATATATATATATTATAACAATTGGATAAGAGTTTAGATATAATAAAATCCTAGAAAGAAACAGGTACGCTACTAGATTCCTCAAAGTCTCTTTAATTGGAGAAACGAGAAAAGTTTTAAACGCCATCCAAGCCGACCTGACACACACCTGGGAGACGTTAAAGGTTCGGTTGAAAAAATTATATGGTGGAGGAAGATGGACCCTAGAAGAGGACGTATTTGGCTTATTTAAGGAGCGGCGGACTCAAGGTCAATCAGAAGGGGAAATCGCTGAAAAACTCCTAGTCCAATATAATAGATTGATGGAGAAGATGGCAGAAACCTTTGGTCAAGCGGAGGGGGGGGGAGGAGAGGGGCTAGAAAATGGAATTTTTAAAAGGAGTGATAAAGGTACAACTAAATCACTATGTGGACCGCCTAGGCTCACTTACAAGGGACCGAGACTTCATAGAGTGTGCACACCATCTCCTAGACGCTAGTTAGTAGTAGGTTTCGAAGCGAAACCCGCTTCGAGAAGCCGGAAACGGAGTGGATGGAGGTGCGGTCATCACGGAGGAGACAGACTAATAACAACCAAAGTTTCGAAAAACGCCCGAGTAAGACCGGACGAGTGGAGGCGGAAATCAGAGCGACGCTGCTATGAAAGTAACCGGCCACATAGCAGCCCAGTGCAACCTCACAAGGCGCAACGAATGCGGCATACGAGGTCATGTGGCACAGGAATGTCCCAGGCGCAATCCCGGAACAAACAGAAGAGATCAACAACAACCGGAACCGATGGAGGTGAACAATCAGGGCTGGAGCAGCAGGCGGGCCGGAAGGAGGGGTGGCAGGTGCTACACCAGTGAGAAGTCTTCGGGAGAGGAGATTATCCATGCTGAGCGCAGTAGTCCCACTCGAGGAGACATGAGGTAAGTAGCGGGAATCCCTTGAGGGGAGGACCTTCCGGAGCGGAAGTAGTGGCGGGACGTCCCCGTGCGGATTGAGGGAACTGGTGGGGCAACCAACTGAGCGATTTAAGAGTAAACAATAACTTACAAGCTTATAGTCTTTAGGAGAGATTAAGGGAATCAGGGATAAATTTCTTAATGGACACGGGAAGTACGAACTCTTTAATCAGTATGAGCGGAGCGTAGAAACTGGATATTTGGGTCGGTCGGAAGCAATGTAAATGCGTGGTATCTACTGTAAGCGGTAGATGCCAAACTTTGGGGCATTTTTAAATCTAAACGAATTAACGGAGCGCGATTCACATATCAAAATACATATTATTGAAAGATTGATGCCGGAATATGGCTTAATTATACGATGCGATATCTTACAGCAAGCGGGTCTAAAGATGAGGTTTAAACTACAAAACTTGGTGATGCAAGATAGGGAAACGGAGGTACCAAACCACAACAGAGGGGAATAACGATAACATTGAATTTGCCGCCGTGGAGTGCACAAAACAGGCAACAGTACAGTTAGTGGAACACAACGAAGAACTGTTTTACAGAGACGAGGAAGTTTTACTGACCACAGGAAAAACCGTACATAGGATCAACCTCAAAACGGAGACCCCAGTTTTTGTCAAAGATAGGCGGTACTCCCAAGCTATGAGGGATATCATTAGCGAACAGTTAGAGGACCTTCTTAAAAAAGGTATTATAAGACGTAGTAATTCTCCATTTAATAGTCCCTTATGGGTGGTCGAGAAAAAACAAAGAGAATCGGGCGGAAAAGTGAAACAATACCGAGTGGTAGTGGACTACCGCAAAACTAAACCAGGCAACGAAGGAAGAACGGTATCCCCTTCCGCGGGTCGAGGACATACTTGATCGCTTGTCGGGAGCAACGGCCTTCAATACATTAGATCTCAAGAGCGGATATCATCAAGTTAGAATGGCCGAAGAGGATAAAACGAAGAAGGCGTTTTCATGGAAACGTGGGCACTTTGAATTCGTTAGGATGCCCTTCGGGTTAAAGGAGGGCCTGTTAACTTTTCAACGTCTCATGGACGAACAACAGAAAGGGTTAGGCGGAGACTTTTCTCAAGTGCACATGGATGATCTAATTGTTTTTAGTAAGACCGAAGACGTTTTTAGTGAGACCGAAGATGAACATGTTAAATAGTTGAGATAGATCTTTGACAGACTACACGAGTTTGGAGTTAAATCTAAATTCGGCTTACATGAGATTAGGTTTTTGGGATACGTGGTTTCGCGGAACGGGGTGAAACCGGATCAGGAGCGAGTGAAAATCATTCTAGAAGAAAATCATTCCTTTGCCTAGAAATGCGCGCGGTCAGACGGTTTTTGGGTATGATGAATTATTATTGAAAATTTATCCCCAGTATAGCGAAGCTGACCCTCCCGTTAACCGAAATATTGAAAAAAGGAAAACGGTTTCAACTCGGGCCCGACCAGTTAGCAAGTATTAAGAAATGCTGAGAGATATTGACCACTCGACCGTTACTAGCTTTCCCCGACTTTCATAGAACGTTTAAAGTTACCATGGACGCAAGCGAGGTCGCTGTTGGAGCCGTCCTATCCTAGGACTTTGAGGAAGGTGAAAGACAAATAGCATACGCAGGTCGGAAGTTGAACGACGCCGAAAGGCGATACAACGCAATTGAACCGCGAGCTTTTAGCGGTAGTGTGGGCCGTGTAACATTTTCGTCCTCACGTATACGGAAGAAGATTTGAGTTGCTAACCGATCACAAGCCTCTAGTATACCTAAGCGCACTTAAAGAATCTTCTGCGCGGGTGTCGCGTTGGAAGGAACGACTCACGGCATATAATTTCTAAACATACACAAGAAAGGCGGCGAAAACGCGGTCTGACTGGTTACCGCGAATCACCTTGAAGAACTACGCGTACCAAGAACTCGAGCCTGGCGGCTGCGCTCAACAGGGCACATCGTAACGAAACGAATGTTTTACTTTATGTTTTTACTTTTTATTTTTCTAATATAGTTGTATAATAAAGATAAGTTAAATCACCAATTAAACAATGTAAGAAGTGGTACAGAATTTTTTTTTTGTGTTTTTGTTTGCTGTTTCTATAGTGATGTGTTTCTATGTGTAGCTATAGAGTAGTTTTGTAAATAGAGTAAGCATAGAAACATTCTGTTATATAGTCATAGTTTAAGACAAGCAGATGTTTTAATTTAGTTTATGAGTTCATCCATGTGAAGGAACTGGAGGGAGTTAACGATATATTAGATACAAACAACAACAAGGACTGTGTAACTCTTAAGGATATGTTAACTATTGTATATCAATAACTCTATACCAGGTAGAAAAGATAATAAAGTTAGTTCGTTTCTAGAAGTTGTGTCGTTAACTTGCCCCAAATCTCCTTTTTTTAAGTAGATAGTCAGTCTAATTGTAACTTATATATATATATATATATATATATATATATATATATATATATATATATATATATATATATATATGTGTATATGTTCTATACTATTCAATACATTGAAATTATACCAGAAATTTATTAAGTTTTGACAAATTTTCTAATAATATTTAAAATATTCTGAGTATATAGCATAGTAACCCTACGCAGTTGAGCAGCATTTCTTAGATAATAAAGTTTTTTTTCTTAAGTCCTAGGAGGCCTTGAGAAATTGAGTAACCATGTATGTATGTAAATACCTTTTTTTTTTTTTAAATAATCGTAGAAAATACCTTAACAGTTGGAAACTGCAGCTGTGGTCGGTGTTGAAAATATTTCTGTGATGTATAATTCCTCATACAGCGACGTTCAAGGGTAAAAAAGTGTGAAAAATGATCACGTAGGAAATATGGATTGAGTTGGAGAAGTACATGGCTCAACGAAATATGTCAAGCCCACGCGGGGATGGTATCTTTTTCCGCACCATTTCTGCCCCTGTCTTCACTTCTGCCTACTCTCTTCAATTATCGTATTCCGCCCCCAATAATTTATTACCTCTTTCCCACTCTCGATAGATGGTATTAGAATTGTGGTTGATATCTGCATGCTCAATACAGCAGAGTAATTTATTATAAGATTTTTTTTTTATGAACCCCTATTTTCACTTCTTTACCAATTTAAGTAGAAAAAGTCTGGTGATTAAAAAAAAAAAAAAAAAAAAAAAAAAAAAAAAAAAAAAAAAAAAAAATGTTTCGAGACCATAAATAATTTACACGTTTTATGGTAACTTGCCGAAACTGTATGTGTATATTAAGATATACGTGTATACGCGAATATTTTTTATACGTTTTTATATTTTTTATATTACTGTTCTTTCGGTCTGAACAAATGACTGAGAAAATGTGGAGCATATAACCATGAATAAGATGAGTACTTCTAAGATCCATGTAGCGATACATGTTGGGAATCACGAGGTGAGATAGGAAATAACAACAGATAGATCAGAAGATTGAACATGATAAACACTATGACAAGGTTCTAACATGACCGTTGGATCAAAATATCTAAGAGTAGTACCAAAGAGAGCAGAAAAAAGGTGTCGCCTCAAACTAACTTGGGACGAAGAAATAGAAAAGATCGGTGGAAAAGCGATTTGAAACCATCTCCAATAGTCCAATCTTAAATTTATTCCCATCTATAACAAAAAAAAAACCATTACTCACCGGAATTACTGAAAAAACCCCGACCCTTAAACCGTTTAACTATAAACACCCCATCTTTCTTCCATTGCTAGTTCAGTGCGAGAATAAACCAATACAAACTTTTCTGTTTGATATAATCTACTTAAACCTTGGTGAGTGAAACCCTGAAAACCAAGACTGAAAACCTCACACTATTTCAACATTTATCCTAAACTCCGATTTGAAACAAAAAGCTCATATACCCGATACCGATTAGGACTATTTGGACATGAGGAGTTGAGATTTGAGGGTCCATAAAAAAAAAAAAAAATCTTTCAGCATCCAATTATTACAATCTAAAATCATCAATCTTGCTTATGACGTCACAAATAAAACTAAACGTATAGCCTCATACTTTGCTGATTTACACGAAATAGATACCTTTTCTTCTACCACTCTCTAGATACTCCCCAATATAAACTCTATTTCTACTCAAACCAGTTGGTATCTAACCTTACTTTCTATTCGATTCTCGATAATCCTCTGAGCATCAGAAAAGATGGTCTAGGGACATTTCAACATAACATTTTCATTGAAGGGTATATTCTTCACAAGTTACTGTTGTGATTTATTAATCCTGTAGCACATTTTTACATTGGTAAATAAATTTAAACTAGTAGTTTTATGAACTGTAGACATCACGAAAAAAAAAAAAAAAATTAAAATCTGCTCTTTATTGCAGATTTCAATGGTTTAGCCAATATTGTCATTCATTGAGAAACCAACATTATGTCCAGGGATACAAAGCATCATAATTCGTCTCCTGAGGAAGTAACTGTTTTGTTCCACTATTTACTATTAACAAGGTGTCCAATATAAATCGGCTCGAATCCTTCTAAGACCTACTTCTTAAATATTGATGATCAGTAAATAAAAAAGAAAATACCACTTATGGCGAAAACGAATACTGGGCTGGGATATCAGGACTTTCTCGATAACCTGGTAACAAACATCGCATGTTTCAACCCCAATTAAATATGTACACCTGAGACCTAGATGTCAGATTTATTGATGAGACCTACAACCAACCCTAGAATTTTGATTTCTCCCGAAGTGTGCATACCATTACAAGCCACTAGTAAAACAGGTCCAAATAATTTATTATTATACTCTTCCTTTTCCATACATTTTCAATATTGGTTTTATTGTTTTATGAGCTCCTGGAAGTTAAAAAAACTCCATTGTTCGGAAGTTACCAAATCATCGCGCTACGACCAAACGCGTCTTTAGATTTTCTTTAAAGTTGGCACAAATATTCCTATAAGTCAAGGAAAAGGACGTATGTTTAGAAATTTTTAATTAGGGATTGATCCTTCTATACCATCATGCGGACGTCAACTGATTTTAATTTTTAAATCGCATCCAAGAAGACGGTCGTTTTAATGGCCCAGTTATTTATTTTACATGACATTTTCTGTTATTTTACTTATAGACCCGTTATTATTTTACAGTTTGTTTTAGCATATCATTCAGTTGTAAATTCATTTAGATTGATTATTCGTTATGTTTTTAGTCGCTTGGCATGCCTCAATTCGTCTTGCTCGATTTTACTTACACACTATCTGGAATCTGTATTGTGCCTATCGTTACTGTAAGAATAAAAGAAATATAGAGCTTGCCGTTTGAATTGTTTACTATTGATATACTTACTCTGTACTCAGAAAAAGTCTTAAATTGAAAACAAATTCTAATGAAAAATACCAAAAAAAAATCAACGCCAGACATCTGGTTCTGGAATAAATTAAATACTAGGATCCGCCTGTCCAGATGCTGATGGAGTGTTACACAATTAACAACAAATTCTATTATCAATTTCTTAACAGTTATTTTGTGATCTACATTAGTGCGCTTCGTGAACGATGGACTGATTATATTAAATCATGATAACTAATAAAATAATTGTCCAGGGAATTGTAAATAACAGCTGAGACATAATTCCAAAAGTCAAGTTGGGACAACGTATGATGAACCCTAGCTACAGTTTCACTACTTGAACTATGAACTTTAAATGAACACGAACTGCAAGCCCTTGACCTAATAGCACCTTCACAGCCCTTAGATTTCCCCAGATTGCTCAAAACTGACTTGCCCTTCAGACTGTAAATCTACTTATGGGACGAATAATTTTATTATAGATACATTAGAATAAACTGTTAGGTTTGATTTATAAGTTTTGAAATGACAGGAATTATATATAATTCAACTGAGCTGGGAAATTAAAGAAAATTATTTACTGCAAACGTTTCACTTCTAAATATTAAAACATAAACATAGAAAATTATTACACTACGGTGTATTATTTCCAAATACATAGTTACAAAAGTTATTTATTTGAGTTGAATTTTTTTTATCTATTTATTTTTTAAAAGGCTTTGGTACCAATAATGATTCCAAAACACTTTATATTTTTCCTCTATCTTCATAAATAACCGAGATATGGGCATATGAAACCTTTAATCGGTCGCCTTTCTGCATAGAAATGGCGGATGCTAATGTCGAGTTCCGAGAATCATCCTGGGTTGACTTGTGACTTTGGCGCAAAAATCGGCCCAGTAGTAGGACAAAATCCGTGGACGACGGACTGACTGATATTTTATTCGATTTTTGGATTCTACGTATCTTGAAACGTAAAACCTAGAATGTTGAGGGGATTAATAGAATTTAATAGAATTAAAAGGGTTTTTTTTTCTTGGTCGATTACAAAGGTAATTATTGAAAATAATAAACCAAAATGAAATGCACGATTAATCAGTATTTAGGATTTTATTTGTATATAATTTATAATAATTTATTTATTTTTCGTTTATTTAATTATTATATTATATGTAATTCACCTATTTTTATTTCAACCGTTGTTATGCATATTATTTTATATGATAGATATTTTCACTTTTAATCCACATTTAATCACACCCTTTTCTAATTTCTTACGTTTATTTTTGTTAGTTTCTTTTCTGTGCATCTTTAACTCTTTTTACTCTATTTAGTTTTACTAAATAGTTTTACTTACTACTATCAATATCACAAGCTGAATGTGGCAATTTTTGGATATATATATATTCTCAGAAACCCTTCTACATAGTTAAGATTGATTTCAGAATTTTCGGAAACTATATTGGATCCACCATTTCAAATTCTGAAAAACTGAACTGTGCTTCAAATTCAGCGACACCTTTTTCAAATTTAAAAAATATGATGGATACCGAAAAGCAAACAATAAAAAAAAAATGGAATGGACGAAATGATCAGATCGTTGAGATAAATTCTTAAGGTTTCGTTCGAGTGTAGAAACAAATTTGTAGGTTGCATAAAATTTTAAATGCGGAGAATGCCAGGTTTGAGAAAGTTACCTCTTAGAAGGGCACGGAGGAAAAAGTTAACGTTTTTTCCGAAAAATAGTGCAACTCCAATTTTTTTTTGATTCTGTAATTTTGGCGCAATATTGTAACTCTAAGAAAGACGAATCTAATAGTTTGCACTGTTCAGGAACAAACACCTAAATGCCTAGTTTATATATATATAAAAGAGTAGCTAGAATAGAGGAAAACAATATAATTTAGTGGTTTAATTTCGTTCTCCTGAAATTTTTTAAAGAAAATAGTTGAACTGTGGAGTTTTCTATCAAAAGCCAAGATATCCACTTCAAATAGGATGGTATCTCATGGAGATAAGGGAAATTTTTATTGAAAATGTTGATCTGTAACTCTTATTTGACAGATAAATTTTACAGAAAGATTTGAAATAAACTGAATAATTTTTAGGTGTAGAATATTAATTCGTCAAAAAAATCTTTGTTTTTGAGAAGTGGATATATTAACTTTTTATAGAAAGCTCCTCAACTGTTTTCCTCTTTTACCCTTCATATATTTACCACGAAGTTTAATCTATCGAATGAGGAAATTCGAATTCCATAGTTGTATTAATTTACCAGGAGCATATTGCAAAATAAAATCTTATAAACATAGAGCTAGTGCTCAGAGAAATAAAAAGGCCCAAAGATTACAAAATTATTCACAATAGGGAATTTTAAAGAATAGCATAAATTCTTTTTTGGTCCCCTGAAAAGTAATTAAATACACATTCGTTACGGTGCTTAATTAACCGTGGTGGCGACGATATATGAACATATGAACTGAAATATGATCTAATGCGAGTTGTTTATTTAGATCCCTAACTTTTTAAAAAATAGCTCTGTGGAATAGAATATTTTAGCTAGAATCTCATATTGGGAGGAAACCAAATTATATTAATATATGACAATGATAGAGGCTAATATCTTGCATACAGTCCCACTAAAACCTAACTAGGGAAGAATATTGTTTGTTAGGGGTTTGGAAGAGAAGGTAAACTTGCTTGGAAGACGATATCTGATTTGGTCCTTGGGTCGCGTGTCGGATTTCACCTAACCTCTACTTAGAACCAAAACTTCAATCGATCCCTAACATCCTATTATTTGATCTAGCTCCTGCAGGTCATGCAGCCATGTTTTGATGAAATAATACGCCTCTTTAACGTAAACAATGCGACTCTGATACTCCGAATGATCCACATGAGAATGATTTTGAGAATGTAGGAATCGGGCGTGAATAAAATAATGGCGAAAAATTTCTAGGAATGTTCAAATTTGAATTATATTGGGGAGACAGGCAAACTTAGACGTGGAAATTGTTTCATTGTATACTAACTGGAACTATTATTTAGAAGGTTTTATTTTACATTATCTGCATTTTCTTGTATTAATAAATTAATTATCATACTAAACAAGGAAGCAGTCACTAACCAATTCATTGAAAGGAAATCAATTTTTAAGGCTATATTATGCGAAATATTTGACTCCGTATCCGAACCTATTAGCTTCATTATTGTATAAAATATTAATATAAAAAACTCTTAATGTGGATATTTTAAACAAGTTAAATTTTTAAAGAGGCAATAAGAAATAGAAAATATATATAAAATATAAAAAATGCAAGATTACTAAGATGTTTTAAGGCAGCGTGCATATTATGTATTATGTATTATAGAAATCCTTAGGAAACAAAATAGCATTGGGCACAGTGCAGTATAAGATTTCGCTTGCTTGGCAATTAAGATCTTAATTATGCTAAAAATAAAGATCTGTATGAATTGTCTTATTTTATGACGGAATGGAATAATTGATAAAACCTGACAAAGTAATTAATAAAAAAGCAGTTTGTAATGTTTGATTGAGTGGCCTTTTCTAAATTATTATCATTCATTAATTGACTTTTGTTGGTTTTATACAGTGTGATTGTTACTATTAATTGTATGGTATTATGCGATGTAATACGATATTTGAAGTGTTTTAGAATGATAAATTCATTTTGAATAATGTATTCGGTTCATAGAAGACAGGCTTGATTGAGAACGGGCAAAGTAGCCTGAAAAGTAGCCTATGTTTGAGATAACAAATAAGTTTTTAAAAAAAGTGGAGTGTAAATAGGATTATTATCCTGGACAAATAATATAAATAGCTTCATTATATATTTCAACAGATTTTTATTTACAATATGTGTTTTTTTATGGGACTATACACAAAAATGTTGAAAGTTAGGTTTTACTATGCATCTTAATACTTTAGACTTAAAATATTGAATTTTCGAATTTTTTTACTGTACCTCAGATTTCCAAAGCCTGGTTCTAAAAATATTTTTAAAAGAAGCAATTTGGCCATTAAGTAAACGCTTAAATATTTTTCAACTAGTCCGGTCAAAAGTTCATATCGTCTATCCTACAGAAGGCGTTTTTGTTTAAATTAAGCAGTCAAAGTAAGTCTTTCGTGGTGGAAAACATTGTCCAATATTGGCATGGTTTCACCAATTACGTTTACCGGTAGACAAGCTCCATGTCTAAGGGTATTACTTAGAGTGAGGTGCCGAAATCAGTCCCATCGCCGAAATTCGTCCCCCTAATTATCAAGAGTTGATATTGCTACCGCTAGCTGAAGAACTTTAATACATATCCTACTACATATACATATACATGAAATAGATCAGTACCACCCAGTTGAATGTTGCTAATAAAATAGTTGGGGCAGTTTATATTTTGGCTCAGTATTTTTTCAACTGTAGAATGAGGAGAAGCTGGTTATAGTTTTTGAACAACTTCAGAACTCTATTCTGTTGAATCGAGGAAAGATATTTTTTCATTTCCACTCGTAGACTAATGATGATTTATTTTATTTTACTTAACTTCCATTTCTTTATCATGGTTGTTTACTTATATGGTTATAGTTTAATTTATTTTTACTTCTGATATATATATATATATATATATATATATATATATATATATATATATATATTTTTATTATTGTTATTATTATTTTTGTATATTATTTTTATTTATATTTCTTTATTATTTATGCATGGATACTTACCTCTCTAACACCATGCAGCAGATAAACAGTACAGAAACTATTTTATTTTTCAATAAAATAAAGAAAAAATAAAATAAATCGTAGACTAGAGTATTGTTTTCATGTTTAAATAGTTCGGAACCCGTACGATTATTCAGTTGACATCCGCATGGTGGTATAGAAGGATCAATCCGTACGATTATTTGTTAATTTACGAAAAGCCGCTATTGCTAGGTCGAGTCCTAAATTCACCCCCTCAAAGTTTTTCAACTCGTCCCGGGGATCCGGCGGGATCACGGATTTAGGTTTCTCAAGGATTATTAAATTTGTCGAAATTTGTGTATTATTTCCACCCATTTATTTTCAATTAAAAATTTAATTCTAATCAACAATGAATTCGTCACATTTTTTAATAAAATAATCAAAACTAAACTTTTAAATATTTAAATGTTTTTAAATTTCGTTTTGAGTAGTGATTTGCCTTAATTTAAATGTTCCTAACATCAAACAAATAGCAAATTGTGAATTTAAGAGGGAGACGAAATTATGGCCACTTTTAAAATCCTAACACTTAGGAAAATATTGTTTTTGTTTCCTCAGAATCAGGGGAAAGATTATTTAATTCTGCTCAATAACAATACCAACAACTGTTGTAGTTGTATTATTTTGGGAATTTTAAACTTATTTAATATTTCGAATTCGGCTAAGGAGGCGATATTTGGCCACCTTCCCCTAAGCTGATTATTTTTTTTTTTAAATTCAATGAACAAAACGTATCAAGGATTTTAAAAAGAAAAACATTAGATGGATTAGATAACAATATCATTTGTGTTTATATGGCGGAAACATGGGCAGAATGTGCTTTCCTCTAATCCTCAACAAAGTACAGAATTGTGTGTATAAGATCCAGCGGAAAGGGTAAAATAACCAACAAGAAGATCTTCGGGAGCTGAAGGACGGTTCTAAGTTTTCAACACATTGATGTGCACACATGATGATCCCGATTGTTGCTGCCGCATAGGGCTTATTGAGGAATCAATGACTAAATCGTTTTAAGGAACATCCGATTCTTGGGCTCTGGTAAAATATTAAGATCCCTCCAATATCGGCTATTCTGTCTGCTTTATATCCATTGCAAGTTCGCATACAAATTCGAACCATCGACAAAGACTAACCACTAGCTCTAGATTTAGTTCAGCAGATTTGGAAAGAGTACATTGTATTGGAATACCAAGTCGAATTGGTTAATTACGTTCTTTACTGAGGGAAAAAAATATTCCACTATTCCAAGCTGCTGTCGATTGTAATTGTATTAATTGTTTTTGATCAGAAAAGGCTTCACCTTTGGACAGCTGAAGTTAACCTAAAAACATGTGGAGCAAGTGTGCACTAAATTTTACAAAGTTCGACTTTACAGGACTGTAAAATTCTAATTTTTGAAGCTATATATATATATATATATATATATATATATATATATATATTTGTTTAAATGCTCCTCAGACGATTATGTTTAAATATTACATTTAAGCCTTCGTTTCAACCACGACTGTTTTGATGAGATTGATAATTTAATTGAATAGTACTTAGTACGCACTTACCCCTGCCTTAAAGGGTAAACGCGTACAAGGTATTTGGATGATTCATTCAAGCAGGAATGGTATTGGGGCAAGTGAAAAATAGTTCGGTTTCCGGAGGATTATTATACTGGTGTACTCTTCTCCGTTGTTGCCTCGACAAAACATCGATAGTAAGGGTAAGCGTAAACCCGCACACTTGTTACACAACAGAGGTCTGCACTTACCCCTACCATCATGTTTTGATGGGTGACATCGGACAAGCGCTTAAAAAATGGAAAACTGTCAAGGAGAGATGTAAATCACAAATTATTTTGAAGAACAGCATCTGTAGGTTCTGCTTACGAAAAAAAAAAAGAAAAAGTCTACAGGTAGATTAACACCGATACAGCTGTACTGCAAAAATTGAAAGACACAACTTTATTAACAAGAACTAATAATTTTACAGCTCGTTATACTTCACCTAAGCAAACTTTTGTGGCTGATTTCTGATATATCAGTGTTTAGGCTTCATGCTCCATAAAGGACAGCTCTTACCAGTTGAGGGTTTCGATTTAACGAGACAATTACGCACTTACCCCTTAAACAGAGACTACATTCTTAAATGAGAGAGCATCTTACTACTAGCATCTTACCTTATACATAAAAACACACTGTTACAGACTATCAACTCGACTGCCTGGAGATTTAAGAGGAAACAAAGGAGTAAGGTGGAGGCGTTGAAGAAAGCATCGGAGGCTGGATATTAACAAATGGTACAGATATAAACTAATAAGCATAACTGGGGATTGATAAATTATTAGCCACTTCTATAATTTTGTTTTTATTTAAAACTAGTTTCGAATGTTTTACATTCATCTTCAGTTCTAAAAACAGACAAAGATACTAAAAACATCCAAAAGTTCTAAAAACACACACAAAAAAAAGGAGTTAAATTAATAAATCACGTTGAAAACAGTTTCAAATTAAATATATATGAAGCAATTGAAATGATAAAATCCTTCAAGTCCAGAGTTTTGCTCAAATGGCCAAATAAATATATCCAATAGTCCAATCTTAAATTTATTCCCATCTATAACAGAAAAAAAAATTACTCACCGGAATTACTGGAAAACCCCGACCCTTAAACACTCCACCTTTCTTCCATTGCTATTTCAGTACGAGAACAAATCAATACAAACTTCTCTGTTTGATATAATCTACTTACGCCTTGGTGAGTACCAAACATGTATTTGATTTCTTGCCTTAATTACATTCATAATTCATAAATGTTTTATAATACTAATTTATATTACATAATACCAAACTGTATTTTGAATTGCTTACTTTTGAATTTTTGTGTGTTTTTTAAACTGATGATGAATGTATAATATTCGAAATTAGTTTTCAATAAAAAACAAAATTATAGAAGTGGCAAATAATTTATCAATCCCTAATTAGATTGATCCTTCTAAACCATCATGCGGATGCCAACTGACAATAAACATGAGACTCAAGGCTGTAAGGAAAGTTGAACGTGATACAGAAAAAATGTTCTGACAGGTGTGTGAAACCTCGGTACACTTTATGGTTCTAGAAATTAAGTTGCCAACGGATGTGCTATTGACAAAGAACGGGCTTATTGGGGAAAAGTTAACTTAGCATTCCATTCTTTTTTTACTGCTGTTTGTTTAAATGTTTCAATTGCATATAAATACTTATATTGTGTAAATAATATAATATATGTAAAGCTATAAATGCTATTCGATAACTAACAATATAAGGATATTTGCACATATCGTTGGAGTTCTCATAGAAAGAATGGTAGAAATTTCGTTGGCTAAAACGATATGAAGTTGCAAATATATAATTAGTTGTTTTAGAGAAGGAAATCTAATCTTATTCACTAGTTCCGTTAACGAACAGGCTGGCGATATAGCTGGCGACCACAGAAGAAGAGTTTCTGCGGCTGAGAGAAGAACTATCTGTTTCTTAACCTTCATTCTCGAAAAATGTTTCATTATTATGAACAACTGATCTGGTGCAGTGGATATAGTAATTACTTCTTAATACATGTTATCGAATATTAAACCAAACAAGAGAGTAAAGGAATAGAATAAAGGAATAGAAGGGTTACCACCATCTTACCACGTAGAAAAATCGCCAAAAGAATTCCGGGAGCCACATCGATTAGTAAGTTCAACTTTTGCTGTTGTCTGATCGCATTCGATTTACCTTACGCGGTTTCTGGCGAATAGGGGAGAAAATAATGGGATATATGTCGTTGTTTTTTGTGGTATGCTATTCGGTCTAAGATAATAGTATAGAGACGTTTCCAAGACGTAAGAGATTCACTCATCCTACGGCACTACAAGAACACCAACCCTCTGCCCCGAGACGACCTTGAAATGGACGAAGACGATTGGCAACGCCAACAGGTCGACTAATGTCAAGGCCGTAGGGGCACATAGCAACAGTCCAGTTCCCGCCTCTTTTCGAAATATCGACCGCCTCTCACGGTCAAAGACCTCCTACAGTACTCTCAGATTTTTATCGTCCACTGTCGTCTATCGTGCCTTCATTACTTCAACGTCAACTCCTCTTCTTAATTTAGTGCATACAGAACTACAACTATTTACCCATTATAAACAAAACTTCAAATTAAATTATGTTGCAATAGTTTCGCAATGTGAAAAACGTGTTGATTTATTGATTATTTCTATTTAGTTATTAAAACTTATCACTTCAAGGGTTTAAAACAATAGCTAACTCATCACTGTTGCACATGCGCGGAGCATTTCAGAGTAGGTCAAGGGATCATTCGATCTCAACTGTAGTCATGCCTTGAATTGTTTTAAAAATAAATTATATACAAATATTCTAATGCAATCATAATTGCACAGACACACACACACACACACCAACAACGTTGTAAAACAACGTATTATAAATAACATAAATATTACTTAATTTATAAAAAAAAATTATCTTTGAACAATATATTCACACCTGTCTAACAAAAGAGTGACAATAATCAAATGGATGAATAGAATATATATAAGTGGCATGATAGGCCTGAGGAAGGATAGTAATCAGCAGCACTAGCTGAAACCAACCCAAAAAAAAAATAAAAAATTTACATTGCTTAATTTTTTTTCTAGGCATGATCAGTCCCAAATAATAATTAAACAATTACGGCATGTCCTCTTTTTAAATTATACTGCAGGACAAAAATAGCTTTGTTAATGTAGGACTATAACTGATTTTTAAATTTTATTTCTCGACTTATAACATTCAAGTTAACTATTTTCGATACTTTTGCATCAAATGCCGGTATTCACTTTTCTCACATGTCGATGTCCCGTACATATTATTGTAATTAAACTGTAACGGCTACATTGTTTAACGTTTTCTTGAGAGTACCTTATTTAAAATTATATCAATTTTTGATGGTACAAAAAATAAAGAAATACAATTCAGAGAGTGGCGTATATCTGAATGCTAGCTTAAAAATTGCGTTGTTCAGCTATATGTATGTGTCAAGAAAAAGTATATAAATTTTCTCTCTAAAAACATTATTTTTTTGTTATTACCTCTACTAAAAAATAAAAACACAATTTCTAATGATACAAGTTCACAACTTCAAATGTTGTAAAAAGCGCAGTTTCGATCAGTGACCTTCAAAAATTTCCCGAGAGAGGACACCCCTGTTGCTATGAGGTATCTCTATCCCCAGACCCCCATGTTAGCCCCCCAAAATTATGGATTCGCTACGGAATCAAAACATATAATTTGTAGATAATATATTAAAAATTACATAATGGTGAAGCAATTTTTTATTTCTTTGGATAAAATAACTATAATAAACAAATATAGATTTTATCATATCGTCCATACCATATACAACCATCGAATGGGAAAAAATACGATTTTATTCTCCGTCACTTTGTGCCTCAGATTAGACACGCATTGTGGCTAAATCTCGAATACCTCACCCACAAAAGACACAAGGAACAACAATTGACTCTAGGCTTTGCCACAATGCGTGCCTCAAGTTGTGTATTTTCAAGTGACAAAAATGAAAATCGGATTTTTTCACATTCGATGGTTGGACATAATATAATATAATTGAATGTTTAATAGTGGAATACGTCGTTTGTACCGGGAAGGGTTTGGCTCTGGGAGGTAATATGTAGATGATTTGGTATGGTTAGGCGAAGATGCTATATGATGTTACTATTTTTTGGTTTTAATCCTGACAGCCACCCGGAATATCTTCTCCCATATTGCAAATTTAGATTTAATTACATCACTTCGATCACAAAACTTGTATCGAAGTGAGGCAATCAGAAGTATAAATACACTAAAAAAAATAAGTGCATTCCAATATTTATTATTTTCAAAGCCAATGAATAATAATCTGAGTAGTAAAAAATGAATAAATTATTAAAAATGATCACATAGCTAAAAAGTAATAAACATCAGTTACTTTTATCAATTATATTTGAAATTTTGATAAATTCTTAACAGGCATGGAAAAACTATTGTTTACTTTTCTCTAATATATATCGGTGTATTTATACTTGTTATACTTTTCATGTATTTTAATCTAGCGTTTAATACTGTCTTATATTTATATTTTTATGTTGTATATTTTTTTATTTAGTGATTTATCAAAGTGTTTTATCCTGCTAAGATAAAACTTTTAGTATTATTTTCACAGTAAAAAAAAATAAATAATAGATTTTTGGGTAAGCTAATGGACTCTAAAAGCTCGGGTTGGAGCCCGACTGTGGCAGAAAATTTATTATCTTTTATATAAACCGTGGGCTAACTAGAGTCGGTAGACCGAGTGTGCCACTGAAGCCTCTATAATGGAATAGTATAAAATAGAAAAAAAAATTATTGTGGGACAAAGTTATTTTACTTTATATCTTTGTAATTATTAACAAAGATGTAATAAAATAAAACTTATTTCCGACCAAAAGACCTATTGCAGTTGATAAACAAATAAAAACATTAAAATCGCAATTTAAAAAAAAATTATATTCAATCAAAAATCCAAACATTAAAAAATTATTATCTCTGTTGTTTAAAAAAATATTTAAACAAATACACATAATCGTTTTGTAAAACTATATAGTAGAAGAAAAAATCCATATAGAAAAACTCAAATCGAAAATAAACAAAACAAGGAATATGTTCTAATGTAGTAAAAATGAAACTGTAAAGGACAAAATGAGATAAAAAGAAACAAATTATTGGAATACACATATCGAAAAACAATAGCAGGAGTGATATAAATTTGTTCGTATTCATAAAAACTAAGTAATGAGTCCAAAGCTTTATTGCATAATATATATATGATAAGACAAGGACTCATTGGATTGTGAAGAGGAATTGAAATAGGAGAGTTTGTACATAGGAATGGGCATGCCGGGTATGTTCTCACAAATTTTAAGAGGGAGAGAATTCCAGAAAAAGATAGAAAGTGTGTAAAAAAAGAATAATAATAAAGAATAATAATATTTATAAAAAAAAAATACATACTTTTTTTTTATAATTCAAATTATATAGGAAAATATTATATTCTGCCATTTCGAGGTAAAAAATAATAATGCTGACTGTATAAAATATTTGTAATACATATTATAATCAAATAAATAAATAGGTGTATTATTCGGTGGCACTGGATGCTAGTTGGATACAATTTAATGCAACCATAGGTTAAATTGAGAACAGGTCACGCTGGGAAATGTCAATGTTTGACCCCTTATATCCGCCTATCAGGAAATGGCTATTTTAAACTACATATCAATACAGGGAAATGCACTATTTTCAAGAAGATAGTTCTACGTTTAAAAAACTATTGTACTCAAAATCTCGCAACAAAATCCTTGTATACTCAATAAATTGTACATTTTTGCTTGCTCATAAACGAATGCAGGAAAGCCTTGTGATCATGGAGGAATAGAAAAAAATTATATCATTTTAAAATTTTCACTCGCATTTTACGTTTTAGACTTCAAGGAAGAAAGGTTCTGTCCGAGTAATATAGATAAAAGTGTACCAGAGCGATAAATGGCTGCCGCCTTACACATATGAACATCCTAAAAAAAAAATCGCTATTACTAAAGTTTCAGATCTCTAGTGTTCTTATGTGCCCCATAATTAATTAGCCAAGTATCTTGAAACGTTGTAATTTTTTCACCATTTTTCTTGGTGATAATAGGTCGAAAAATATTAGGCAAGTGTCAGAAGGTTCTTGCCAATGCGCCCGAGAAAAATAATGTATATAAATTTAACAATATTATTCTTTTTACTTCCTTGTACGAAGTAAAGGAAGTATTGTAATCGCGAAAATTTTCGGTTTTCAGATTTCAGATATCCATTTTGACCATCCCTGAATCCATTTTGACTAGTTTCGTCGTGGCGTCTGTACGTACATTCGTACATTCGTTCGTTCGTACGTTCGTGTTTCGCATAACTCAAAAACAGTTAGCCGTAGAAAGTAGAAATTTTGTATTTAGGATTGCTGTAAAATCTAGTTGTGAACCTCCCTTTTTGGTCACTGCATGATCACCAGAAGTGGTACTTTACTTGAAGGTCATAAATGATTTCCATAAAAAATTATATTAAAATACTATGCAAAACTTCTCAAATTTAGTATTTATAATTTATATATTGATTTAAATAACATACTAGATTTTGGTCTAAATTGGAAAACCGGAAGTGGTACTTTACCTTGAAGGTCATATTAGACTTTCGTCAAAAAATATATTAAAATATAATGTAAAACCTCAAATTTTATAAATAGGACTTTTATATCGATATAAATGTATTTACTAGATTTTGGTTAAGATTCGTGAGCGGAAAAGGGTACTTTACTTGAAGGTCATAATAAGCTTACATCAAAAATTATATTTAAATTAAAAGAGAAATCATATGTTTCGGTAATAAAGGTTACAAAAGCAATTTGGTTTCCAATCCAATTAAACATTTTTATTACTTGTTTTAAGTGTTAAAATTGAGTCTAAAATACTAGTTTTCCTCCCCATTTGTGAGATCAACAAGTTTTCATCATGAGAATAAGATATTAGTTAATTGGTGTTTCCGCTTTAAATGTCGAAACAGTCCATTTCTAATGCTTTATCCAGTGATATTGACAGTTTTATTGTTGTCATGACGAAATATCTTGAAAATTAGTTACCTACTGAAGGAAAACGACATTTAATAACGGAATGAGACCTCCAGTGACAAGAGGGTGTGTTTGTGTGTGTCAATAGATGGATGACGGGACGCCGAGTGTCGTTTTTACTGCAATCTTCGGAAACTAGTAACCAAATTCAGTATCACATTTTGAGCCACTGATTTATAATTTAATAGGCGTACAAGGAAGTCATGCGTTGCCCACATCAGATATTTTGTCTTTGCTCTACTTGGCTATCAAGGCGATTATATATCAATCAATTTGGTTTAA
The DNA here is from genome assembly GCA_948150685.1 of Rhaphigaster nebulosa. Taxonomy (NCBI): domain Eukaryota; kingdom Metazoa; phylum Arthropoda; class Insecta; order Hemiptera; family Pentatomidae; genus Rhaphigaster; species Rhaphigaster nebulosa. The sequence goes on from OX411312.1 coordinate 63,566,419, forward strand.
TGTGCAAAATAAGAAAAAAATATTCCTGATTGTTTAAATTGATTTTAGTGTGCACAAAATTACAAAAACCAAAAGACGCTTCCAGTAAAGTAGGAAAATAAAATTATTCAAAAAAAAAATTAAGTCAGATATGAGAATTTTCTTAGAAATAAAAAAATAAGAAATTTTTGGACTTTAGTTTTTCAACGTTCACTTAAGCATTCATACCTCCTCAGGATTTTATACAAATCCAACGTTACTACAACCTCTAGAAAGCTGCATTTCTGATCTCTAGCCCCATAAGGGAGAAAAAACAGTTAAAAATAAAGAAAACTCCTCAAAAGTTTTATTTTATATCTCTGGTTCTAATTTGTTCATGTAGTTCGGGTTTGCGCCATTTCGTGTAGTTTATAAACATCTAAACGTTGTGGTTTTCAAAAGAAATTGAAGGCTTTCGTCTTCTAGTTTTTGTAGCTTTGTGGACATTTAATACAATCGGGAATATTACACTATAAAACAAATCGACTGATGTATAATAACCATTGAATCCATACAGAGAAAATGCACTAAATAATATAAACATATTTTGAAGTTATATAACGTTTTTGTCTTGGCTCCCAGGGCGCATTGGCAAGAACCAGGACCCACGTCCAATATTTTTTTACCAAGTTTCACCAAAAAAAGTTTCATTCAAATTGGCGATTCCTCGTGCGTAGGCTCCTCTTGGGAGTAAATTGTGTTAAACTTCAAGAAAAGCACAATTTTCTTAAAAATTTCAATCAGTAGCACCAGAAAAAAATAGTGAAAAAATTACAACGTTTCAAGATACTTGGATTAATTATGGAGCACAGAAGGTCAGTAGAGACCTGAAACTTTGGTAATCGAAATTTCTTGTGAGAGTATAATAAGTAAGTCGGCAGACATTTACCGCTCTGGGGCACTTTTACCTACCTTACCCGAACAGAGCATTTGCTCTCGTGTCTGTCGGATATAACACCTACTATCGTAAATTCGATTTTGATGAAATTTTCAGAGATTGTGCAGGTTGGTACCTAGAGGGTGCCATATTAATCTTATCAAATTCCATCAGCCTATTCGAGCTCACGTATGCGCAAACGTATTTTTCTTAACATATCTATATTTCGAAAACGGCTAGTCCGATTTCACCCGAAATTGGAGAAAGTAGGTTTTTAAGGACAGAGATTCCGAATTTGATAACGTATCATCGCTAATGCACATTTCGAATTACTGTTCTTGATAAAATTTTCTTTGGTAAAGGGATCAAGGCTACATCGACTGTATCACCAAAACGGCTCTAACGATTTTGATGAAAAAAAAAAATTGTTATGAAGAAAATAAAACTTCTTTCACGCAATACTCAAAAAGTATACATTTAAAAAAATCATATACATTATCATTTAAAAGACAATTAAATTCCCTACAAATGGGAAAAATCATCCAAATAGGACCATTATTAGCAAAGATAAAGAATGATCCAGGCAAGGTACAAGAACTCTGGTTTCAATCAGGCTAGAGTAAAAATTTATTTTTACTAAATATAACAGTATCTAAAGAGCCTTTTTGATTAAAGTATCAATATTTAATAAGATGGATAATATTAAAAAGATAAATGAAAAAAAAAAAAAAAAGTCGAGTTATTGAAAACCTATTGGTACAGCTTAAACTCACGCATTTTCATCTTGAAATAGGCATCAAAATTCAGGGTATCGAAAGCGATTTGATCGTCAATATGGCGGTTGCTATGCGGTGTCTTGTATTCATGTCTCATTTCCTGTACGTTTCCGCAATACTTCCTGGTATTATCCGATAAGCTCTGAACAAGGATTCAGCATACGAATACAATAGCATGCCTTATGCGAGCTTACACAATATGGGAATAGTTGTTACACGCACTCGCATTAAATTTTGGATTCATTATTAATCAGTATGCATTTTTGTTATTTATAATTACTGATAAGTAATCTGGGGTTTTGAAAATCCGTAATTCCTATCAGTATAATAGGTATAATTAGTAGGTATACCTATACCTACAATAAGTTTACCTACAATAAGTTTACCTACAATAGGTACCTAGCAGTATAAGTTTATGATTATAATAGCACTGAAAATTATTCCTTGGATGAAAAAGGATTAAAAATATGTTCCCATCAATTTCAGCCAAATGTCCTGTAAATGGACCAAGGAAAAACTTGGTATTGGCCTTGAAATATTTTAATAAGAAAAATATACCACGTTTTCCTTTTATATGTGTGTATATGTATATATATATATATATATATATATATATATATATATATATATATATATATATATATATACACATATATATATATACACACATATATATACACATATGTATGTGTGTATAAAATATACAAATATCGTTTTTTGAGTTTAGAGTATGAGTTTATTCAGGTGGTAAAACTTTTGATATTTCCATATTTTTTGTAGTTATTTTTTAAAATTGGAATTCATGGAAATGCCAGTCCTAGAGTTATATACGAATATATATATATATATATATATATATATATATATATATATATATATATATACATATACATATTTACAGAAGGCGGAAAGGATTATAGAGATAATGGCTTACACATTTTAGCTGAGCCAACACGTCTTTTAAAATTGTTTTCGCTTGTTTCAAGGCGAGTCACGTAACTTTTGCATAATGAAACTGTCTTTGTCATATCACAAAGGATGTAGAGAGGCTTTTGAATCTAAGGGTTTTTAATTTTTTTAAATTTTGTTTCATTTAAACCTATACCCAAACTTCCACGCCAATGACCACAGTTTTTACCTTATTATTTAGAGTTTTAATATTATTAGCAGTTAAAAATAATAGTTTATAATAAAGTCATAAGTATTTATAAGGAATATAAATCATTAAAAGTTTGTAAAAAAAAAATAATAATGCATAATATAAAAATAATCTAATCCTCCCATTTTATTTTCAAAATAACGTTTTCATACAGTTATTTCACACTTACTAAAAACTTTAATTTCAGGAATAGTTGGTCTGGGGTGGGGTCAATGAAGAAATCACACTAATTATTTATTATTTATTTTAGGAACTTATTTTTTTTATTGTGTACCAACGTTACAGCCAGGGGTGTAGTTTAGCTGGATCAACAAATGTAACGCCCCAGGACCGCCGATGTAAGGCGGCCCTCAAGAAAGGAGGTAAAAAATGTAATATTTCATTCGTATTAGTAACCGCGATGTTTCACACTTTTATTGTCGTAATGAATTTTCAGATAACAGAAGCAAAAACAGAGCGCTCTAAATGAAAAATAAGTAAAAGTTATGATTAGATCAACGATGAGTCAGGATCCACTATCAGGTTTGGTACTGCTTTTAATTGAAGATGAACGATCTAAAGGAATTTACTTTTCTAAGCTCATTGATATTTTTTCATAGAAAAAACCAAGGGAATATTGGCCCGATAAAGATTTTTTTTTCTTTAAGTTTAACTTTGTAGAACATTATTCAAATGATCATTTTGGAGTTTTAATTGAGCATTTAGAATTATCTGGGAGATGTATAGTTTTCAAGTTATTCGAAAAAATTAAATAAAAAAAGGTAAACAGGTTTCCATAGGAACATGAACAGAACACTTTAAAAACATGTGTACTATGTCCAATACGCTGCTGTTACCTTTGCTAATACTGGTCCGTTTTAATGATTTTTGTTTCGTTTTACAGAGAATTTAATCACCTTTCAAATGATTATGTATGTAATAATAAAGAGTTATGCGCTAATAAATTTTAATTATTCATAACTTTTTTTCTTGTTTACCTTTTTTGCTTATTTCGATGTACCATATACGAAAATTAAAAGGACTTTAAGGAGAAGATTTAAGGCGTGTTTCATAAAAATCGTTAGAACCGTTAAGGCGCTAAAGGCAATAGAAAAATTATTTTTTCTTGGTGCTAACTAGGTGCCAACTTTGATACAAAGGCATCGGGAGGCAAAAAAATAAATAAATAAAAGCAACAAAATTAATCCACCCGTTCAATAAATAATTGTAGCACAGACGTATAGACAGACTAGTGGCTCTAAAAATATTAAAAGAAAAATATCTCAATAATTTATAAATACATATTTATTATTTAATAATAGAATACATAAAGCCGTAAGTGTTATCCCGTACCTCAAGAAGATTACGTTATGTGGTTCACTTAAAATATCAAAACAAACGGGCATTGTTTCATTGACGTATCATAAAAGTTAAATAATCCTACATCATTTTTATAAGTAGCTTATTACTTCTGAAAATTTTTATTTAAACACTTAATTTCAGGTTTATCAAGATCAGAAAATTTCGTAACATTCCATTTTAAAGTTGCACTCCATTATTCTTGCATACATAGATGCCCAAGAATTCGTTAAGAGAGATAAGGTGGTATTATGGCCATTTCAGTGGGAGTTGGGTTGTTAACAATATTGCGTGACGGGGAACATGTGTAGATAAAGAGGTTTGCACTTTGCATATTTAATTTAATCGCTTCCAAGTCCCAGGGCAGCCTAGCCTCCGACGCTTGACCTCAAAGCTTACTTATCATTGATTTGCTCTCCTGGCATACTTTCTGCCTCTGTTTTAGTTTTGGTTTCAAATAGTAGGATGTTTATTCCGTATAGTTTCAAACACGCGCTTCACTAGAGGGGAATAAACAATCGAATATCAATCTCGTGTTACAAGCTATTGAAAGTATTTTCTCAGTTTGAATCTGCCACAGGCAACTTAAAAAACGGTGAAAATTATTATACTATGATTTATTATTTTCAAATAATTCAAAATCATAAACAAAAATTAAAAATGTATATGAATTCTTAATTTTTCTTTCTATCTCTTTTTTTTTTGCTATAGTAAAATGATTTTAAAACATTTTATATGTTCCCTCTAACTTCATAAATAGAGGGGAAATATAAAATGTCCTAAATGGTCGAGATATGGGCGTATGAGACCGTTAATCGAAAGTTAATTTCGAGTTCCGAGGATCGTCCTGGGATAACGATCGATTACAAAAATTCATTATTGAAAATAATACCTATAAATAATAACGGCATTTTTTCAACCTGAATTTAATATGCCAAGGCTTCTATTTTACTTTCCCAATATTTAGATGGCCACAGGTTAAAAATATTTCACGTAAGAAATCTGTCTGCCTATATTTATTTCGAAAAAATTGAAATTAAAGTAATTTATAAATAACTATAAATTTATGTTCACATTAGCTTCGAATACGATTGGATAAAAGAAAGATACACAATAATAATAATAAAGAGCTTACAGAACCCGAAGGTTCGATGCCGATATCACTAACATTTGCTGTCAACACACTCTCCACTGGACCCAAATTTACAAGTTAAGACCAAACACAACACTCCCACTCGCGATTTGGTATACTTCTCTGCCTTTTAGCCATCGGTCCAGCGCAAATTACCCCGTTCATCAAATCGGTCAAATCAAATCAACACGGTCAAACATTAAATACCCATTCCAGCCATCAACTGCTGTGTGCTGTGCAGCCTCCTAACTTCTCCAGCGGTGCCAAATCTAAAAAAAATCGGAGAAAAGCCACGGACATCGGACGGACGGATTTTATTTGATTCGATTTCATCTTGAATCATAAAACCTAAAATTTGGAAGAGGGTGCTAACAATTTTTTTTTGTTTGCTTCATTACAAATGTTCATTTATAAAAACAATAAACAAAAAAGTAATTTAAATGGCTTTCCTCCTCATAGATTTCAATCTACGAAAAGACCACAAATCACACATTTAAACCAGAGGGAGTGAATTTGCAGGAAGTTAAAACGTTATTTAAAGATTGAGAAAGCAGATGAACTAGGATAAAAGCTTCTAAACACTGAGAGGCGATAGAGAAAACTAAGAGTTCGTGTATCTTATAGTTATGTTTTGGGGATGAAAGAAAGTATGGTATGTCATTCAGGATTAGGGATGCATACTACTTCTATAAGAATGTTAGTCTGCAACCAACGGATTCGACGGAATTCTAAGTTTAGCACACGATTGCTAACCTTGTATACATAAGATAAACAGAGATTTTTTTTTGACAAGCCCATCCGTAGAGGGGATTTTTAAAAAAGTTTGTATTGGGGTTTAACGTCCTTTTCTATGCTTTATAAAGCAAACAGGACGGGTTCTCCTACAGGTTACCAACCTATTCTAACCAGAGTGGAAAGGCCGAGATTCATAACGTGGGGCCGCCACAAAATAATTTTCAACCAGCTCAGGCCGGATTCGAATCTCAATCCGCAGCAGTCTCGAGGTTGCTAAGGTCACGCCTTAGCCCTCGACCACCACGGCCTCAGTTCCTCCCACCATCTTCAGGTGGCATGTGTCAGTGAAGTATTTTTCTTATAAAGTGAAGGCCATTGAAATCGGCGCCCCATTTATCACCCCAATACGAAGGCAGCAAATTCGTAAGAATTTTTGATCAATCTATATTTCTGTTTCGCAGCCATATTTTTGTGATATTAAAGTTATTCAGGTTATAGATAATAAAGCCGCCACTAGTTTTTACGTTTTTCTAAACATAATGTTCTTTTCAACAATACTGCCTCATGTATCATGTAAGTATAATATTTATGTGGTAATTTTTTCATTATTATTTTTATTTCATTATTGATTAATTATATTAATTGTTCTGTCTATTTCTACTTTCCAATATTTTGTAGAATAGCTCTGACGATTTATATCCTTATTACACGAACAAAATGACATTACATAAAGAAGTATTTGACTTCATTAATCCGGATGTCTTAGCAAAAGTCCTCATCTGGGAACGTTGACAAAAAAAACAAAACAAGTGGCAGATTTCCAAAGAGATGAAGGAGGGGAAAGGGTGAAACGCAGAGAAATTTTTCCAGCATTTTTGCGTTTAGAAAAGAAGGAACGCTATTTTTGTATGTCTCCGATCATTTTTTTTTTGTTAATAAAAGGCAAAACAATGCCTACCTCCTAGTTATTTAATCCCTTTTCCCAGAAACATTTGAGTCAAAATTGAATAAATTATGGTTTTTATGTCATAGATCTCACATAAACGACAGCAATGACGTAAGTTAATAAATAAGGCGAAATGAGTTGATCAGTGCTGTTCCATCTAAACATTTATTCGCAAATGTCGGGTTTTTTTTGTCCTGTGAGTAGGAAAGTATCCTGTTCCCCCGAAGGACATCTCAAGGAACTACTATCGCACCAAGCGATTCCTGTAAAGCTAAAAGCAAGGTACGACAAGGTACTATAGGAGATCAGCTGAACGTAGTGCGGGGGCTGATTGTCTGCTATAGTATACAGCTGGGCATACACCCTCATCAGGGTGCATGCGCGGCTGGGATCGACCAGAGCGGCAAGGTCAGGTCACCAGCTAGTACTAGCGAAGCGGCCAGTCCGGCTTCCATCACCTCACGGCTCGGTCGGCACCTCCACACAGCGTACTCTTCTGGTATGCTAACATTATATTAGTTTATTGTATCTCTATAATATATCAACAAAAATATTAAAAATGAATTGAATAGATGATAGTTTGTGTGAGTCGGCCACATCCAATTGAACTTGATGACAGAACATATCCAGAAATTTTGTCATCCTGAGGGAACACAAGTCTGCTAGGCTGGAACCACAATTAACGTTGCATTGGTTTGTAATCTCTGCATGTATATTTCTAATTTTTAATGAGAAAGAGACTAATAGGTGACATTAATGTGTACATTAAAAACATGCACATGAATATCTCTTGCATAAGTATCCAAGACATTTGTATGCATAATACAGTCAATTAGTTATTTTTAAATTTTAGGCTCTTAAACGTCTCATAAAACTCAAAAGCACTTCGGAGACGTATGAGAGTACATATATACTTTTATGTAAATAATTGATATTTTTGAGAATAAATTTGACTGATATTAAACAAAAAAAAGGTAAATAAAACATATGATTTTTTTTTTTTAATTTATTACGAATTTAACAAGAATAAATTTACATAATCAGTCAGAGGCCATAGATATATTTATATTTTTTATTTCTGTTTTAATTTCATAGTATACAAATGTCAAGGATAACCCCTGACAACTAGCGAGTGAGATGTGACTAAGATGTTTGACAAAGAGATACCAGAGACGATTTGGAAAATAACAAAGAGTTACACAACCATGAAATTTTCCAACCTAGAAAAAATATGGGTCGTCACGTTAATGCCTTGATAAGAGAGTGTACATTTCATAAACAGACGAGACAGTTTATAATTTGCATGTTTTATTATCAACATTTCAGTTTGGCAAGAGTGAATTATAAATTACTGAATTTTAAGCATTATATTGATCAGTGGATGGTGATTAGGAGGTGAAAAATCTACATAAAAACTCGATAATGGGTGAGTACCGATGCCGATTCATTCCTACAGGTGGTTGTTTATCCCAACTAAATTACTAAAAGGTAAAGGATATTTATATGAGTTTATGCTGTATTTGGTGGTACTAGTTAAAAACAAGATGATAGGATAGGGTCACATCATATCTCCCTGGAGACCTCCTGGAGGGGAGGGAGGATTCGTCCAAGAGTCCGAAGTACCTGGATAGAGACGTCGACTGGAAAGGTCACCACAAGGCGGGTACAGCGGTGCCCTATCCAGGGGCTCCAAATAAGCTTTCTCTTTCCTCCTTTTCTCATTCAATCAAACTCCTTTATCCATTTTCTTCTTTTCACACCCCCCATAGTGCTGTTTTTACAGGTCTGTTTCTGGCAAAGACTTTTATATAGATATACTGAAATTTTTCTCTGGAACTATTTTATTTACAAACATCAAATATCATACTACTTTTTTTTTTAGTTCTTTATAAGTGAAAAAACAAAATAATAATAGGTTTTACAAATGCGTATTCATCAAAAAATGTTTTTTACAAATTAGTCCAGTCAACTGGCGACCAGAAAGGTGGGAGGTTTTGGAGAAGTTTTGAAAATTTGTTCATTTATACTTTTGGGGATGCTGATTGCGAATTTCAACTGTGCTAACTCCCATTTTTTCCGGGAGAAAAAATACAAAACCACTCAAAAAAATTAATCTTTTTTTCCATTTTTCTCACATAGCTTGAAACGTATGCATTTTTTTTAAAGCAAAATCAACCAATACTAAATTATACTAGAGTAAATTCCTTACATTTATGTGCTCTATAATTTTTTCTTCCGGGGCATCGTTTAGAAGCACCTGCTCTAAGGTCCAGTCAATTGGGACAAACATTTTTTTGGATTTCTTAAAATTTGCTCATTTGTGCTTTTTAGGGCGCTGATTACAAATTTCAACTTTGTTAACTCGATTTTCTCCTAGAAGTATAAGAAAAGGCTAACAAATTTTTTATTTTTTTCTGTTTTGCTTACAACTTGAAAGCCATGCATTATTCGAATAAACTCAAACATTCATTTTATACTAAATTGAAGAAGAGTAAATTACATACAATTTTGATTCTAATGATTTTTGTATTTTGGCCACTCCTTTTTTGAGCGAGCGCGAGTCAAAATTATGAGGTGGAATGTCCAAATTAATTTTTTGAGAAAGGGGTCTCGGTAGAAAGTTTTGAAGAAGTTCTATGTCTATGCTTTTTGGGGAGCGCATTACGAATTTTAACTTTATAGTTACCTCAAATTTATACCGAAAATATATATATTAAAAAAAAACTCAAAATTAATTTAACATTCCGCCTCATAATTTCGACTCGCACTCGCATGAAAATGGAACGGCCAAACAAAAATCATAGGAATCAAAATTGTAGGAAATGTATTATACTTTAATTTAGTTTAAAATAAATATTGGAATTTAATTGAATATTACATGGTTTTCAAGTTATAAACAAAAAATAAATAAAATAAAAAATTTGTTGGCCTTTTCTTATACTTCTAGGAGAAATTCGAGTTAACAAAGTTGAAATTTGTAATCAGCATTCCAAATAACATAAATGAACAAATTTTCAGAACTTCTTTAGAACTTTCCAGATAAAGCTGAACTATAAGGCTGAACTAAATATGTAGAATTTAAAAGAATGAAAATAAAAATTTGCTTATGCAAATTATTAAAGAAAATCTAGATAAATATGCTAATTAATCAATAATTTATCCACGAAAACGAGCAAAAACTCAAAAAATAATGGGTTGGACATAATCGGAAGATTTCAAAAACAAAGGTTTAAGCGTCTAAAATAGTAGTAACTAACTAACCCATCAACGTTTTGCCAATTTAGGGATAATCAGGACAGATAAAGACAAGACCACATAATGCAAACCAAAGACTGCACATCTCACATCACCAGCCCAAAAATACCCCCCCCCCCCAACTAGAGACTGCACATCATTCCAAGACATCTCAACATTATTCATTTTAAATTTCAAATCCATATGAATTGATTTTTCAAACAATCAACAAAATAATTTGTTACATCGAAAGAAGGAACGAAATTTACATCTACAAAAAATAAACTACTTATTCATTTATTTTTTGTAGACGTAAATTTCGTTCCTTTTTTAGGTATAACAAAAAAGGTCGATGCAAAAAATAAGCCCTTTTTTATTGCATGAAAGGTCAATTGATATAGATTGGAAATTTAAAATGAATAATGTTGAGATGTCTTGGAGTGATAAGTATAATCCCTAGTGGATAGGTATTGTTTGAACTGTTGGTGTGAGATGTACTGTCTTTGGTCTGCCTTATGTGGTCTAGTCTTTTTCTATCTTGATTACCCTCAGTTGACTGGTTAGTTAATTATTTACGGGTATTTTACGGACTTAAACCTTCGATTTCTACATTATTGTATTCTTACGATTATATCCTAGGAATTATTTTTGTCTCTTTTTTTTATGGATAAAATATCGATTAATCAGTATATTTATATTGACATATTTTTAAAATATTTTACATAAGCCAAGTATCATCTTCCAATTAGTTTGATTGGTCCTATGGTGTTGTGTGAAGACTTGAGGTAGAGGAATGTAAATAAGAAGTAAAAGTGAAGATTATAGATTGGGTAGGATAAACTTTCTTTTATACACGATAAATTATTGTTATGATACAATTGGAAATAAAATCCTTCAGTTTCTCAAATACCAATAAATAAATAACCAATCAACGGTTCGCCAATTCAGGCGTCTTCAGGACAGAAAAAAGGCAAGATCACATAAATGCAGATCAAAGTAAAGTATTAAGATGTCTTGGAGTGATGTATTGTCTCTAGTCGATGGGTCTTTTATGAACTGTTAATGTTAGATGTGCTGTTTTTGGCCTGCGATTATGTTATCTTGTCTTTTTCTGAACTGGCGAACGATTGATTGGCTAGTTATTTAGTCGTAATTCAGACGCTTAAGCCTTTGTTTTTGAAATCTTACGATTATATCCGAACAATATCTTATCCTGTAAAAAAGAAAGTACATTCTGCTTAATCAATTATCGTCTATTTTTATTTTTATTTTCACTCCTCTGTCACAAATCTTCATCCAACTCCGTAGGACCAATTGCATGATCTATCTTCCTTTGGGTTGGTTATAGAAGATTATTCATTTTACATTTTCAAACGATGCGAATTGATTCTTCAAATAATCATCAAAACAAGGCCGATAATTAATGCTGATTAATGCCAAATAAAGAAAAATGGAACGAAATTAACAATATACTGACTACGGAAAGTAAACCCCGATTAAGACATCACCCTATCACCAAAAACTAGATCAAGAATCAAGGTTGCCAACCAGAAACACTTACCCCTCGAACGAATTTTCTAAAATGCATTGAAATAATTGATGTTCATACTCCAATAAACCTTTGCCCTTCAACAAATATGCTTGGAACCTTTTTTACTCACTTCAGTTATTTCTCTTTAATATTTTTTTAAATCGTTAAAATCATAAAAAAGGGCCATTATGAATTTTTTTCGTATCGGATAAAAAAAAGTAAAAAAAAAAAAAAAGAGCTAGAAAGTACGGCAACGCAATTCCATTAGATTACCGCAATACCATACCCATAGAAGTATAATCCTCTGCAATGCTTAGGGTAAAGCAATGTTCAAGTAATCCCATATGCCAAAGACAAATAATAATAGAAGTCTAAAAAATAAACAATGGGGTTATTCAAGGTTGACCCATTGGGATAAATGCTGTGCAGCTCAAGCATAAAAGGATTGAAAAAACTAAATCCTCTTCACCGTCTATGTTGTCGTTTCATTGCGAAATATAGCGAGTAATTGGTATATACAAAATATCACTTGAAAAAACGGCGGATTATTGTTTTTAGGATAATAACAATAATCAAAATATGAAAAAAAGGGTCAGTAGAGAGTGATATATATATATATATATATATATATATATATATATATATATATATATATATATATATATATATATAGTGAGAGAGAGAGAGAGAATCTTATTTTTTATAACTAGATTTTTTTTCCTCTTAATTAAATTCATACAAAATGTCTGTTGGAAATTTCAATGATCATTCATTTTAACTCGTTTGCTGATTGCTTTTTTTAACCAGTCCATTTAATTTTTATTTTTTTAATATTAATGAATTCCATTCAAAAAGTTGTACGAGGTAACCTATCTATTAAAAAAATTCAATATTTATTATTTTTTTCGTCCTTCTTTTGGGTTAATTATTTTAAATAATGAACCTACGTAATCGGCCAAGAAAAAAAATTAACCTCCCCTTAAAATTCTAGGTTTCGTTTTAATTTTTTTTTTTTTAATTTTGGCACCAAAGTCACAGATCTCCCCAGAATGATCATCGGACCCCGACATTACCATCCGTCATTTCATTTCAATATGGCGGTCGATTAAAGGTTTCATACCCCATATCTCGGCCACTAATGAAGATACAGGAGTAATCTCATGTTTTGGGGATTATTATAGTAAAAAAAAAAAAAAAAAATTAACTTTTTTAGGCGTTTTTCTATGATATGATTCGGTACTTCTAGTTTATCGAGAAATTAATTGATATAATGAGTAATTTAAAACAAGGATGAGCGGGAACCACATTTGTCATTTATTTGTAGAAGTGCTTCTACCCACGGAGAGTAATTAATATATCATATAGATAACCTTATTTTTATATTAGTTTTCCTCATATATATATATAAAAAAAAAAAATGTTTTCTCATTTAACACAAACAATACTTCATGGTAATGCTATTTCAAACTTCGATACATACCTTAAAGTATAACGCTGTTTACAGTAAAAGGATGATTTTTATAAATGAGTTAAAATTAATCTGCAGCATTTATATTTATTATTGAAAATTTTCATTATGCTTACACAACATACCTGATCTATCTAGAGAAAATTCAGAGTGCCAAGCCAGAATTCAAACCAGGTATGTTCAGTATAGGAAGGCTCTACCCACTAGGGATCCACAACTTCCAATGCAAATTCTAACAATTTCTGGATAGTTCTTTTTCCTCAGATATATGTCTTCAGCAGCCCTTTGAACTTAGTGACAAGGAACTTACAAACTTTTCTTTTTTTTTCTAATAATTTTTGATAAGATGATAAAAACTTATTTATTTTCATATAGGTAGTAAAAAAAGAAAGGTAATGATAGATTCCTTTATCTCCATCGTACACAGATCAATTTTTTTATCTGATATGGACACCGCATGACTTTCTTGTACGCCTATTAAACTATAAATCGATGGCTCAAAAAATGATCCCGGATTTGGTTACTAGTTTCCGAAGATAGCAGTATCTCAAAAACGACAACCGACGCCACGACATCCATTGGTGTCCATCTATTGACATACACACGCAAACCATAACAAAAATGTTGAAAACGGATAGTACGGACGGACCTTCAAGCGTGCTTATCCATGAAAATCTCGATTTGTGATTTTTAGCACGATTCGTATTCCTCCTTTCTAACGTAAAAAAAAAACAACAGTTTCTGATAAAGTACCACTTTCGGTTGACAAAAAACCAAAATCTACTATGTTATAAATATCAATACAAAAGTCTCATATACCAAATTTGAGAAGTTTTGCAATACATATTAATATAATTTTTGATGAAAGTTTATTATAACTTTTAAATAAAGTACCACTTCTACTAGCTAATTTTAACCAAAATCTAGTATATTATTTACATTAATAAATAAGTTCTATGTATTAAATTTGAGAAATTTTGGATTATATTTTAACAAATTTTTTTATGAAAATTTATTATGACCTCCAAGCAAAGTACCACTTCCGGTTTGCCAATTTTATCAAAATCTATGAAATTATTTATATTGATACAAAATTCTTATACACCCAATTTGAGAAGTTTTTAATTATATTTTAATATAATTTTTTATGAAAATCTATTATGCCCCTTATGTAAAGCACCACTTCCAACAATCATGTATTGGCCAAAAAGGTAGGTCTACAACTAGATGTTACAACAATCTTTAATGCAAAAATTTAACTTTCTTCCGCTAACCGTTTTTTAGTTATGCGAGACACGAACGAACGAACGTACGTACAGACGTCACTACGAAACTAGCCAAATGGATGCATGGATAGTCGAAACCGATATTTCCATTGAAATCTGAAAACCAAAAATTTTCGCGATTACGATACTTCTCTTATTGCATACAAGGAAATAAAAAGAATAAATTAACAAATAATGACTCATCCAACCTACATAAATTTAATATCGTATCTATGAAATCTAAGATCAATGAAAGAATCTAAGATATCGGTCCTCACTTGGATTCCAATTAAAATATTTTCATTATGAAACCGTAATAATTAATTACCTGTTAATACAGAAATTAAATAACGCTTTCAAATTAAATAATATTACTGCTTTAAATACAGTCAATTATGCCCATCAGGAAGAGGAAGGAATTTTCCTTTGGCGAGTGTACAAATATTGGTGGAGAAGCGACGGTTGAATAGAACCATAGTGAAAGAAGTTCAATTACGAACGATACCTATTCACAAGGTTCCGAGGCCCTACATCAGTTTTCTTCTTCCATCTTCTTTCAATATCATCAAACCTTTTCTTATATTCGTCTCTTTCACAGTACCTGATTCATTTCCTTCTTCGTGTGTAATAGCTTATGACAGTAGCATCTTCTGAAAACTATTCAGCAAAACAATAGCTGTTCATGAAGCGTATATTATTTAAGACTGTGGTTTAAAAAATACAAAAAAAAAAATATATATACCCCAATAGATCCTAATACCCCGTATTGTGCTTTGTCCCATTGTTGGAACGAATACATTGGTATAATAGGTAAATTTATATTTAGAAAAAAGCAAGCAGGCAAGTGGAAAAAAACGTTGCAAATTATTAGACTATGGTTTATTATTTCCAAATAGTTTATGTATACAAAAGTTCTAGCTAGTCTGTTTGCACGACTTTCCATACAGCTTTGAATTAGTATCCAATAAAAAATATTTTGTTATATACCCACTAATATTAGCACGATCCAATTTTTTTTTATTTTTTATGTTTAGATTTTTAGGCAATTGAATTTATCTTTGAAATATAGTAAGTCTCTGGAATGTTCTGGGAGATGTATAGTTCACGAAGTAACAAATAACTAAACGAAGGTGAATCAGTTTCCATAGGCATATGTGCAGAATACTTAATAAAACATGTCTACAAAGTTCACTACACAATATCTCTGCTAATACTGGCCCAATTTCCTTGTGGGTTTTAATTTATTCGATTTTTGGTTCCTAAGTATCTTGAAACGTAAAACCAAAAGCATTTATATAGATTTTTTTAAAAAGACCTTGGTGTACTGATTCCAGATCATTTCGCATTTTTCCTCTGTCTTCATAAATAGTCGAGTAATGGGCGAATAAAATTGGCCGTCAATTCGAAACGAAATGGAGGATGGCAACGTCGAGTTACTAGGATTTTTCTGGGGTAATTTGTGGCTATGGTGCCAAATCTCAAAAATATCGACCCCGTAGGTTCCGGAGAAAGCCCTGATTTTTCCTGCACTCGATTTTTGGATTCTACGTATCTTGAAACGTAAAACCTTAAATTATCTTCAAAATAAAAAAAAATTAGAAAATAATAAACCAAAATGCATTTCACCAAACCGACTAAGGAGCCGTAGTAATTTAATCCAGTCCCATGTCTTTCAAAGAAATATATATTTTTTTATAGAAGATTCACTATTAATTTAAATATTTTAGTAAAAAGGAAGGTACATTAAAATAAAGTTTGGAAAATTCATAAAACAAAGGGAGTGTTTCATCTTCTGTTTTGAACTTCTCTGATGGTTATAAATATGGCATGTTTTAAATGCGAAGTATAGAAGATTCACCATTAATTTAAATATTTCAGTAAAAAGGAAGGTACATTAAAATAAAGCTTGGGCGATTAAGAAAACAAAGGAAGTGTTTCGTTTTCTATTTTGAACATCTCTGATGGTTATAACTATGACATGTTGTAATGCATAGTGATATGTTTACACCTTTATCACATTGATACTGTAGTGTTCTTAATAGAGTAGTAAATATTATTGTAAAGTACACGGCTTTACGACATATAACTACTTTTTTTTTTCATCCACGTTAACTGATTCAATAATAAACCGGTGAATTAAAATGGTTTCTGTAATACCGGACAAGACTCGGTCCACGGTTACTTCCTAGAACACGGAACATTGTTTACATTTTATTAAGATACGAATATAAGATCTGATTCGAATAATCTAGCAAACGAAATCCCTCAAAGATCCTTCAGATTCTGAAAGATTCCCTGAATCGATAATATCAACAGTCTATCTGAAATAATTAAGGGCGTTCTTACAGGTATACGTTAAATTTTAACAACAGCCTGACCGGGGCGTGATTTCTATTTCTATTCACTAACAAGTAGTTGTAAGGATGGAAATCGGAACTTTCCGTTTTTAAGTTACAAATAAGCCGTTTCAGTACATTCTTTGTATCGCAATGGCTCTTGGTCGTCTTAAAGGAAAATACAATGGCGACCCCGTGATGGCTCTATCCCACCATAAATCACCTATCAGCTGTACACACGACCTCGTCAACTTCCATCAGTTTCACCATCACACCTTTCTTTCGCCACAGGTGTTCTCTGATAACAGTTCTAAAGACAATTCTTTATCCCCTCCCTTTTTTAAAAACATGTTTTCTGTACTTTTTAAATCAATACAAGAATGGCTGGTAGGTACTTACGGCATTAAGTTGTTACACGATTCGCGCAAGATAAAAGAGAACATTAGTTTTTGGTTTATTATTTTCAATAATGGAACTTTGTTATCGTCAAAAAAAAAAGAAGGTTAATTCCCTCCTCAAAATTTGAGGTTCTATACTTCAAGATTCACTTAGAATCAAAAAATCGAATTTAAAAAAATAATCCTTCAGTCCATCGTCCACGAATTTCTTCTTTTATTTTTTTTGACATTAGGCACTGAAGTCACAGGTTACTCCAGGGTGATCTTCGGAATTTTATATTAACTTCCGCCTTGTCGTTTCAAAATGGCGGCCGATTAAAGGTTTAATACACCCATTTATGAAGTTAGAGGAAAAGTATAAAGTGTTTTGGAATAATTATGCCAAACCCTTTAAGAAATAATATTTTTTTTTAAGTACAATATCTCTAGAAAGTGAGCCCAAGAGGTCACCAACATACTAAAACAAACAAAATTTTAAGAACACCTTACGACTCCTTTAGATTTACTTATTATTTACACGCAGTAACATGAGAATGCATGAAACAATTGAAATTTTAAAATAGCAAATAACGTTAATTGTAATAAATATAATAACTATAAATAACTCAAAAAGAGACATAAATTAATTACCATACAAATTGGAAGATTCAAAAACTCAAAGCCTTAAGTCTCTAAAATACCGGCAACCAATAAACCAGTCAACGTTTCGCCAATTCAGGCATCATCAGGACATACACCAAAACATCACATCTATGAAGATCAAATACAGCACATCTCACATCAACAGTCCAGGAAGACGTATCAAACAGAGACAGCACATCACTTCAAGACATCCAATCACATACTCTAATCGGCCTCCATTTAAAAAAAAAAATTATGGATGGTAATGTCCAGTCCAAGGATCATCCTGGGTGACTCATGATTACGGTGCCAAATCTGACGAACATCGGCCGATTTGTCTCACAGAAAAGCCGCGGACGGTAGACGGACTCAGCACACACTTCAATCTTGGGAGCTGGGGCGTACGCAAATTATTTTTGTATGGAATTTAGTAAGAAGAAGGCCAATAATTACTTAAATGACAATAATCGCCAAATTAATTCATGTATTAAGCATAAGCATGAAATTAAATCAAACATTAGTGTAAAAAAATACCAAAAATATTACTCAAAATACAAACATTATGTTGTTTGATTTTGTTGATGTTGTATGTTATGAAATCGTATTTTTTTTGTTCATTTCGAGGGGGAAGGGAGGGGAGATATGGAATATATGCCTCCGATCCCCTCCTCCTCGTACGCCTCTGGCTGGGAGGCCGACAGAAAACGAAAGCGATGTTGTAGATAATTACAATCCTGAATAACAATAATTAAAGTGGAATATAGTATATTTAATTCATATGTTTACTAGCAGGGATGGTATACGCACAGTGTTCATGCTATATACCGCCAATGTCGAACTCCTGAAGCCGAAAGGCAAGGTAGGGAGATTAGATAAATATATACGCATGGATTTTATTCAATTTTATGATTTTACGTTTCTCAAAACCCAAAATCTCAAATTTTTAGAAGCTAAATTTTTTTTTTCTTCTTCGATTACAAAGGTTCATTATTGAAAATAATAGACCAAAATCAAGAAGCTGAACATACCTAAAATATTTTTACATTACATTTTTATCTGGCTTGATTATTTTATTTAGTTTAGTAAACCATGATTGTATAAAATATGATTTAGAGTGGGGTACCAAAAAGAGTGTTGAATCTTATCAAAGTTAACTTAAAGTAAAATCTTCGTTATATCATCACTACGGGCTTCAGTTTCGGTCCCGGAATAGCACCTTACGAAACTATTTTGACTTTTACTTCTCAGCAGACATCGTTTGAGATGGCACTACCGAACCTTCCGAACATATCGAATCATTCCCAGAGCGAAAGTAGGAGATCTAGGTCGGGATATGACCAGACGATGATACTGTCAATTCCCTGTAATTGCAAAGATAGGTGCCATGATAGCGCCTGGATCCAATACCGAGGCTATAGACAACCGATTGCCTACTCCCTTCCCCCCTCCACGATCTGTGGGGTACTGATTTGGGTTGTCCCGTATGCCAGACATGGAACTATCCATATCTATACCAAATGACGACATGAAGTGTTCAGTCTGATACGTAATATGATGAAACAGTGACAGGTCGAGTATATACTGCTCTGAATCCGCGCAATGTTAGTTTTATTGGCATATCTTTTTTTTTTTATGATATCAGTAATGATAATACATACAAAATAAATGAATAAAAGAATTGTCTCAGGACTGCATTAGCAAAAAACTAAAGTGATACGTACCATTTGTATCAACCATTTAAGAATAATAATAATAATAATAATAATAGCTACTTAAATAACTAAGTTCATATTAAAAAAATCCCTAGTTTATTAACAGAAGAACCGCATTTATTCCGAATTATCTTACCGAGGCTATCCCGGATTAAATTATAGTCTGATCAGTATTTAAATTTTTTTATTTTTATATGAAAGACATTTATTCAAGTAACGTGGAAAAAAAAAATGTTTGGTCAATTGAATAACTACTTGCTTTCTTTTAACAGAAATACTGGTATGCGAACCACCTCAAAACACAGTTTGTTGAATTATAATAAAATAAAAAATTAAGGAAAAACTAAGGCGATAACACTACAAGAGAACGAACAGGATTCCTGGTTTAAACAGGTATGAAAAACAAATCAGAATGGAAGGAGTGCTTCTACCAAGCTTTTCGATTCCTATCTTCACAAGAACTGAAATGATCACTTAACTGCAATGATAAAAAAATGAAGATCAACTTTTTCTTTAAACAAAAAAGGTAATTAGTATTGTCTAAGAAAATGTCCGACTTGATTTTTTATCAGTGCGTTGAGGGACAGCGATAAATTTAAATATGCAGACTTAAAACGCTTCTCTTGTAAAATTTTAATTTTTCGTATTGGGGCACTCTCCTTCCAATGGAACGATATATGTATTTAAAATAAAAAATCTATTATTAAAAAGTTTTAAAAATGAATCTTAAAAAGTTGATGATTAAAATAACGATTTTTTGTAAATATAACATAAGAAGCTAAACATAAAAAAAAGAAGTCATATTAGGACCATTATTTTATATACCATATTTTGTATCGGACTTTAACCAAAAATGATAAGGAAAGTTGTGTGAGTGAACACACCACATATTTTTAAATATAATTATTTGGAAATAAACCGCAGTGTAATAATTTGCAGAGTTATATATAATACAAACAAATACAATTTTTACCAAACAATATATTTAATTATAACCGATCTTGAACAGGAAAATAAGCAAGAAAACTTTCAAACCCTCCTTAGTTTTTTTTTAACAAATAATAACCAGCTCTTCCAATTCGACGTAATGTAACATAATCACTCGATATTTTAAGGATCAAGTATGAATGAAAACATTTTTGAAATTCAAAAAACCGTGAAATACAATATAATTTTAAAAATAAAAAAAAAAAAATAAATTATTCACGGATAATGTTCCCTAAAAATTATATAACTGAGCATATAATATATAAAAAATAAAAGTTTTACAGTGCAGAATAATGTATGTAAACACAAAAATTAGAAAAAAATCGGACGAAGGCTGTGTCTGCCACAAACCCGCGGGATTTTAAAGGTGCAGAATTATTTAGAGTTCCTATTTTTGGGCTAAAAAAAATCATGCTCTGTTGAGTTTTCGATTTTTGGCGTAAGATGACATTTTGTTACTGCCTATAAATAAGAAAGCGAAAAATATGACCAACATAGACGACACGTAGCGGTTGAATGATCTCTCTTAACGCCGCTCGGTGCGCTGAGAATCATGACGCCTTCAACTCATTCAAAATTGCTCGGTTACAGTTCTGCCTCAAGTCCAAATCAAAAATTCTTTTTGTTATCTCTGATGACACATTTTCTCTGTTAAATGATACCAATTCTCGCTTTCTAACATTTGTAGAAGCGGAGCTACGATTAAAAAAGCGTCGGATAATTTTTTTTTTCCTTATACACCAGATGAAAGAACGAAATTCAACGTAAAAAAGACAGAAAGTTACTAAGAAAATTTGAATATCGATTTAAATTAACAAATATATTATTATTTTATTTACATAACTAAAGATTATTACAATCAGCAAATGGGCTAAACTACGTCAAATAAATTTAATTACGTATTTATTTATTTTAGTGCTTCAACCTCTAGTCATTAAACAATTTTATATATATATATATTCAACCTCTCTCTCTCTCTCTCTCTCTCTCTCTATATATATATATATATATATATATATATATATATATATATATATATATATATATATATATATATATATATATTAGTAAAAAATTAAACGATTTTTTAAAGAAATAATTCTCTGGTTTGCAATGACAATCGTAATACCATCCATCAATTTTATCAATATGTTAAAAGTTTGTCTTAAAATATATAAAGAAATCCCCTTGAATCTACTAAAATTATATTCCAGATGTACAGCTTTGTAGCGTCTGTAGGTTTTATCGCATTATCAATATGTAGTAATAAATTATAGACAGATAAGCCCGTAAGTTCTGAATAATGCATTGTGATTTATAATGTAATGCAATATAAATGACTTATTCTAGAATAATACACTTAAAGAAAGGATTTAATCTGAGTATTATTCATAGAATTCATGACATAAAAAAACAATTTACAGTAAAGCTGTATGCTAAAGGTGCATCAATCAAGAAGATGGTTTCTCCTCAATTTTATTATGGTGTAATCGTGTTTTGTTTTATTATATTCAATAATGAACCTTTGAATCAATCAAGGGGGGAAAAAAAATCAACCCCCCTCAAAATTTGAGGTTTTACGTTCCAAGATACGTAAAACCCAAAAATCGAATAAAAAGAAATCCATCATTTTTTTTTTTTACCTTTGGCACCAGAATTACAAATCACGTAAGGATCCATGGAGCTTGATGTCACCATTCGCAATTTCAATATATAACGCAGAATTTTATTTCCAATTATTTTTTTCAGAATGCGAGGTTGTAATGAAAAATAAGTCTATCTAGACTTAGTATATTACTGTTGGAATTACATTTGACTACTACGGGTTCTTCCCGCCACTGAATCACTAATGAATTCCATCCCTTTGATGAGTCTTAGTCAGATAAACTTCGGGAACTGTCTTGCGCCTATCTGAAGGTTACTGCCAAAGAACAACGGAATACATTTTTACTAATATTTTTATTTCATTTTTACGTACAGCTAGCAAAATGAATTTTCAATTACTTATCTTAAAAAAATCTATCATTACAATCAATTATAATAATTAGTAAAATTAATCATCGTGAAAATCTTCGATCCGTTTTAAGTGCTTTCTCAGGCTTTTGATCCTTCGCTATTTTGTTTTAAGGTGACTGATGACAAGTTGATATTGCTAAAAATATGAGATTTTACGTTTCAATATACTTATAACCCAAAAAATCGAATAAAAAGATTACTGACTTTACTTATTAATAAAGTCACAAATTGCCCCAGAATGATCCTCGGAACTATACATTACCATCCGTCATTTCTTTTCAAAATGGCAGGCGATTAAAGATTTTATACGCCCATATTTCAACCATTTATGAAGATTGAGGAAAAATATAAAGTGCATTGGAATCATTATCCAAGTCATTAAAAATAAAAATAATAATTAGAAATAAATTTTTAATGTTATTTTAGTATATATGACTATTTTGAAATAATAAACCATAGTTTAATAGTTCGTGGCGTTGTTAGTTATCGCTTCCTATTCAACAAAAAACGTAACAACATTTAAAAAAACGTAACAACATTTAAAAAAACACAAAATTTAAATTTACACCCTTAATTTTTGGAATGGAAGATAGCACAAATGAACTTTTCGGTTATACTTGAGGCCTGCAATCAATTCCTACAGTTTTGTACATCATTAGCGTTACAGTCTGTATATTTAGTCACTGCTTTGAAGGAGTGAGAACAAAAGCCTTAATATTTTATTTAAGACGGGAAATTATACTTGGGACTCATGTTTCTACTAGAATCCAAGTTATAAAACTACATAATTTGATGTTAAATATATAAATTACGTTATATGTAATTTACATATAATATTTGAGAATAAGAGTCACGTTTTGTAAACTAAATTGCACTTTCTATTAAATTTATGTCCTTATTTAGTCCATTTCAGATGATTTTTTTTTATTATTATAATATTTATCAGATGGACTAAGTGCGCGTCCAAAGATGAGGTTATTAATAAATAATTATTGAAAATATTTATTAAGATTTCGGCCTTTACAGAATACTTTCTTGAAATTGGTGTTGTCTTTTATAAACTAATGGTTTTTACTTATTAACTTTTGACACCAATAAGAGGCTAGTGAACCTACCAGGATTTACTTGTGACTGACTGGTTTTAATGTTTTCATCGAATTGTTGCTTGCTGCATGTGAACACTCTGGATTTCATGAATATTAGAACGTATACCCGTTTATTCCGTAAATTTTTAGAATAAATTGAGTAGTGACATCGTAAATAGATTATCTAAAGAAAGTTGTATTTGAATGTGAAATATTAAAAAAAAAAAGGTTTAATATTTTTATTTACCTTATCACCAAGGTTATAGCAATTTGTAAGTTGTAGTAAATCATAGGTTACTAGTAATCGAGCCAACTTATGGATGTGTAATTTTTAGAAAGATCTTTACGTTTCAGATCCCTCTGAGTAAACCAAAAATTCATTTTCAGTCATTCGATCTGTATATCAAGGTGTCTGTGCTACGTTTATCTCTATTTCTTTTATTTTGTAGAGTTTTAGCCCTCAATTCCTGAGTGCGAAATCGGCAAACTGTAAACTTCTGCACCATAAACGAAAAAAAAAGTTTTTCAATAGACAATAGCGCCAAAACGGTACTAAAGATAGCGACAAAACTTACCTAAAGTCTTCTCCTTAAAGCACTTTAACTTAGTAATGAAGAAAAGAAAATTTTATTTTCGCATAACTCGAAAAGTATGCATTTTATGGTATATCATGTATCTGATGATTTTAAAGAAAATTAAATTATTTAAAAAAAAAAAGTTATTTAAATCTGACTAGTATTACAGCGTATTTGCTTTTGACCTTGTGTTTTCACGTAAATAATTTATTTCCAAAATGAACCCAAATGATATTTTTTCGGAAAACGCTTTTTTAACGATTTTTTTAAAAATATGTGGTAAGAACGAAGATTTTGCTAATATATTTAATTAAAAAAATTGGTTTTGACATCACAATTAAAATAGAAATTATAGTTTCTAGCGGTACCTGAAAATTTATCAATGATGATTAGGGTTCATTTTGGAAATAAATGATTCAAATGGAAATCCGTTTATTTTATTTGTTGGATAACTCGAAAACTATACATGTCCCGAACATTCCAGATGCTTATTTGAAAGATTATTAAAAGGTCTACTAAGCTTAATAACTTAGAAAAAAATAACTCAATCGGACTAATATTAGTATATATATAGAAAACAATTTTCTATTGAACCTTGCAACCAAAGCATGGAATGCAAAGTTCGCTACAAAACCATCTGAGTGGACACATCAGATATTTTTTTAGTAGTCGATAGACAAATCAAAAAAGTTCGAAATTGTATCTTTCCTTTCCATTAAATCACAAGAAGAAGGCATGATAGGCAGAACACATTCTTATAAAAATGTTTGTTGCTAATTTTTTGGGTGAGCTGCCATCTATGGGAATTTTATAATTTACCTCCTATTCACTTCAAATTTCCATAAAAGGTTGCTAGCCCAACAAAATAGATTTGAAATTAATCCCCATATAGGCGCTTGTACCGAATTACCTTACCTGAATATAGAATGTATAGAAAGAGAAAGTATTGCGATCTCGGAACATTTCGAATCCAAGTTTTCAATCGAAATACACATTTTAAGGTTCTCGGATTCTCAAAATAACCAAGTCTCAAAAAATGATCTGTGTGTTTTTTCCTTTTTTCTTTAAGAGAAGGGGAAAAATCTTTCATAAGACGATGTGTGACTATAAGTCCACAACAGTGTGAGATTTCTATGCACTAAAAAACCACCTCCCTATTCTTCTTTACCACCCCGCGGAACTGCAGTCATGCAGTACTTCGCGAGGGGCAGGATGGCTATGCCACTACTTCTTCATTGGACATCTTCATAGAATATCTTTGCCATTGTCTGGCCTCTCCTCTCTCGCTCTTGTGCTCTGAGATGCCTGCCGATTCGCGCTGCTTGGTCTGCAACGGCGATCCAGCGCTCAAGCGGGTTAAGCAATGCATAGGCCCTGAAGCAACCATTCCCAGTAAGCAGTTGGGTAAGATAATAATCAACCCCTCCCTGAAGCTATGTTCTGAATCAGACCATGTTCCTGAGGAGAGCCATTCCAGCGTCCCTGCCATCTGTCAAAAGTATATAATTTCTCTTTAGTTCTGCTACCGCCGCCCAGTGAGTATCCGAATCGTCTCGTCTTCGTCGGAATATCTGGTTACGTTCCTCCACCGCATACTGCGTTATAGGACACAGTGCGAAACGCTCGAACGACTCGTTGGGAACTTCTTCGATGCACACTGAAAGCTAGCGGACATATGATTGTACTAGGAAGGCTTTCATCCAGGTCGGCGCTGCATATAAAAGTGTGCAACTGGCTACACAGGCCAGAAGCCTTCTCGGACTTTCCTTAGGTCCAACGATATTTGGTAAAAACCGAGCCGGTGCATTAGTCACTCGTGCTGCTTTGCTACTAACCGTGTGCAGATGCTCATCAAACTTGTGTCAACCTGCTCACCAAGATATCTAATAGATGATTTTGATTGAATGCCGTAATGCCCAACAGTGATTGTCTCCCTTACTTTCCTGCTAATGATAAATACTGCCTCGGTTTTGTGGTCAGCAAGCTGGAGGAGAACCAATGAAAGGCACTGGCGCTGTCTGTGTGTTTGTGTGAAAGTGGTAAGCAAATCAAAAAAGAGAATCGTACGAAATTGATATTACCATATATAAGTGATATTAAGGTAGTTGCTATACCTGAGATGTTTTCATGTTTCAAAGACAGGGCTTAAATGCCGAATTTTTTTAATTTCTTTCCCTAAAGTACCTTTAATTTTGTTTATTTTAAATAATTAACAGCCTCTCATTGTTAGCAGTAATAAAAAATCCATAAATATAAACTATCAAAGCATTTGATAATTAAATAAAGAAGAAATATTTTTCCTAGGTTGAAAACAAATATCCGGTAGTAATAAGAGATGTAAGAGAAATAAGAGTAGTAATATGTATAAAATACCGTTGGAAAGCTAAAGATTTTAGAAAAAATATTACCTTACAAATAAAGTCGTAAAAGTGACGAATAAACTTAAGTGATTGTTGTAGATAATAATTTCTATTGTTATATAATCAAAAATAAATGTTTCCAAATAGAGAGGTAAATGAAAGCTGTGTGATGCTCGCACCAGATTTTTATAAACTGTAAATATAATTAAAATAAATACTGAAAGACCAATATTTATTTTGATCTCACTAGTAAAATATATTCAAAAATATTTATATATAATAAATATATAAATAAAAACTATTATAGTAAAATGTATGGTGTTCTAAAAGTGAAGAGGATGTTAAATGGGAGCGTTGTTGTGTATCGATCTCCGGCCAGCTTTGATCAGACGAACCCAACTTAAATGCGATGTTTTCTTTCTATCGATTTTGGCTGTCTTTTCTACGACGTGTTATTAGGATTGAAGAAAAATTGTAAGCCAACAACGGGGCATTTTATGGCACATTATATGCTCTTAATAATTAACTAAAGAGTGCGATTCTTAGTTTGCGAAAAACTTGACAAACTTTGGCAAAAATTATGGGAAATGTGCACGCAAGAGACCAGATTTACTATCTATGAGGCTAGACGTTTTCTTGATACGTGTTTAATAATCTTATAATGTATAGTTTACTATTATTTTCGAAGGTTTTACTATGGCAAAACGATGAATAAAAAATACACAGGTAACGCAATCCATTAACCAACCGTTTATTTAATAAATATAGAAAACCCGCAGTAAATTCAGATAAAATAGAGGGAATATTTTTTTTTCATTTCAAAAGGAGAGAAAAGTCTCTAACAAATTTAGTATAAATAACTACAAACTATCTAAATATAAAGTTTATCTGGAAATTACCTTTGACAAGAATCTAAGGTTTTTGGTATACTATTGTAAAAATAAAAACAGTGAGACTTAAATCAGACTGCCTAAATAATTTATTATCTGCCTCAAACCTGTCATAAGTATTTTGTAAGTTGATTTTGAGAAATGATAGTGGTAAAACAGTTTTGCTACTCCTTTTTTCTTTCTTTTCTTCAGCATGAAGTTCTTCACTAGATACATTCACCAATCTGTGACACATACCAATCTAATGAAGAAGGTCGAAATGGTCCGAGGATTGTCGACGTATCTATTCTTTCTTTCGCTTCTATTCCGTTCAAAAAGGAGCTTCTTTGGTAACTCTTTAATCCGGTCTTGTGATATGTCCTGCCCGCGGTAATACGGTAACCTTTTTCTTCGGTCAATGTCAATGTTTGATTATAATTCCATCAACCACATGTTGCTCCTTTACCAAATATTCTTCTAAGAATGTGGCGTTCTGTCACCTGTTTACAGCTTTGATTGATGATTCTTCTTTAAAATACTCCTTCCATATAATTCGAAACATCTCCAGAGAACCCATGTACATGAATTCAAAAATTCTCTCAGATGTAAAGATTCCCATTTTCATGTGAAATCTTGTAGGATATTTTTTTGGTCAAATCGCATGTTTTTTGTTTTTCTTTACAACCAGTCCGACGATCTCGGAATAAACGATAGTTTATTGTTTGTAACCCCAATACCCATTGGGGGTATATCCTTCCAAATATCCTTCCAATGATATCAATATTGACAATCCCTAGAACATAACCGATATAATTAAGGATAATTCCTAACCTTCCAACTTTATTTTTTCTTTTCTTTATTTTTTCTGTTGTTTCTGTTCTATGTTCTAAGAAAATGTATTCACAAATATACAATGGCCCTTCCTCTCCATTTTAAGCAGGATTTTAAGCCTATCATTTATATTTCCATGGAATATTTCCAATAATCGGGACGAAATGCCCATGACAAATACCTATATATGAACTCTCAGATTATTTACTATATTTTGTCCGTATAGCTTGTCATAAATTTCTTCGGTGCGTTTCTTTTTTATGACATCAAGAAGGATTCGTCGAAAAGAGTTTCAAGAAAAAAGAGAATTCAGTTATTTTGTTTTCTTGCTGTCTTTTAAGAGCAAAGTACAAAGGCCTTAATATTTTATTTACGCGAAGGAGATTTTGTTTCAACACTCCGGTTCCCAAGTCTGTTTAAGTTAACTGATGATTCTTCTTCGGAACTGGTTAGGCAGTGATCCAGTTGTCGAGGTGTCAAAGGTTGGACTTACATTTTATATTTTTATTATTTATTTTATTTTTTTAAATGAATTTGAGTTGAAACTTTATTTATTTTATTTAGGACAGCACGTGATAGAAGGAGCTGATAAAAAAAGATATGTGGTGATATATGTAGGTTTAAAAAAAAAGGCAATATAATTATAGCACAATTTCATTAATTACAAATATTTATAATTTTTCCATTTTCTATTTTTTTTTTCATCTTTCCTTTCTTACATCTTTAATAAAATGACTCATATTTAGCAAGTAACGATAGTCAAAACAGGGATGAAGTTGGATTGAGCACAGATATATTTTGAAAAAGAGAAGTTGAAATTTATACTAAAATGAATATTTATTATTTGATATCATCCAGTTAACTCTATTATCTCTTTGTTGTTTTATTTTATCATTTCTTCACTTAATTTGAGCTTTTGTATTTCATATTAGAATTTGAAAAAAATCTGAATATTGTAATTTATGTTATCTCATAGTTTTTCGTAAATGAACTTAAATTTCTTAATTTTTAAATGTTTTGTAATTTTAATACAGGGCGAAAGTGAGTCGAGTGAATTAAGAATCCCTGAAATTTGTAAATAACGATTGTCAAATATTTAAAAAATAAACTTAAATAGGCATAATATTAAAATAAATATAAAAATCTAAAAAAAAGTGAAATTCCCACAAATATCTAAAGAAAAACAAAGCGAAAAATTAGATTACCAATAAAAAAGTATAGGAAAATTTAATAAATATAAACAACACAAAAATGACAAATTTCTTTAATTTAATATATCGTACGAATCACTTACAATGATTACAATGATCATGGTGGTCTTGCATTTTTCGTATATTTTCTGATCATTGTTTTCAAACCTTATGGAAGTATCTAAAATCAAAACTGGCTTAGCTTACCTTTTCTCAAGAAACCGACTATGTCGTTTGAGTAGCGTTTATACACAGCTACTGGAACAAAGAATAAAAACTAATAATTTTTTATTGAATTATTTTTTTGTTAATATTCATGTGCAATCTGCAATGTGACTATATGCCACATACTAAAGACTGTCCATTAGATGATTCTTTTTGGAATTCCAGAATGGAAAGAAGTCTAAAACGATACTGGGTGATAGCAATTTTAACATAGACAAAACAAATAAAGTAATTAAAGATAAACACCTGTATGACGAAATGTAGTAAAAATATAACTTAGAAAGAGAAAGGTAAAATAATTGAAGAATGACGTGAAGAAACGGCCAGCCAAATAATAAATAAACAAAATATAGTTTCAAATATGTTTAAAAATAAGAAATGTGTCCAAAATGCACCATGTAATTAAGGTAGGTCTTATATAGATATAGAGTAATACAGATATAGAATCAACAGACGTCAACCAATCAACTACAAACAAATTGTAAAAATGCAGTAGAAAATATAAATGCAACGGACTTTTTAAGTCAACTAAGTAATTTTTTTTTTAAAAATGGGCAAATATAAATAATTATTAAAAATATCATACAATCTCAGGAATTATGAGCATTTTTTTTTTTAATTCTCAGGAAATAAGATATCATATGAAACATATTCTATAATTAAATCTGTGCAGTTTCTATATACGTTACAGCCATACAAATTAGTTAAAATGTTTGTAAAGGTTTAGGATTACCGTAAATATTAATGACTCTTACAATAAAAAAAGTAAAATATGAATCTAAACTGATACAAATTAATGTAATATGAATTAATAATGAGAACCGATGTATACCAAATAATTATTAATATTATGGATTCAATAAAAAAAAAAAAAAAAAAAAAAAAAGACAAAATCCTTTACTACTACTAATGCACTAATATATATTACTTTCTAATGTGGATGCTAGGGAAGGCTTCAAATAAGATATAATCTTGTACATATGCTTTAAAAACAATTAATTTTATATTATATAAATTTCACTCACTTGTGGATGTTTAATATAAATATATTATAATGTAGTAATATTTATAATAAAGTAATATTTAAGGAAAGTTTTTGTTTTTCACAAAAACATTATACTTAATTTTATGTTCTTAAATAAATACGAATAATTAACTATTACACTCTTCAAGAAGGGTGTGGAATCAGTCATAAAACAGACATCGCAGGAAACCTCGCATTGCTCATGTATATTTATAATATGAAAGTAACATAACACAAAATAAAGAATTAGGATTTATGTATAAGTTAAACAACGACTTATTAAAAATACACAATATCCGCGAGAATAACGTTATTTTTTCTTACGAATGTCCACAAAATCTAACCCTTCCTCACCGCATGAATTCCATGTTCTCCTTCCAAACCTGCAATGGCTTACAACGGTTTTTATTTCATATTATTATTTTATAGATATTTTTTGTATGACTAAGAGCATTTTAGCAAACGACAAATTATGCTTCAGGCTCCGCATTAAATAACATGTGGATTCTGCGTCATGGCTTGCTCTAAATTGCCTTCTTTTTTTTCAATCCGTAATAAAAAAAATATTAAAAAATGTTAATAACACCAGCAGGCTTGAGTAATAGTTAAATTATTTTCTTTCAGACCGTAAAACTGAATAATGTTTATATCAAGAACCGGGTCTGAAGGTTAAAGTTCAAAGTTCATTGTCTTCTAAAGCGAACCCAACGAAGAAAGGGAAAAATGCTCAAAGAAAACAAGTGGAAAAAAAAAGAGAACAACAGGAAATAAGCTTGTACTCTTTTGTAATGTTAAAAATGAAGGATCTGTCTACGTGGAAATGAGAGGAAAATGATTGGAAACCTTCAAATATACAATAATTACGATTTCATATTGCGCAAAATGTTTTATTTGTTAAAAAGGTACTCAGTCGGAAAAAAATAGCTTGTTTTGAACCCTATATGAATAAGCTATTATATATATTTTGCTAGTATTTATTAGTCTGTTGTGAGATAATACTATTCTATCTCTTGTTGCGTTAATGTGATTTTCAGATCTGACAATACCTGAATTGGCGAAACGTTGACAAGCTATTGATTGTTTGGAGTTACGTCAATCAGATTTCCTGGAACTAAAAAAAGCGAAGTATATTCAGACTCAAAACTTTTCAATAAAAAATATTTAGATTCAAACTTTGATAGGTTAGTGCTGTGATTATATTATTATTATTATTATTTGTAAGAGATTTACTTTTTATTTTATTTAATATATTAATTTAAGTAAAGCGCAACATTTAGTATTATCGTTCAATGCTCATTCAGCTTAATTTTCATATGTGCTATTAATTTTAATAAAATCGAAGTAATTTAATGGAACTAAATAAATAAAATAATATGTACTAAATATACAATAGAGGAGTATTCTATAAAAATTTGATATATCCACTTTTCATAAAAAATTAGATTTTGGCGTATTAAAATTCTTTATTTAAATCTGCATCTGAAGGTTATCCAGTTTGTTTTCAAAATCTAATTTTTTTCCCTATCAAAATCATTCTTTTCAATCAAAACTGAACTTACCTACGTGAAATTAGCCCAAAGTAATTTTTTCACTTTTTCTCCCCTGGCTGCTTGATACCAGTTTCCTTCAAAACACCACTTATCCAAAAATAAGTTATTTTCTTTTGTTTGATTTGTCATTTTATCTCGAATCGAGAGATGGCACTGCCATTCGTTAGGAAACAACTGCTTTCGTGAGATAAGATGAAAATCCCATTATAATACATTTGAAAAATTCAGGTGCTGGCTACAGTATCTCATTTGTGCACTTTAATTTAAAATAAGAATTTTTAAAAAATAAATTAAAAATATAAACCAATGAAAATTTAAAATTAATCAGTTATAGACGAACTTAGCTACAGACAGCAGCATAGAGACGTCTGGATCAGAGGTGGGAGAAACCGTTCTTTTCGGTGAAAACTTCTTTCGGAGCTATTACCATTTACGAACCCACTATAATGAACATGTTCAAAAAGAACTAGAGTTAATTCAATGCTAGCAAGTGATGGTTGAACTCGTTCTTTTTAAGGAACCGTTCCGTTTGGGATAATACTTTAATAAACTGCATTGTTTACTTTTAATTTTAAGGTACTAATAAATATGAGTACTTTTAAAAATCCATAAACAGATGAATTATAGGGCAAAATTTAATGGTTTAAAACAATTGAAAAGCCTTTGGTAAATTAACCCAGTGTGGGAAATTATACACTGTTGTGATAATAATATTTTGTGTTACAACCGTCGTTTAGTTTAATTTCTTTCAAGCCTTCATTATTAAAAATATATGGGAATATATTTTCTGTAAGGAAGTAAAAATAAGACAACAGAAAATTTTTAGATGTTAAAGTTTTTCCTTATCTTTCAAAACTCAACTTATCCATTTTTTTTCGAGAAAAAATTACTCAAAATAAACTGAAAATTATGAAAATTTGGGTAATTTTTAGTACCTCGGAGACTAACAAAATGATGCAACCACAGTTTTGAAAAAATTAGTTCAGTTCATACTTGCATACTTATTTTTTTTAATTTCCTGACAATTACCGTAAAGTGAATATATAGAATTTTGACAGAATATTCCTCAATTAATGATTTAATATGAAGAAGTAGTAAGTGATAAATACTCATCAAGATAATTATGAAAAAAATTAATCAAAAAACAAAATATCGAAGAATATTAAACTTCAGAATCGTTATCTTAAATTAATTTAACTAGAAGGATGTTTATTAAGCCTTTATAAAACCACCTGTTGCTAGAGGCAAGATCATAAATGTCGAGGTTGTAACATGAAATATTGAGATATTTTTATGCAATTCAACAGGCGTAAATGTATCGGTATTTCATCACTTCTCTCTCCTGGGATTTTCACGGCTATTTCATAAAAATATTTTTATTTTTTTAGAATAATATTTTTAAAAATTATTTCTGTGCATGGATTACTGCTGATGGACGAATAACCATAAATATTTGTTTAATGCAGAATACGTTTAGAGATTTCAGAAATGTGATCTGGAGGATTTTTTTTTTATTTGAACGGTTCAATTAACAACTTCCAAAGAAAACGCCTGAAAACCAACGGATGTTAGAGACATATTCAAAACGTGCAAAAAGAGGAATGAATATTTTGAATATCACTTAAACAATAAATGACTAAACCAGAACATAAAAGCCATTACAAACTTGATGATAAAACTCAATTTAATTAATTTCTGAGGTCTTGCAAGGCAAGCAAATATCAGTACATACTTAATGCTCATGAAGGCAATCTATGGTTTATTATTACCAAATAGTAGTTTTATAGGAGGTTTATTAAAAAAAAAATACTGGTTCTGTAGCGGTTAACGTTTACAAACGAAAAACAGCCTGTCCTTTTATATTATAGTTATAAATATTATATATATATAATATTTAGATTATATTTATAAATGAATATATAATAATGAATTTTCTTAACATAATTTAAATAAAAGTTCATAAATGTAAGAAATGCTTTATGAATCGACCAAACTGTTTGTCATGGGAATCAGGCTATAGGGAAAAAGAAAGATATCATCCAAAAATATCCATTGGTAAATGAAGACACTGAAGGCACCCCAAGATACCTGGTGAGGTCGAGGGATGCCTATCAATGCCCGTCCAGGTTAAACTGTTACCCAGTTAAGAAAGTCTGAGGATGACAGCATTTGAAAAGTGAAGCCTGATGATGACATTGTTTATCAAGCCGCTCTTTCGGCAGAAATTGCCTCCTCCGGGCTAACCGGATAAAGAAACTTTATAAAAAGAGTTGGCAACAGTTTAAAGGCTTGTCAGCCAATCCAGGCATCAGTATGAAAAATCCAGCCCTCCCATTCTCACCGGATTAGGGAAGAGAACTTTTTCCATAATCCTTCGACAATGGCCCTTGGCAATATTTCGAAGATACGGCACCCTTCTAAGCTTTTTACATTGGCCATTGGTCTTTGCTAGTAGAACACTAGGAGACTAACAGTACTGAAAATATTTTAATATGTCAATTCATAAAGAGATGATATTGTTTCAACCAGTTTGTGTGCTGAAAAATAACATAGTGCTTAAGGTAACACCCGCAGTAGTATTTAAAAATACCACATTGGCACTAGTCCCACAACGGAGATCTGCACATACCCCCCTACATTTTGCAAAAAAATGTTCCTGAGACTATCATGTTCAAATATTGAAGTCCACGTTTTAATCACGTTTATCCAATTAATTATGATGAGATTGATAATTCAATTTAGTACGTACGTATAAGATAACTGAAAAACTCATTATTTAAGCAGTGGCGGATGTGGGACAAACGCAAAATATTTCGTTTCCTAAGGATTATTATACTGATGTAATAATCGAAAAAAGTAAAACATTGTCGGAGATTCAAATTTTAAACCTTCAGTGACAGTCATGAAAATGGAATGTGGAACATTTTTAAATCAAAGTATTGAAAAAAAGAATATTTCATTGCGCTAGTCCGGAATTTTACCGGTAAAGCATGATAGTAGATATAAGTTTATACCACGTACACTCGTCTCACTTATCCCTACTATCATGTTTTGCCGGGTAACTGCGAACTACTGCTTAAAAGCTAGAAAATTGGGAAATATAAATCACAAAATATTTTGAAGAGCAGCTTCTGAAGATTCATTTGCACATTCACCGATACATTTGTACATCTAAATTAATCAACAGGTTGGAATTGATATATGTACAACTCATTATACCTCATCTTAACGAACTCTGATGGCTGATTTGTGATAAATTAGTGCTTAGACTTCATGATCCCAAAAGAGTACAAGTTCAGGATTTGGATTTACCGAGAAGATTACGAACTTTTCCCACATATCCTCACGTTCATCTCAAGACTTAAAACTGAATCACTTTGATGTTCGAATAGTTTACTATCCAGCACAGAGTTCTTATAGTTTTCACATTATTTACAATTTGGTAAATAAGCAGGTTGAATGAGAAAGGTGAGGGGTTTTGTTATTTGTCAATATTGTTGGATATATCGTCAGATGAACTCTTTTTGAATTTAAATTTAAATTATAGAAGAATTCAATCGTTATTTTTTTTTAATCTGTTATTTAAAAAAAGATAATCATACTTTGTTTGGTTGGGATTGCATATTGCATTGAACAAATTAAATTGTAAGGCTGTTAGTAGAACCGATGCTAAATGGTTTGATATACATATAAATCAGAATGGAGCTCTTTATATAGGATGTAATGTAAATGATGTCCGTTATTAAAGGAGGTAATAGCAGACTTCGATTGCCACAGAAAAGTTCATCTGGGTTATAGACCAATTCCGTAAAGGGAAGAAGTAAATTTAAATTTTGTTTTCTTTTTTTTTTAAGGTTGTCACGTTTTTTGTTGAACAGAAAGCGATAACTAAAATAAGTTAGGCAATTGCCAATTGCACCATCGTAAACTGGACAAAATGTACTTTACAAATAAGCAGGATTTGTCTTCGTTAAAACAATTTGAAGGGGGCTTTCGAACTGCTGAATTGCGCGAATTTCTGTTTTTCGCATAACCATGGATTATTCACGATTTTTTTTATCACCTTCCAACTGTACTACAGGTTCCCAACTTTCAGAAAAACTTCTTTCTTTAATAAACTTAAAGTCCATATTAATTAAGTTGATGTCTGTTACATAATAAGAAGAGATTCGGCTCTTTTGTTTTGCAAAAAATTATGAGATTTGAAATTCTCTCTGCTCAAACTACTATTGTTTTTAGCAAATATAATTACAATAAATTATTAAAAAACTTTTATTTCTTTTGTTTCTGTGACCTGTAATGTATTTTAATAAATTAATTATTAAAATACACTTTTTATCTTAAAAAAACAAGTAAATTCAAATATTTAATGTGGAGAATGAAATTCTCCCTTAATAAAATTTAATTTTATTACTTATCATTCCTGATATTGGTATCATAAAATGTATTTAAACAAAATTTTCAATGTGCCCTTCACCACGGTGCGCCCTCGTCCTTTCCAACAGGGCACCGGTGGCTGCAATGACCTTTGCATTGTTAATCCTCATTTCGTTTCATTTTTTATTTATTTGATAAACGAGGAAGTTTTTATAAAAATGGTCAATGATAAAAAAAAATGAAGCTGATAAAAAAAATTGCAAACAATCTATGGTTTTACGAAAAACAGAACATCGTAATTTAGCCGTTCGAAAGCACTCTTCAAATGGTTTAGCAAAGACAAATTATACATCATTATATAAAGAACATTTTTCTAGCTTACGATGCTACTATTGGTAATTAGCTAATTCAAATATTTTTTTAGTTATCGATTCCAATACAAAAAATAAGTGACAAGCTTAAAAAATAGACAAAATTTAAATTTACTCCTTCCCTGTTCGGAATTGGACCATAGCCTAAATAAACTTTTTTGTTGCAGTTGATGCCTACTATCATCTCCTTAAGTCGTAGTTTTGAATAAACAAAAACATACGGCATTGTTACTGTCTAATCCTACTGTTTGGCACCGTTCGAATCTGTCTCTACTTTGCGATACCTAAGAGAAAATGGTAAATACTCTCTGATATAAAAACATTTAAAGGTGCCTTTAATGAGCCCAATAGAGGTCATGCAAAATAAATTCAACATTAAACAAATCTAGGCAATTCAGACAGAGATTGGATAAACCAATAGTTTCCAATTGAGTAAAGGTCAACTCAACAAGCAATAGTTAATTGATAAGGACGGGAAGGTGTATATTGATTCGGAGGGCTATTGTCAGGTACAATGGGGAGTATGGAAAGTAGGCCAATAGGAGGGGTTGAGACAAAGGGGTTGCTAGTCATAGAGTAGAGTTAGTGGTTTATGTTTGGTTCTATTTCCAATTGGATGAAAGAGTGATTTATAATTCAATTGCAATTCGTTCACATTTGTAACGAATGTTATGAAAATTTGTACGTTATGAAAATAACGTAAATCTTTAAAAACGGTATTTCAGTTGTGTGTGTGGGTGTGTATATGTGTATATATATTTATATCGACCATCTAGTTGTTTAATCAAATAATTAGTTGACTAATGATTTAGCCCATTATCATAAACAGGCTGGATGCAGCCAATTGCAGACCTTACCTTTTAGATAACACCAGATGCCTCGAGAATCGAAACTGTGTCTCCATGGAAACTTGGTACGGATAATAAAAAGTAGTAGAGGTTAATAGATTTGTGGATATGAGCACGGGATCTCCCTAGCTTAGCAAAGGAAAAATACAATTATTTAATAGTAGTAAAAAGAAATAGAAAATATTTATTTGAGATTGAGTAAATCGACAAAACGGGTTGCCTTGATTTTGGCAAACACTAGCCGCACTGCTTGAGCGGGATTCCCCTACATTAGGCTGAGATGTAGAAAGGGGCATGGGTTTAGCGTTGATGATATCCTCATGTGCACACAAAGTAAATTTCATTTCCAATTCATGCATTAGTTATTTATTTTCACTGTGTTGATAAACTTGTTAAGAAGAAATAAATTACTCTTTATTTCCCATTAAACATGACGCTGGATAAAATCAGCCCTTTTAACCAGAAGGTGTTCTGGTGGCAAACTACCTGATTTACACTGATTTAACCAGAGTAGTATTACACAAAAACTCAAGGGTCTTTACTTGTGATGGGTAGTTTAAGTGGTATTTTTGAATTTGTCACTATGGAGATTATTTGTGTGAACCCCGTTGCCACAGTTCAAGAACCACAACTGCTAAGAACTTGATTCAATATGAACAACACCCATTAAATGCTCTATTTTCAACTTGTATAGCATATATATAGGACTACCAACACTTTGTTTGTCCTTCATGTTTCACATCAAATTCAGCAATGCCACCAAGAAGTGACAACACAAAGCTAATTTAGTTTGCTTTGTATGAGATCAATATTCTGAAGCACCAATCTGCAAACACACACACACACACACATATCTATAATTAATGATTAATGACCAAGTAGAGAAATTTTCAGGCATTTTTTGGAGGCTAGGCCACGTAAGAATCTATTCATATCTCAATGAACATTGTCATGAAATTGTCGATATGAAGTCCGTAAACTGGGAACATGCAAATTACAAAGCATTCTATGGTTTGTG
Source organism: Rhaphigaster nebulosa (assembly GCA_948150685.1). NCBI lineage: Eukaryota > Metazoa > Arthropoda > Insecta > Hemiptera > Pentatomidae > Rhaphigaster > Rhaphigaster nebulosa. The sequence goes on from OX411312.1 coordinate 63,605,291, forward strand.
GCGTATAGACGAGAATTTATAATGGGTCTTGCAACTTTTACTATAGAATAAACGGTTTGTAATTTTGCAGATGAGTCTCTGTCCCGTATATAAAATAATACATTACAAAATTCTAGTTAATGTTTAATAATTTAAACTAAAGTTTATTTTTTATTAAATCTGTATTATAATTTAATACAAGCTAATCGAATAATTAATATTATATTAGAATTTAATCATATTAATATAATTTATACTCATAAAAACATTGTATGAATGCTTTTGCGTCGTTTTTTGAAAAAGGCGTAAGCACCATTTAGCAAACTTTGCAGGGAATACATGAAACGATTTTTCCCCAAATAGTATAGAGTAGGAGTTTATTAATCAGGCAAAACCTATATAATTACAATATATTTTAAAGGATTTTAGTACAGGTTAATGCCAGAGTGACGACTGAGAGTCGTTAGTATTTGGTGCTTACGCCATCAATATTTGATTTTTAAACCATTTACAATATTTTTTCTCGATATATCGAGAGCGACAATCGATAGAGGAGGTACTTACGTCACACGTGAAATCAGTTGAAACCTAAATTTCCAATTTTTGGCGCTTAGGCGTTTTTAAAAAACGACGTCGGTATATTTTACAACAATATATATAGTTTATCCAACTTAAACAACATTAACAGCTGTAGATTGTTTCATTTTCAGTACTATGATTATTAAGAATTAATATATTTTTTTATGTTATTTTTTTCTAATTTACCGTTTTTGTTGTTTATTTATTTTGTTTAATATATTTGTTTAACTATCCGAACCATGCTAAATTACGTATCATCGTCTTATTTCCCTTTTCTAGCATCCTCTGTACCCTAGAATATTTTGATGTTATCTTGTAACAGAAGATGCCAAAGTAAAATGATTAAAGTATAGATATAGAAAATTCTATATAAATAAATAAAAGTTCTGATCTTTCTTACTATCATAAAAAATAAAATATTCACCAATACGCATTAAAAATTATTCTAGTTTAGATAATTATATATATTATATACATAATTCAGGATATATAGTTTCTGGATTAATATTATGAATCCTTCAATATGAACCAATAGGATCGTGTTCTTATTACTTATGCATTCCAATTACTGCTGTATCATTATAATTTCTTATAAATCACTGCATTTGTCGGAAAAAAATAAATCTTTATCAATCGAAACAGCAATCGGACCCAATGAATGTTACAAATCTTTCGGTTGTAAATAGAAAACACCGTTATACAGACTGAAACCGGTACATACACAAGGAAGTTGTTTCTGAATGGAACCCAAGAGGGAAATGTAATTGGAAAAGGGTGGGAAGTGACGCCCACTACACAGCTTCCCTCCCGAGGGTCAAATCAAGAGTGGATTTTTCTCTTCTTTGATGCACCAGAGGCTAAATAATTTAAATCGATGTATTGCATAAAATATTTCAATATTTAAACTTTAAAAACTAGTTAGTATTAATTAATAATTAATAGCAGTAGTAATTAAGTCATATTAATAAAAGGATAAATCTATTATATACTCTAGATCGCCAACAAATTTAGTCAGCGACTGAATATTATACGTTAGAACAGATATTTCTGAATGCTTATTATATAATTAGGGATTGATAAATTATTTGCCACTTCTATAAATTTGTTTTATTGAAAACTAGTTTCGAATGTTATACATTCATCCTCAGTTCTAAAAACACAAAAAATTCGAAAATAAGCAATTCAAAATATAGTTGGTATTATTATACATATTAAATTAGATTAATATAAATCAATATTATAAAACATTTATGAATTATGAATTTAATTCAGACAAGAAATCAAATACATGCTGGTACTCACCAAGGTTTAAATGGATTATATCAAACAGAAAAGTTTGTACTGGTTTCTTCTCGCATTGTACTAACAATGAATGAGAGATAGGCAGGATATTTTTAGGTAAACGGTTTAAGGGTCAGGGTTTTTTCAGTAATGCCGGTGAGTTTTTAGAACTGAGGATGAATGTATAAGATCCGAAACTATTTTTCAATAAAACAAATTTATAGAAGTGGCAAATAATTTATCAATCCCTAATTAAATGGATACTTCTATACCATCATGCGGATGTCAACTGCTAATTATATATATATATATATATACATATATATATATATATATATATATATATATATATATATATATATATATATATATATATATATGTATATATGTATATATATATATATATATATATATATATATATATATATGTATATATATATATATATATATATATATATATATATATATATATATATATATGTATATATATATATATATATATATATATATATATATATATATATATGTATATATATATATATATATATATATATATATATATATATATATATATATATATATATATATATATATATATATGTGTAATTTTAAAAACAAAGATATTTGCTTCAACATCACCTTTTTAATTTTTAATTTTTATTGATGATTGAACATTTTTGTTCGAATGAAGACTGTTTACATTACGCTTATATATTATTACATTACATTATATATTGACTTACTAAAGTAAATATAAAGATAATCTATATAAATATGTATGCAATAATTTTATATAAGAATATTGCACACGGTTTTAAATACAACAAACGCGGTATAAAAAAACAAAACAAAAACCTTAGCTTCCACGAACACATAAGGTTTGACACTGAGTGATCGACAGTGCTCTTTCTCCTCGCAGCCTCGCGTGCAGCTTCCTACGCGTGCATGCGCACAACAGCCAAACACCACCCCGCTGGCATTGTGAAGCGCTCAGTACCATACAAGTATTTTTGTATCTTTTTTATAAACTGTCGTTTGGCAAGTTAAGGATTAAGTTTAGTTAAGCTAAAGGATTATATATTGTACAAGTATAAAGAAGGAATCAAAGAAAAAAAGGCATTATATTGAATTATTGATAATATCCAGTAAAAAAGGGAAGGGTGCAGTTCCACAGTTCCTATACGTGAGCCTCCACTACTTATGGATAAATTGAATAATATTCGACTTAGGCAGGATCCTTGCGGGAAACCGGTAATAGAATAGTAAATGGGGGAAGATAAATTATTGATTCTTGCAAGATATTTGAAATTCAAAAAATCACAATTAAGCAAAAAAACTCTTGAATGCATAAGATTCCACAGTAAATAATAGCCTCCTAAGAGAAATAGTCATATCCAATATGCCTGACAACTTCTAAAAAGGAATTGGACAAAGGACCTCCTTGATTGACATGTTAATCACAAGATGTACAGATATACCTCATGGGTATTATGTCGTATACTTTAGCACAAATCGGTGCACTCACTGATGGTTTCAGTTTTATTAATGTGAAAATAAATTAAAAAATAAGACAGAAAAAAATAACTGATATGAGTGAACTGGATTTAACAGATATTTTTAATGAATTATAGTAAAAAAAGCCCTTTTTTGGATAAATTATATATCAAGTTGTCAAAAATATAATCCTCTTGTAAAAGATGGCCAATCTCGATGAACAAACTTTATTGCTCTCTATTCAAGTCTTCGTGACGCGAAATGTCTGTAATGTCCGCCGGAAGTAATCTCCTTGATCGGATCGGAAGTCCCACTATCCATAAATCTATAACCTCACTAAGTAAGTTTTTAAGTTGTATATTTTACCATAATTTGACTAAATAAACCAATCTATAAAAGCACTATTTATCAACCCTAGAATATTAAACTATTGTCGAATCGAAAAAGTCGACCAAACAATTCTTGGTAAAACCGTTACCGGAAACATTAGAAGCTCAAATCTTAGCAACATACATCGATTCAACGAAGGTTTAGCAATAGATGTGTTCATCATTTCGAATAAGGTTTTGTAACAATACCTAATCTGTACGCATGATTAGTAATCCAAGCACATTATTATTAATAATAATAATTTATTTATTCTAAATTATAAATTAATTATTCACAAATTTTATTTGTATTTTAATCCCAATTTGAGGCGATTTATATTACTTTGTTTTTCTAAATCATTAATTTGATTTACGCTCGATTTATAATTTAACATATTTTGCTGATCTACAACGATTTTTGTTATTTCGTTTTTACCAGAAAGCCGATCTAAACTTCATTTATTTAATTAATTAAGTAATGAAATTTAACCAACTAAAATTTAAATAACCCTTTTTATCGTTTTATAATTAATTTCTTGAAAGCTAAAAATAATTTTAAAAATAGGTAAAATATTAATAATTAATAATAATAAAATGAAATACAATTTTTTGACACTATTAGCATTTTTATATAATTTTTCTTAGTTTTCAGGTTTTGTAGATTTAATTCTCATGTTTCATGTTTATATCTGTATATTTTTTTATACCCCAACGATATAAATGTTAAGTTGATCATTATTTGTTCCTATTGGTTCCTTTGATATTTTGGCTCTAGTAGTCGAAACCAAGAAGGTTTAGAAAGAAGGTACCTGCATTGAGGTTTAGTATTCTAGGGTTAAGAGGAATATTAACACAACAGGAATGTTCTAGGCAATTTGCTCCCGACACCTGATGATGGTATTTTGGCCGAAACGTAGCATATGAAAAATAAATATTTTGTGAATTAATTTCAGTCTTATATAATTCAGTTATATATTTGTATGCATAACTAATATAAAAAAATATTTATGTTAAATACATAATTATAATTAAATAATTATAATAACTACAATACAATTTGTATTGTACATATGTACGACTAATTTAAAAGATATAGTAATAATTATACTGTTTTATTAGCTCCTGTTTACATGGAAAAAAAAAACGATGCATGTGGTAGCAAAGTCCTATAAAGAAAAAAAAATTATATAACATAAAATAATAGATGCCTAAATAAAAAATAATCAATAGGCAAAAAATATCACTCAATTAGTAAGGTTCTGACATGAAGGCTGAAATACACAACCTTCAACACTTGAAGGTCTTGCGGTATACTTTCACGGGGCATAACCTTGCAATATTAGTAGAAATGCAATTTTTTTTTTTATATCATCGTTATTATTTTAATGTTAATTATTGATGAAATTAGTAACAAATATTTATTCATGACTTTACGCTGTTATCAAACTCGTTAATAAACAAAGCCTTATAAAGTTTCCCATTAATGCAGTGCCGAAGATTAATGAAGATATAACATTGTTTAGTTTCACATTCAGCGTACACACGGAGTATAATTATCAAACAACTAAATTTTAAAATCTCATATTGATTTAAAAATTACCATTTCAAAATAAAAGATTAATTTTTGATCGCTATTTTATTTTTTTTTTAAATTATTCAAAGCATATATTTTCTGATGATAAAATAATTCAGTGTAGTATGTAAGCGTCTGAAGTATAGTTGCATAAGCCATTTAAAAATAAAGTGGAAGTTGGCAAAAAGTTGATCTTTTATTTTTTTAAAAGATCATTCTTTTTACTCATGTTCGTTAAAAATATAATAAATAAATACAAATAATAATAATAATAATAGTGAACTTTGTACAAACGCTATCTATAGTGAGTGGTACCTTGTTTATGTCTAGGGCTGTTTATGATTTAATTTAATTTCTTATATAGTGTAGTATATATAGTAGTATAAAGTGTAGTACATTCCCGATAATAGGCTGCCTTTATAAGTACTGCCATAATGCCACAAGAAGTTACAACCACATATAAGATAATTAAAAATAATTATGATTTTTAAGAAATATTAAAATAATTTTCTTAATTATTAAATATATTTTTTTTTAAATAGACAGAGTTACATAAAACTCTAGAACCCGTGACGCAAGAAGAGATCTATCTTTAGCAGAATCCAATTACAAACGATTCGCAGCGCTAGATTTAAGTTTAACCAGGATCGTAAACCGATTTAACCAGTAGATTGGACGCATCAAACCATCTGAAGGCTATATACATTTCAATTAATAAAAAGGAAACATAAAGATAGAGTATCATTCTGTAATTTACATTCAAAATAATAATAAATTTCAATTAATAACGGATCTTATCTTAAGAAAATTTAATATGATTCAGTTTGGTTGTTTTAAAATAAATTTTATATATTAAGGTTACAAAGTGATTAGTAGGGACCGGATTTACATATTTTTTTGTAAGCCTTGTACACCCTTCTTCGACATTTTATTTTACGTTTCAAATAATTTAAAAATAAATAAACCATTTTTTATCTTACATATTTGGAGGTAATGACATATTTGGAGAAGATATTACATATGTTTGTCCATATTTAGTCAACAAAGAAAATTCATATCGAAAAATTTTAAAAAAAATAAGAAAAAAAGAAGGAAAGTTTTTTTTTTTTTTTATATGTTGAAAGTGTTTTAACATGTAAACAAGAATTTACGAATATGAAAGCACCCCACGGGCCTGACCCGGAAATTCTCGTTGTTTTTCCTACCAATTTTATTTTTATTATGCAGAATTTATCACATTCAGTGCCCATAATGAACTTATTTTGTTTAATCGGTTAAAATGTCAAAAATCAAATTAACCTCTAAATCCCTGGTGTCAAAATACATTAGCGAATTTCCCAATGAAAATTTACGCGGAGACGGTGATAGCTGAGAAAAAAAGGCGGAAAAAAGTCAACGATTTATATAATCGTTAATTTTTATATAATCTTAAACAAGAAAAAGAATGAAAAGAAAAAGAGTGCGAATATGTTCATATTTCATTGATTATTTTTGTATATAATCATTTTTTTCCTATAATCACATTAATTTACAAAAATATAAATACACACAGATGTACATATTTTAAATTGTATTTCACTTTAAATCCGGTTCCTAAAATAATTACAGATTTTTAAATGTTAATTTTCTGTAAGTTTTAGGTTTTTTTTTTCTTAAATGTTCGTCTCTTTTTTAATATTTTTCTTAACTTTCAGGATATTTTTTTCTAAAATTTTGTTACATATTTGTGAATATATAATTACATATATATGTACATATTCAGCTTATCATATTACATGAAAATTCGCGAATTGATTAGAATATGAAGCATTGAACACAATAAATGAATGAACTATGAGATAAATGTGTGAGCAAAGAATTAATATTCCAGAAATTGAAAAGAAAGATATTTCAGATAAGTTTCATTGATTTATTTTTACATAATTTTAAAAGTCGAATTAAACCCAATATAGTATTTTGCAAACTATTTGTTATTGAAAATGAGTTTATTAAAAGAAAATACATGTTTTTTAATTTATTTTTTACCAATGACAAACTATACACCTTAGACTAGATATATGCTATATTATTATCAGTCAGCATGTTTTTTTCGAAGACAAATATTAATAGAAAATGTCTTTAAATTTAATATATAGATTCATTACTTAATCTTTAATCAACTAGCACCTCAATGATTTGATTATTTCTAAATATTTTAAAGAAAATCGTAAGGAATGAGAAAATAAATATTTATAGGAAGGATTCACTGGAGTTGGAACTAAAAGGCTTAGTCACTGACAACGATCGCTAAATAAATTAAAGTATTTTTAAAAAAAAAAGGTTTGCTAAGGAAAATTATATTTGAGCAAATAATCGATAATTTATTTGAACAGGTCTTCAGTTTCTCTTCTTCGATAATAGATATGCACTAAGAGCTCAGGGATCATTTTCAATTCCTTGACGTCATGGCCCACCCATCTTAGTGGGAGAACTTCTTTTGAGTTTCTCTGTTACTTAGCTGGAGTACCTCTCCTGCGAGTGCACTTTGAATTGACTGGGCTTTGACCTCAAAACTTTAGTTAAAAGATTGGAAGGTGTTCTTCCTATTACACCTTGCCAATGGTTAGAAACGAAGATAAAACAAACAAGTTTTAAAAATCACAGTAAATAACATATTTACTCATATACGCCTCCCAAAAAAATTTAAAAGAGTAATAAAAAAAAACCAAGCCAATAAACAACTCAAAATTTCAGAAACGTATATATGAAAAATCTGCCAATATACTATCAAATAATTACTGTGCAAGGAGATCTCTCATATTATCAAAATAGTGTTTTGAGACATTAAAAACTAAAATTTTAATGTATAGACGAAATATTGACTTTTGAAAGTATTCCTGTATCGAGTACCTATTACTTCACGACCAACCGTTTTATAAGATGTGATGTAGTCACATTCAGACTCAAGGTTTTTCCCCTAACATGTAGAAGGGTCAGGTTTCTACTTTATAAAGGCTGGGTGTGAGCACAGTGTCATCTCCAGATTGCAGAGACCATCCAGGGCTGATAATAATGAAAATTAATTTTCTACTTTAGCCTAACTTTAATTTTCTCTGTAACTTTAATATTTTTTAATCATATTAATTTACTACTTATTAATTGACTACTAACATTTAATTCCTTTAATCATTTTATTTGCTAATTATTTACTTTTATCATTATTTTTATTAAATTAATTTATTTTACTTTTATTTAGTCAGGAAATAATGTATGAATTGTTACATATAGAACTTGTACGTATTACTCTTAAGTGTGGTAAACTGTATTACTTGACAATATAAAACAGCACCTATATCTTACTAAAAACATTTTGAGTAAAATTCTTTTCTCTATGAAAGCTTATAGTAACTTATTGAAATGTATCTTCCTGTATAAAGATAGTAAGATTAATCATTTGCCTTCAGTTAGATGTAAGATAGGCCCAATATATTCAATAAGGATGAATTAAACTTAATAGTTTAAGGATAAAAAAATGGCTTATAATATACCTAGAAAGGAAAAATAAGTTACTAAGAACAATGATTTTTTATAATAGACGAATGCCCGAAACATCAAATATATGAATAAATATGTTAGAAGTCTGAAGGCAAATGATTAATTTTCCTACTTTGAAACATTTTAATAAAAAAAAATTTAATTTTAGCCAAACTCAAATCTTGGTCGGTGGACAGAAATCAGTGCCTTTTGATCTGAGCTACCCGTAACAAGCTATCATCTTGTGAAATTGGACCATAACGCCGTTTTAGAATCGCAATTGACTATTTCAGCTATTTAGAAAAATCAATTTAAATAAAATACTTATAATTATTAGTTGTTATAATGAAGTTACCATGATAATAAAGAAAAGTAGGGAAGGTTGACTTGAGATATATTACGGTAGGAAATCTTTACACGAACCATCAGATTTTTGTTCGTAACTGTTAATTTGCATCTAGGTACATATAGCATTTAAATAAAATGACAACTGTAAAAAATGCATTGATGTTGCAGAGGTAATGTAAAGAGATGGAGGTATGGCGAGCGGTGATGGTAGCACTGGCGGCTGGAGCGATGGGTCGGCCACAGGCGAAGGTACACGAGGAGCTGGAACCTCTGGTGGTGAGGACCAGGTCGGGGCTCATCCGAGGCACCGAGAAGACGGTCATCGGGCGGGACGTCCACGTCTTTACAGGAATCCCCTTCGCCAAGCCGCCTCTGGGGCCACTCAGGTATATGCATATTAAGGACATTTTTGAAGAAACTTGGCCAAAACTCATTTCATAGATATTAATTTTTTAACTCCCAAATTAGTTTAAAATGCAATATATCCAATTAAATTTTAATATTTGAAGTCTTTCATAGATTATCCAAAGCTTGAGATGAACTCCCTCCCTCTCCCTCCCCTTCTTCAAAGCTTCAAAGGATGGATAGCTCAACAACCGCTTCATCCCAAGTCTCCAAACTCCAATGATATTATCGTTATTTATCATTAAAAACAATTTTTTTTCAGGGAAAGTTAAGCATCGAAAAAGGGAAACAAGCTAACTGTAGTGATGATTTATTAATTTGAAATTTATAAATCAAGTAACTATTTTACAAATAAATAAGTTAAGAATGCATTTAAAGTACTTTATAAAGATGACAAAATAGTTTTATTATACACATTTATACATCAAGAAATTACATTGTGCCTTTTAATATAAACTTTACCTGCGGATTTGGTTTTGATAAATAAATAAATTTGGAAACTGTGACGTTAACTAATTCGATTTAGGAGTTGCCGTCAGTATGTGGCATAATTAGTTGTTTTTTTTTTTTACTTTTTTGCTAATCCAGTATCTTATTTAACTTGAAATTTACCATACAAAAAAAAAAAAAAAATCCAATGGTGGTTCCAGTAGTATCGGAGTTTTTCTTAATTCGATTTATGGATTCAATATATTGTGGAATCTTGGTGGGAGAGATGTTAAAAATAATAAACCAAAAATAAATCCAATATCGATAGTCATTGATATACATATATATTATTAATTCAAAATGATTATTATCTATAAAAGTGAATTAAACGGCATTTCAAAATATAAAATGAGTCAAGAAAAGCTGTGCCAAACAAACATCCGTATTTTTTCGACATTTTAATTTTGTTTGACAACACTGGCAATAACCATTTTAATATCAAATTTGATTATTGTCAATTTTCTTCTGTGACAGGTGCGATTTAAGATTAAGGTAAATTTATATATATATATATATATATATATATATATATATATATATATATATATATATATATATATATATATAATTATTATAACTATCTACAATATACAAAAAAAAAACACAAAATCCTTTTTTACGATCGACTTCCAGCAACTGTGAGGCGGTTCTGATGCTTTTTACTTTCAAGCTTAAACGTTTACTCTACAAACTTTACAATTGTCGTTCGCACATATGACATTAACATTGAAGTTATTTTAGCAGCCATTAAACATTGAAGTTATCTTTAAATTATGGAAGACATTTGTCCAAACATCACTTACGGCACTTATGAAACATGGCATGTAGCAACTCCACTGCATATATCGTAATAATTCAATAAAACAATTAAGCTTGTCTTTTATTTCTTGTCCCTCCCTAAAATTCTAGGAATAATAGATTTTGAACAGGAAGAGTGTTGGAAAAAAATTATTCCTATCATGCTCTAGGTCCATAAAATCTCAGCAACTTGGCAAATAACAACATTGCTCAAACATATATATTAATATAATTAGATAATTACACAAAATTGCCAATAATGGACTTTCTACATCAGCATGGTTCAAGGGAGGTGATGCGAATAGCCTTTTTCTCGATGAGGTCAAAGGTCGCCCACCCACATACTGGGAGCAAGTGAGGTCAAAGGGTGAATTGAAAACATAACTTCGGCCGAAACGAGCGGTCAATGTAAACTTAAAAATTTTATTCCTAAATTATGTTTTTTTTGGAGAGTTTTATAATTTCTATTTTAAGTATATCATTGAATATACTTTCCGAAAGGAGGAAATAATTAACTATTCAACAATTTGGCAAAACAGACACCACCAAGCCAGAAAACATCACAGAAACGCAGACTAGAAATCAGTGTTGGGCTAATTTTATTCAGAAAATAATTAATTAATAATACCTTTTTTTTAAAAAGTCCATTCAAGGATAATCCATTTATTCGTTATTCTATTATTCATTGAATAAATTTACTTATTAATTATTAATGAGTAATCAAATAAAAATAATTATTTGAATACAAAAAAATTGATCTAATAAAAAAATTATTTTGAAAACAATATATGAATATAAAAAAAAAATATTCGATTAAAAAAATATTTGAATTAAAAATGATAATTTAAGTAAAAAAATATCTTTGGAGCCTTTTTCGAGAAAATTGTAAAAATGCATAAAATCAAAGATATAAAGTGGCACTTCTGATAAGTTGCTGTAACATCGGAGGTGTAGACCTAGCTTAAGTACAAAAGCTCAGTTTCGTACAACTTTTCTTTTTTGAGCTAGACTTACCAAATGCGCATTCACACACCATTTTGCGAGTCTTGGTTATTTGGACTCAGGGAATCTTAATACGTGTATTTCCGTTGGAAACACTGATTCAAAATTTTTCACGATCGCTATAATTTCCCTTACTGTATATTTCATATATAGGTAAGTTAAAATAATAAGTAAGTAAAGAAAATTTCTCATACTGAAAAGTTATATTCAAATATCGTGCTGCCATCGACCTTGAAACTTTAGATTAATCGATTTTAGATGGATGAGTAGGCTAAATTAAAACGATGGCAACTCCCGAATCCTTAATATTATATAAAGCTGCGTATAACTGCTTTACCTTATACGCGGTTCGTGGTCACGTTCAGAACGACGGTAAAATTTGTACAAACAGGTTGTTCATCAGTCTACAACAGCTCAAGTTTAAAAAAAATATGTATCTTAGTATGGAAAAAAATAGTTATTTAAAAATATTTTACACGGAAAATTGGAGAAAATATACAATTTATTTCATCCATCATAGATTCATTTACATAAATTACCTAATTAAAAAAATGATAAAAATAAAATGTTATAAGAATTTAACACTAAACGGAGACTGCTTCGAACAGGAGCAGCCTTTGCTAATTTCAACCAATCTTGTCTTTGCCGCCTTGCTGAAGCAATTGTGGAAAACGATTTCCTGCAAGCAACGGCAGATCACTCCCAAAGGAAATTCAAAACATTGCGAACCTTCGAGCAGCCGATGAAAGTTCACATTTACACAGACTGTAAATTTAGTTTTGCGAACATTAAAATAGTTTTTAGAAAATGAAAACAATAATTGTTTTCCCGCAGAGTTTATAGAATGCTTAGAGGGATATTGATGTTGAACTGTAGAGAAAAGGTAGGTCGAAAAAATAGATCTTCATATGCCAGGAAATATAAATAGAAAAACTGCACCACTAAAGTACAGCCCATGAAAGTTCTTGGGTTCAGTACTTGGTAAGGACTGTACTGTTACTAGGCCAACGATAGTGCAAAGAGGTGATTCGGCCAGGTTCACGCTCAACCGCCAGGACTTTCTCCCAATTAAGGGTATCCACTTTATAGAGGCTGACTGAGCCCCAGGAGTTGATCCACGGCTGATGTAACAGAATAAATAATCTACCAAAGCCGGACTAGAATCCGAGACCGGGATATAGGTTTACAATGCCTAACTCACTGAGCCTATATAATATCAATAAACTCGAGGGGGAAAAAAATGTTTGCATTCAAAACATCATTTATTACGAAATGCTTAATAGATATTTAAATCAGATTAATACACGATTAATGGTTATGTATTTAAGAAAAAGAGGATGACTACAAATAATAGATTGCAATAAAAAAGGTAAACAATTATTAAGAAATATCAATAATTTATTATAACTAAATATAAATATAATATAAATTTATATTATCTGTTATTTATTATATTATAAGTAATTTAATTATATATAATATAATTAAATTTATATAAATATCTGTGATTGTAGCTCTGAAGATATGAAATGAACAAGCAAATAAAAAAATATGAAATAATAGAAGCTTAATTATTGCAAACATGGGAAATCCTTCCTCGCCAGGACCCATGTGAATATTTTGTGAGATATCCCTTTGTTGTCTATAGATCCTATAGGAGTCATATACTTACGAAGCATATTAAGACCTTAGTAATATCTTCAGGTTTAATTATTCTCTGCTTTAAGCCTGTTAAAGGCAAGGGCTTCATATTCGCACAGAATGTACTCAGCTATTTCTTCATCCTCTAGGCACAAGCAGCAGTCTTGATTCTAATTCCATCATGTCTAATTCCATCTCCAATAATTTAATTAATTAATTCCATCTCCATTATGTCTAATTCCATCAGACTTGTCTGGTGGAATTAATCTTCTATTAATTTCAGCTCCTTTATATGATATTTTAACTCACAGTTATTGTTCTCAACTTTTTTTCTTTATCAGGTTAAGGTAGAATTATTTACGTTGACAAATTGACGAAGAGTTTGGATTTTTTCAAGTCAGGTTTTAAAACCGAACATGTCCCCTTTTTCTTTGCTTTCTAGGATTCAGCTTCCTTAACTAAACCATCAGAGAACCCAACCAGGATCCCCTTTTTAAATTTGGGATTTTGGATCTGATTCTCCATTAGCTAGAGATTATAAAGTTACACGTGGCAGAACTCCGCATGCCATAGGAAGGCTAGATAAATCTGGAGGTCGCCTGTTATCCTGAGTCCCATAGTTCGACTGTTCACCCTCAGCCATTACATCCGCAGCCTATGCTGTTTCAGCTGTTGGGGGATGTTTACCAACTTCCCAGTCTTCACCGCACATGGACGTTCCTGATTGTAGCGTCTCTCATCTACTCCCCTGAGGTTGAGTGGGGGAATACTTCTCAGTCCCTTGACCACGAAACCCGCCTAGCAGTATTTATTATTATTTAAGAAGAAAAAAATCGATTCAATTATTTTAAAATTCAAGATAGTTCACCTTTTTTACAATCACCTTGTTATTTATATAGATTACAATCTATTTCACATCGAACGACGTATTTCTGTTCAACTGTAGGTTTCGCAGGCCGGTACCCGTAGAGCCTTGGAATGGAATATTAGACGCCACACAATTGCCCAACTCCTGCTACCAGGAAAAGTACGAGTATTTCCCCGGATTTCCAGGAGAAGAGATGTGGAATCCCAACACTAACCTATCCGAGGACTGCCTTTATCTCAACTTATGGGTACCTCATAAGGTGAGGCTACGGCATAAGGGCACTCAAGAAGGTTATCTTCAAAAGGTAAGTAATTAATGTTAATTCAATATTTAATTAATACATTTAATATTTAACTTCTTTTTTTTTAAACAAAAAAATATATTACCGTTTGCAAGAATTTGCCAATAGCAAACAAATTGAATTTTTAATAAACAAAAAGAACCAACATTTAAGAGTGGGAAGGTCAAGATATATTTCTGCCCGACCCTTCCAGACTGGATACGAACCGGCGTCACTTCTGACTCCAGAAGATGTGCTGCCACCACGACTTGGCTTTCGCGTGTTGTCTCGGCAGCGATTCTAGGGCATTCTTTGTTTACATAAAAACCAGCCCATCAATGTCCTAAATAAATCATTGGCCCATTCCTGTTTATAAGATATATTTTGAAAAGACTTAAACTCAAGTTTAAGTTTATACGATGTATCTCCTTCCCATTCATAGCCAGGGTGTTACAGGCACCCGTTTTGGTTTGGATCTACGGCGGTGGCTACATGAGTGGCACAGCAACGCTGGACGTATACGACTCGAACATTCTTGCAGCCGCCAGCGACGTAATCGTAGCATCCATCCAGTACAGAGTAGGTGAGTGAGCTAACAGTTTTATTTCTTGGATTTCGGATCTTTTTCTAAAAGTAACATATTAGCGTATTCGAGATTCCTCTTTGGAGGTTTATTTCGTCAGATTGTTTGATGTAATTAAATGCCGACAGTATACCTGCAAAAACTCGTAAGGGAAATAATAGGCATTTATGAGATTTTGCTGGTACACTGTCGATATTTCAAATTTCTTTGTTAGAAGAGCTAACTCCGAGAATATGTCCGCTTCTACTCGCCCTAGGGCGTTGCTTCTAGTATCGAGTTAAATCTATCTCGATGCAATATTTAACAATTCTACGAAGGTTGTAAATCTATTTCCAGAATTACTTAAAAATAGATTAATATGCAATGTTTTCTCAAATTTATTATTATTTATAAATACGATTAAAATTTAAAAAAAAATAGAGAATTGAAAACAAAATTTATTTTAAATATAAATTTATTATTAAAAAAAATCCCCTTTCAAATTTAATCAGATTTTGGTTGCTCTACTACAATTATGTTGTAAACAAATAAAAAAATTTAAAATAAAAAAATAAAGTATTTAAATGAAACTAAGCAACATCGCCAGTCAATGAAAAAAAAATTGAAAATCAACTAATGAAAAGAGGCAACTTCAGGAAAAATGTAATTGCATATTTATGATCTGGAAAGTTCATACTTTATGAATATATTAATATTTTTCAGGGCGATTTTAAGCGATTTTGGAGAATTGAAAAAAACAACAATTTAATTTGAAGACCCGAAAAAAAAATTCATTTACAAATTTATTCAGATGTTGGTTAACGAAATCATGGTGTAACAAAAATTGATTGTGAAATTATAATAATATAATACGGGATTGTTAGAGTTGGTTTCGACAAAAAGTGCCAGACATAATCAATAAAGGTCTATTTTATGTATTTTGTATACAAGCATTGTAATATTTGAACTTTCATTATTTACCCAAATGTCCGAGTTTACTGTACGCTCGTCCCACTGTGCGGCATATCTTCGTTCTTGGTCACTATTTCAGGACGAACCAATGGTTGAAAATATCATCGATTGAGATCCTGAGTTCTGAGAAGGACGAAGGATGGCACTCGGAGTTAGCCTTGACACAAAGGAAGTTGTTAAGCCGCTGGATAATTCGATTTTTCCTTTAACAATACTCTTGCTGAGTTATCAATGAATTGCAATAAATGATTCATTAAACTAAAACTTCAATCGAAAGAGACATACCTCACAAAAATAAAGGACAGCTACCAAAATCTATCTCAAAAAACTACAACCATTTCGGTCCTAAATATTGAATTGGAACAAATGAAATGCCAGTTCCTAGATATCTGACAATTGAAGTTATAATTTGAATTCAAAATATTCACCTGACTTGAGTCCAATTGACTACCATTTTTTTCAGAGTGCTTGACGCATTTTTAGAAAAAAAAATAACCCAAACTGAAAGTAAGATAGAATTTTCATTTATAGAGTTTATTGATTCAAATTGTATATATGAATGAGTGTGTTCAAGTTGACTTTTTTTATATATACTGAACTTAAATCTTCCTTATTTTGGTTTTTTACTTATTCTGTTATTATTCAGTCTACCAATCTAATTCATTTCGTTGATGATGTACATATTTTCAAATTAATTTTATCTTATATTACATATATTATATATATACATATATACTTTTTGTTTATTTATTTTAATTTGTTTTTTATTTTTATTCTTTTTTTTTTGTTCACTTTGTATATATGGTATGAATGGAAACTTATAGCCCTAATACTTAGTGCCCTTGAGTGTGGCAGATTGTATTGTATCGCTATTCAATAAAGATGTAAAAAAAAAAAAAATGATTCCAAGCCAAAAACTTTCTTTGAACAAGGAATAAAAACCTTGCTGGGCGTTGGAAGAAAAGTATTGAAGCTAATCAAAGTTATTTTTAATAAAAATAATGTCTTTAAAATTTGTTTTTCTTTAATTTGCCTTATTCTCTAGGAACTGATATTTCATCTATTCCAAACCACAACAAATTACCTTTCTACATCACAAACCAGAAGGAATCGAAGGATAGCGATCATATACTTATTTTTAACTGACTGATGAAAAAGTTCACGGACATGAAAACATAAACAAGATAAGCCACGATTTTCAGATGGTATGGCGTATTAGCTCAGAGTATTATTCTCAATTTCTCGACAGAAAAATAAAAGGCAAATAATCCGTTTCTTATTAACTGGAACAAAGTAATGCTTCAACAAAACAACGTCCCAGTACATCCTTCAGAATGACTCTAAGTTAAAAGAAAAGGAAAGAGCAACATTTTGCCCATTCTAGAGCCCTGGCATTTAGACTATGGTATTTTCTTTGAAAACATGACTAGTGTTGCTTCATCATCAATCTCTTTTCTGGAAAAAAAAAATGGGTAAAAAAAATAAGAAATTTTTCTTGCAAGAGAATTATGAAAGTTTGTCGTTTATAATTTTTAAAATAAATAATCTACGCACAAGAAGCTTATGCCTACTAAAAAATATTGTAGACTAAAGTCATTATTACCAACTGCTAGTTGTATTATGAAAAACATGATTTTATATATATATATATATATATATATATATATATATATATATATATATATATATATATTTTATTATCGTTATAGAATGGTGTTTTCTATCATAGTGTATATACTGTTATATTGTTAATCAGGTGCTTTTGGATTCCTCTACTTGGAACCCGAACTGGCCAGAGGCAGTGATGATGCCCCAGGTAACATGGGACTTTGGGATCAAGCCCTGGCTATCCGCTGGATTAAGGACAACATTGCGGCCTTCGGAGGTGATCCAGAACTGATAACGCTCTTTGGAGAATCCGCAGGTGGAGGATCGGTCAGTTGTTTTTTCTTCTATTGTTGTAAAAATTATTCTTTAAAAACACTGTTCTTCGAAAAAATAGTTTAATTTTTAGGTGTGAAAAGGAAACCAAGACATTTCAAAAATACGCCTTCATATTTGTATACCCGCACGGCTTTGTCCGTAAAAAGAACTGCGAATTAAATACCCTCCCAAATTTAAATTTTTTGGGTTTTTTTCAGGTTTAACTTTTAAAAAGCTAATGTGACTAATGGCAGAACTATTGTTCTTATCATTCCTAACCATCATCCAACATAATACTGTAACGTTTCTACAAAACTTTTACAAATAACTTTAAAAAAAAACGAAAAGATTTAAGTTTGACTTTGATTTTTATTTTATTTTTAACACATTAATTATATATTGCACATTTCATCATACTCATTGCTATAAGAATTGAATGGGAAAGTAAAGTTATGGCGAACATAGATTCACCGAGGAAACTCATCATTCAATTGCATATCCTGAATGGCTTTGCCGTGAAATAAAAGGAAACGAAGAAAAAAGATGTTTTTTACAAAAAAAATCATTGTTTTATTGTAAAGCTAGTGCTATTATAAATATACAACGACCTATACAACCTTAGGTTATACTTATACAACCATAGGTTATCAGAAAAAAAGGTATTTTGTTTTTTTAATTTAAGTTATATTGCTTTAATATTTTTCGTGTTGAAACATAAATTCTGAAAACATTTTCTATAGAAACCTAGGCTCTTTTGCATTTCTATGCTTCTATTATTAGAACTCTTGGAGAGGTCTACTAGAACATTCAACGAAACAACCGGTTACCAACAAAAATTTTGACTGTAAATATTCCAAGGCCAAAGGGGTGAACATTTTTCTGGATAATCGACTGCATTATTCAGAATTCGTCTCACTTCACTTAGAAGTTTTCTAGGAACAGTATCAAAATGATAATAAATATGCCAAAACGGCAATAAAGCTTCACCTTTTTACACCTTCATTTTCCCTTAATCTCCGATTTTATTAACAAATGAGGCTTTCACTCTTGTTAAAATGTATTTGAAGTGAACTCGCTTCCACATGTATGAAGTTGTTATGACAACGATTACAAAATTACTTATTTTTTAATAGATTTTTCCCATTGCTCTCCTTAAGAGGAGGATTTAGAAAAAATTAATGTATATAAATATAAGTATGTAAATCTTCCGAAAGAAATTCTTTAAATGCTACGCAGGCTGAATAATCATATATACTATATATTATATATAATATATATATATATATATATATATATATATATATATATATATATATATATATATATATATGTATGTATAGATAGTATTGATTCAACACTGAACACTTTGTTTATTTACAGCATCTGTAACGAGGTGCTCCATTAAACATTTGTATTAGACAGATTCCTCGCGAATTTATAAGACTAAGGATAGAAACTCAGCTTATAAGCAAAAGACTAATTATAAGGCTTTACTTAAACGAGTATGGACTCTCAAGACCGAGCTTTGTGGTTACAAAATGCTAAATTTGCAGAGATAACATTGATACGATTTCCAATCACGAAATATTTGGTGTGAAATGAAATGGAGTATTCGATGTGAAATGAAATAGCGTTGTGTAGGCGGTGGTATGAAAGGAATTGCAGGATCGGTAATGGCGTTAGGATGTGTAGGTTTGTAAACACGCAATGTCTGGCAACAACAGTTCAAGTTTTATTTATTTTTGGAAGGGACCATAATATTTATTGATATTGATTCTCAGTTGTTCTATGTCTATTTTATATCACTATAAGCAGCTGCACTCTCCAGTAGAAAAGTTGCACGCCCTAAACCCTTTCTTATCGGTTCCGGGAATCGAATCCACATCTAGATTGTGCAGACCCCAAGGTACCAAACATTAAAAAATGGCTGTACTTCTCATTGACCGTTATGTGAAAATCTGAATAATTAATATAATTATAAAAAAATCGGAAACCATTAACTGGACTGTTTTTTTTTTGTTTTAGTCCAAGAGCCGAGGCGAAATTTGATGACATATTTGAAGAAAACTTTTAGTCATACATCCATATAATGTCCATTCTCAATACTCAATTTGCTCTTGTCTGCCATTTCAAAGCGAATGGGTTTCGAAATTGTTGGACTTTTTTTGGTATTTCACCTATAATTCAAAAAAGGTGTATTCTGTCGAAAAAAATATGGTATATTAAAATAGCTACTGAGATGCGGGCCCCTGAAAATCTGCAAAAATGTCTAAAATATTTTAAAAAATTGGATTTCAGTGGTTTCGCATTTGATATAATTTATTTCATTCTCACATAAAACTACAGATGCCCTGGATGCTAAAAAACTTTGTCTGCCGACGTTAGGTGCAAGTGTCCAACCGGCAGACAAAATTCAAATTCGCTGCCGTCACGTTAAGGCTCCCCATGAACTACGCAATAGAAACCTGAGGTAATGCCTTAATACTTGGCCAACACCTGACCTGATCCTTAATTTTTTTTTTTAAGTTGGGATTTAAGGTCCTTTCCTATCCTTTTAAGGCAAACAGGACGAGAAACAGGCAAACTGCCCCGATCCACCTCCGATCTGAACAACAAATTATGGCTGGACGATAAAAGATGATCAATTGATAATTGAGTGGTTTATAGGGAATCCTACTCCTTAAGGCAACGTCGGCGAATTTGAATTTTGTCTGCTGGTGGGTCACTCCTTCCTAATGTCGGCAGACAAAGTTTTTTAACATCTGGGAAGTCTGTAGTTGTGTGTGCATGAAATATATCATATATAATGCGAAACCACTAACTTTCTGAATTTTTGCTGATTTTCAAGCCCCGTGTCTCAGTAGCCAATCCAAATTTTCAAAGATATTACAAACACAAATTGCAGAAACGTTAACTTTCTTTGAAATTGGAAATGACTAATGTTTACCTTAAATGCACTGGAAGCGAGGTACTCAGGAAAAACTGAAAAAAAACAACTTCATTACGATTCAAGATGGTGAAAAACGCACAAAAAGGATGAGGTCGAAAACTTGGATTTTTCACAGCATACCTGAAAATCAAAATTATTCATTTTTTGCAAATCAAAATGACATCTCTACTGGGCTAATATGCCAACTGCCGGAAATCGAGAAATTACCAATTTCGAGAGATGTACCTGATCGAATTTAAAAATATTTATATCCCCAATGGACGCAGAATTTGATGTTCTACAGCTTTTATTGTATGAGTTTTTCTCTTAATGAACTTATTTCCATGCTCCAGCCTCGTTTATTGTACTCTGTCCCTGTTTTTGACAAAATCGTCGTTATTTTAGAGTGTTTTTCGACCACACCACTTAACAAAATCATAATGATAACATAATGATTTCGTAATAAATATAAATAATAATTATAAATATATAAACTATAAAGTACTGATTAGATGCAGGGGTTTGCTCTTTCCACTTCGTTTTTCGACTGTTTCGATAGAATGCACCGTTTTGGAATAATAAGTGAAAAAACAAAAATAAGTCCTACAATTTCTAGTATTTTTGGCCGCCACTTTGAAACGCTTTGAGTTGGCTGACAAGTGAATTTAATACTGAGGATGGACATTAAATGGATAAATTACTAAAAGTTTTCTTCAATTAAGTTACCAAATTTTGCCTCGGCTCTTGGACTGTTTTATTTTGTTTGATTATGATTTCGTTCAATGGCGAAATATGGAGAAGACATAAGTTTCTTCTTCATAATAAAATCTGTAAGTTTGAAAATTGGATTGAGTAAATTTTCTAATTTAAAGAGAGCCCCTAGAAGGGAGATGATGTTGAGACAGGGATTCTACCGCCAAATCAATACAAGATCTCTTCAGTGCTCACTCCTCTGGCCACTTGTAACGGCCGCTTCCACCTTTTGCTCCATCACTGCGTCTCTCCGTCACGAATACACGGCGCAATATCACTACGGGCTTTATGCTAACGATTTAAAGGAGAATCATATGGATGTGGAGCTCTTATAGGTTCCTCGTCACGATGAAATTTTGATAGAAAAACAATTATGATCATCTCGAACTTCATCTTTGTGCTGAATGATCTATCTTGAAAAAAAAAGAAAAACACATTACTGATTGGTCTTCTGGAAAAATTTTTAACTTAAGAACAAAGCCACTGAGAATAAGAAATATATTATAGACGACAAAATTATTTTTGGTTTAGCGCTTAAAAAATTTATATCTGTTAAACTATGTCCATATTGGTCGATTTTCGATACACTTTCATTTTCAATGTCGCTATGTAACCCTCTCATATCTTTGAAGATTTGAATTCCTATTATAAATTTCTATATTTCGTTATTATCAAAAACTATTTCATTCGTCAGATGAAATCCGCATGGTGGTATAGAAGGATCAATCTAATTAGGGATTGATAAATTATTTGCCAATTCTATAATTTTGTTTTTATTGAAAACTAATTTCGAATGTCATACATTCATCTTCAGTTCAAGGTTAAAATGTATTATATCAAACAGAAAAGTTTGTACTAGTTTATTCTCGCACTGAACTAGCAATGCATTGTTAGTCTCTTTTTTTAAAAAAAGCTTTTTTATCTCAATAATTAATAAGTTCGATTAATGAAAATTAGAGAGTAATGCTAAATAGTTATTAATTCTATAGTGAAAATACCACTCACTATGGCTTATATATGGCTGAAATCTCATATCAAGTAAAAAAAACAACAAAAATACTGTTTTAGGATAGTTTCGGAATGCAAATTAATTATTTGTTTAAAAAAAAATGTGACGAATGAAATAAGTAGTGATAATAATGAAATAATTTAAGAAAGGAACCCAAATTTTCAAGGTATGAGAGGGTTATTGGCATAGAAAGATTCAGATTTGAGGAGATACAGGGATATTTTGTGAATCTATAAAAGAAACCTTAAGATACAACACAACATTCGGAACTGATTTGCCAAAAATCAGTTCTCTCTTATCTTATCAAGTGCTATAAGATGTATTATAATAAATTTATTACTAGCTGGATATCACCTAAAATTTGATATAAATCCTATGTAATCAAAAAGATAATTTTAACGTATACAGGATCTGAGAGTGAAACGGGATAATTTCGAAATTCATTTTTTATAATTTATCTTGTATAAATTTAAAGTAAAACAATAACCATTTGGCCTATAATACAAACAATTTTTTTTTTTCAAAACATTATGTTCACCAAATATCTTCCATTCAAATGTTTGCGTACCTGAAAATTATATATGACCTTTCGCAACATACTGACGGGTATTACTTCAATTTCGTCCCGAATGCGTTGTTTGAGGACTTCAAAGGACAGTTCTTGGTGGATCTACTTCAAACACACTTTTGTTTTAGGTACTCCCATAAAAAAAAAAAGTCGTAAGCCATTAAATCAAGGAATATCCCTGTTTCTCTGCCGGATCTTGGTGAACGTAGTGTTCAGAAAACGTATATATTTTTTTGTTGTACTGTAGTCCAAATGGTAATTATTGAATTATTGCATGAAAATATAATAATAAATTAATTCTATAATAAATAATATCATTTTGATATCATCCCATTTCACTGCCGGACTCTACATCTTAGATTCGAAATCTTAAAAATTAAAATAAATCTATGTATCCAGAACGTCCCTTTAGAATAAATGATGAAACGAAATGCCACTTGAAATGGACATAGTCAATGGTATAAAGAAGTTCAGTTGATAAATACATAAATCATTGAGGGCTTGGGTTACTTACTCGGCCTTTCAGTACTTCCGCAACTTCTTTATTTCAATAGGAACTCAGCTTTCTTCACCAGACTTTATCACGTTCTAATGTTAATAAGAATTGTAGCCTTATGTTTAGTTAATGCTTATTTCAACCAGCGCGGGCAAATTATAAGGGCAAGATTATTCAAAATCATCTCTAAATAAACATTATATTAGCCATCTAGTTTCCTATAGGCGTCCGAAACACGACACCCGAATCATGTAATGCGATTCATTGTTGAAGGGTGAGTGGGGTGCAGTTATTGGAACTCCGGATTCAATGTGGGTGGCCGAAGAATAACAGTATTGCGTAACTTCTCTCCCTGTCGATGACGAGAGAACTGGAATGGAAATCCTGCTTTTATCGGGTTCATGCGTACTACAATCTATATTAGCGTTGTGTTTTGAAAATATTTTTCCTCTTATTAAAGAACCTACTGTCCATTTAATTGCCACAAAACGTTTCGGATATCTTTTCAGTGTTTATCAATAAACGTCTTATTGCTTCATTGGTATTTCCTACTCTTTCAATGACTAATATCTACTTTTCTAAGACTCATAGAGGCGTTACAGTTTATGTAACCTAAATATTTTCTTACTAAATACTTATCGGTAAGAGCCTATTTTTATTGTGAATGAAAATCGGATATGGTTTGAGACTGCACTGATTACATTGCTTGAGCAAACTCCTTGATTATATGAATGAGAATTTATTACTGACCAGGAGAGGCTGCGAACGAGGGATCGGCGATTTCAATGAAACTTTTTTTGTTGATATTAGGTCGAAAAATATTAAACATGTGCCCGAGGGTTCTTGCCAATGGGTCATATGAGCCGAGAAAAAACATATTTTATATAATTTCAACAATTTTTTATTTTATTCTCTTCTGCGTTTGCTCTGAATGGATTTCGAAGTTTTCATGTACCAATCGATTTGTTTTTTTGTGTAAAATAAGAAAAAAACAATGTCGATTGTATTAAATGAGTTTAAACGGTTATTCAGGTATTTGCATAGAAAATTAAATTATTTATTTAAAAAATTCAAAAATAAAAAAAATTGCTGTTATGATTTTTTTCTGATTATTAATCAAGCGCTTTTAATACCGAAGAGCATTTAAAAACAATTATTTTTAATAATTAATTTAAATAACTTATTTTAACACAATCAAATAATAATAACTATTATTTAATGGAATGAAAATAAGTTAAATATCTACAATTATTGTTATACGTCATTTTTATAAATAATAAAATTCATTCAACTTGTATTAACCAAACAAAGAATTAGATTAAAAAATATAACGTTCTCTCATAAGCTATAATCAAGCTGAAATAAATTTCAAAGTAAAGAGAATCAAAACCCAATCAAAAGTGGAATAAAAGAGAAAGTCAAAACGCAAAAAAATATTATAATCTGCACTTTGGTCATTGTCAATGTTTCCTCGACTATTTAATTTGCAGATTACTGGTATAGATTTTTTTTTTTAGGGCAGATTTAAAAGACATTCTAAATGATTGTACAAATCTATTTGAAAAATATATATACATATATCACAAAAACTAAACGAAGCTTATCAAGAAGGCTTAAATTGGACTCAAGCTTTTATGACACAATCTATGAGCACTTAGAAAAATAAATAATCCGTGAGAAGCAGAGTTCCGTCACCAAGGTCATATTTGACTAAAATACATAATTGAAAATATCAAAATGATGGAGATGGGAGGAATAAGTTAGGACCCACAAAAGGCATTTCTCTGACACCAACTCAATTCGCATACAAATTTTCAACCCTCTAACTTAATTTGGAGGGGCTTTAGAGGTGTTCAAAACCTCAATAACCGCGAAAAAGCATTTAGGCATGCCGAAATTTTAACTGAATTTACCCCCACTTCAATAGTATTATTCTGCCTAGAAAACAACCATAAATAACTAATTTCAGCTCATTTGATCCGAAGGAGACCCCTGGAAGTGCTTAAATGTAACGGATGTATATAAGTGTGTGTGTATACAGTGTTAGGATACATATAGATATAAGCCCTATTAAGAATATAATATAGTTCTTCACTTCACCAAACATACGCTACAAAACAAATTTTAGGTCATAGTCTATCCTGACACCAATACTCTTGCTATAAGATTCACATCGCGCGCGATCTTAAGCGACCTACACACATGTGAACATCAGTTCACAAACAACCGTTCGGCGAAGTACATAAAGCAGTTACTAAACCATTAAACTAGTGTCTTAATAATTACGGAACGACAGAAGTTTAATTGTGTTTGGACAAAGGCTAGTGCAAAGGACGCTGCACCAAGTTACTTCTAGGTATGTATGTATGTATTCTATGTATATAAATCAATTTATTTATCATATAGTATATTTGATCACTATAATAATTATTTATAATTAATAATAAGAGTATACTCATAATTACTGGCAGCTAGGATTACAGAACTACAATACGAGTTAAGTCTCTAATAGACAAACCAAAAAGGGATAGTAAATCACAAATTTGTGATTTTTTGGCTTTCAGTTCTGATGATACATAACTGGCGAAACGTTGACTGCTGTTTGAGAGACCTAAGACTTCATTCGGAATTTTTTAAATATAACCTAATGATAGTTTTATCTATTTTTTTGTAAAATGTTCGCTCTCGTCCATTAATGTCACATTTCATCACATATCTTTTTTTTTTTTTCGAAATAGGCCAACTCAGGACCGCGCTAATCATTTTGTCTTTCTCCTTTCCTTTCTCTCCCTACACATTTCCTTCATCCTTTCGGAGTGCTGGGTCTTCCTCTCCTCCGACCACTTCTTTCCACCACTCTTCCGTTCTTTCCACACTGCAGGGAATCGAACCCTGTCCAAACAATCCTCGTTTGTTATTATCAGTTTTGCAATTTCAACCTTAATCTGGTCTGGGCAACCCTTTATATTTTTGAGGCCAAATCAAAGATTTGCTTATTTATTCTGTTCTTGTCCATCCTGACTATATGTCTTTTTAATCTTCTTCTGTAAATTTAAATCTTCTTTTTCGCATCGCTGTTTATATATCTTCCTCCCTTTTATACAATTCTCGTTTATACCTTAGTCTGTAACCTACCTCTACTTTCTTTGGCCCATATATATTCCTCAAGATTTTCCTTTCGGAGAGTTTCCGCCCCGTACAATATCACCGGTTTTACTAAAGTCTTGTAGTGCCTAGGTTTTGCCCCCCAAGAGGGTACTTAGGTATTTTATTATGAAGTTTATTAAAATAAACCACTTCATCTGCTTACCATTATAATTTTTTTTTGTTTATCTTATAGATAATATAAATAATAAGATAGTCCACAATAAATAATACCACCATAATCTGCAGTAGGAATACAAGTTTTTAAAATTATAAGGCTTCCCTGAGTCAGTTTTTTGTTTTATATGAACTATCGATAAATAGAATAATGGTTAATACAAAACTAAACAAATTAGTACCATATCTCCTTTTTTTAATAGTGCTAGGGGTATAGATAATTGAATAATACCATTTTATAATTGTTTGTTGCACCATTATATGGACTGATTAAATTGTCCAGATTCAACAGGTGTCAGTTATATAATGAGAAAATACAATGGGTTAGAGCGATTGGCACTTCAAATTAATTAACGCTTAATTTAAATTAACTTCTCAACCAATCAGTGTAATACAATTTAAAAATTTAATTTTTGAACTTTATTATTATCTAAGTTAGGATAAAATAATTATTGCATTTAAAAAAAAAAATCATTAAATTAAAAAAAAAGAGAGTTTGTTTGAGTGATATGCACATTCGGTATACACATTCGACCATTGACTATATTGATACAACATTTGACTTGTAAAAATCACGTTATAAATGCTTAAAAAATATTACTTGTTTAATTTATAAAAAAACAAAAATGACCATACCTGCTTATATTACAAATACAGTGTAACTTTTCTTTCTTACAGGGCAATGATAATTCATTCGTTCATTAGAAGTGTTTATGAGAAAACAAGTTTTTAAAATACGAACCCGAATAAAATCTTAAACAGAAATTTTTTTAAACATAAAAAGGGAACTAAACTTGGGAAGCACAGCAAAGTACGTAAAAAGATTTTTAGCCACTTTTTTTTTTATAGTTTTTACAATCTCCTCAGCCGTTTTGCAGAGTTTTTTTTTAATATCTGTTAATAAGCATTGGACATTTCTATTCCTAATCGTATGCCAGTGATTGCACCTTGTGTTAAAGCGAAGAAATGCTACTTAAGCCGTCGCTTTTTTTCGTTTCTGACCTGCTTAACTTTCAATCAAGTACAATCCTTCTTCACTAATATGTCTTACACGTTTTGACTAAAGGAGATTTGTGTCGATATGGAACCCAAGATGTTCCGGTTGGTCTGTAAAAAAAGGTGTGGGTAACATTTCATATTTATTAAATACTATTTTGAAGATAAAAAAATCAACTGGAACTCGGATGCCATTACTTCATTACCAACTCTTTTGGCTTCTGGAGAGTTTCATTATGCTTCCAGGGACTTTACACTGCAGCTTGTTGCTTGGAAAGTTTCATCATCTACATAAAGAACAACGGAAATGACTTAATTTTTTTTTATATTATGTCGATTAACATCAGGCAAACAATAAATAAACTGATGATCGAACGCTCTAAGAACACTTAGTTGGTTTATTTAAAAGATGCTTCCTTTAATTTTGCTCTGATGAATCTTTGTACGGCGAATGAAGCGACAAAATAATTCAAATATTCCTTTATATTCCTGATTTTCAGAGTGTAGAGAAAAAGAGTTCAATGATAGAAACAAGTTTGTTATTTCCTAATATTATAAAAGAAAATATTACCGTAAGAGAGAAGGATAAATCCACTTAAACTTGACAGAATAGTCAATACGAGTATACCTTGCATTCCGAAAGATGAATGTTATAAAAGCAATCGATCGATTTATTCTTTTTTAAAGTTAATTGAAATGTACAAGACAAAGTAGGCAAAGTGTGTGGAGAATAAGAAAACATAAGAAGCTGTGGGTTTTTTTGAGGAAGGAATTCACGAAATATGTCTATGAGGAGTTTATACAGGAGCGTTTTTCTCCAAACCATGTCAAGAGCCGTATTAAAATCAATGAAACCGACTTGTGTATTCGGTTTCTATAAAATCCAGCTGTAACAGCCTTAAAACTCTGATTTCGTGAAAATATAAGTTATTATATTAAAGTTATTTTTCCATTAAATTTATCATTTTTTTTTTCGAAAACCGTAGAGAAAACACTGGATATTGAAATGGGAATGAAACCATTGGGTGAAATTAATCAATGACCTTCACGTGATGCAGTTATCAGGGAAAAACTGAGGTCGTTCTTTAAGAAGCGCTGTTAAATTCGAGAGTTTGATATGACAAAAAAAAAATCTATAATATTAAACTTCGTTGTTCTAAACTGTGAGATTGTAAAATATATTACAGTGCATAACTCTTACTATAAATTATAAATGAGTCTATTATGGCCTAGCAATCATATATTCCAAATTACGCCAAAACGAACAATAATAATGATTAAAATAGAATAATGATCGAAATTCAATATTCAAGACCATAAATATTATTCTAGTATAACCAACAAAAGGAATTTATATACGTTCAACATGCGATGTAAGAGACTTTAATTAAGCTGAGTATCATCAAACCAAGTTACAAAGTAGAAAATCTAAATCTTTAAGTAAACGGGTAGGTATAAAGCGCCAAGATATTAGTTCCTAATAAGGATGAGGAACGGCTTAAAAGGGCTGGAAAATTAATTACATGAGAAGGAGATTAAATGATATACTGTGAAATATGTGGAAACCTCAACGCTATACTAAATCTGCGACACCGGTAAGATACGTATCATTTATTAAATAATAACTTTATTATGAGTTTTCGGGGTTTTTTTTTTATTACTTCATACTTATAATTTTTATGAAGTTTTAGATGAAGTTACCAATTTTAGTCGACAGCAGCACAATATCTTTAAAATGAAATAAATAGAATAAAATAAAACCAATCGAGCTCATCCTTTCTCTCCCTTCTTAAGCTATGTCCACTCTGGTCGATTTTCAATGCGCTTTCGTTTTCGGCATCGCTACTAAAGTTCCCATACCTTGAAAATTTTAACTCCTTTTATAAATTATTTCTTTATTTCATTATTATCACTACCCATTTCATTCCTCACATTTAAATATAAAAAATTAAGATTTGCTTACATTGTTATTTTCATTAGTGAATTAATATATTTAGTATCACTTTCTAATTTTAATTAATCGAATTTAAAAATTAATGAGATAAAAAACTATAAAAAAAATAAGAGACAAAACCTATAATTTTGTATATCAATGGAAAAAAACAAAAGAAACTCGCGTCTCTCAAGTAGCAGTAAATAACTAACTACTCGACGCACAAGGATTTGAAAAACATTTATTTATTTATGTGATCTTATAAATCCTGGTCCGAGATAGCACATCTCACATCAGTAGCTATAAAAAGACTGACCAAATTGACATAGCACATTATTCTAAAACAGGTTAACGTATACTGACGTAAAAGGGACGATGTAACACTAAAAATATATTGTTAAAGAACTTATTTGTTAAAATTTTTTTACCTAGTAAAGGTGTTGTGTTTAAAAAAAAATGTATTCCTTTAATTAATAAATTCGATTAATTATAATTAGAAAATAATGTCAAATATATTAATTCTCTAGCGGAAATAACACTATAAGAAAATCTTTATTTTTTAAATTTAAAAATCGCCTATATGTGGCTGATCTCATGCAAAAAAACAAGCAATATATTGTTTTGGGAATGTTTCCGAGTACAAATGAATAACTTGTTAAAAAAAAATGTGACAAAAGAAATAGATAGTAAAAGGAACTCAAATTTTCAAGGTGTGAGAATGTAACGTAGCGATGAAGAAAACGAAAGCGCATCGAAAATGGACCAGTGTAGCACTGTAGATTCAGAACCCGGCCCAATCCGCTGTAAAAAAGAAGTTCTGGATTATGTGAATTTCAAATAATCCTGTGTTATATTTTACACGGTGAATCGAAGAGACACGTGTTTCGATTTCCGGGTTCCACAAGTGTTATCAAAGGATCAGATCTGGGATTAGCGTGAAAATATATTTGTCCTGTTCCCATCGTTAGAGATATCCTACGACCGACTTTTTATTTGAATTTTAAAAACACGAAAAAATTTCTTTATATATTTTCAGTTAAATTGTTGTAATTTTAGGCGAAGATACAGAAACTACTAAATAAAATGCAATACGATTGATGAAATCGGGTAAATTTTTAGGTCTCGAAGTAAATACGGATAAAACAAAATACATATGTGGCTAGTAACAGAGATATTTCGAAAATTTAATATTTGAATACTTGGAGAAATTTAGTATCTGGGATCAACAATAATTAGAAAAACGAAATCGGTTATGAAATAAACACGAGGTTAAAAACGAGTAACGCTTGTTATTTCGGAGTTGCAAAAGTGCTTGGTTAATGCCTTCTTTCCAAAAACTTACAGGTTATAATTTAGTAAGCTATTATACTTCCTACTATTCTGTACAGATGCGAATGAATTGGGCGGACAAAGTTGTCGGGATGGATAACGTACGAATCACTAGAAAGGTAATTAGTGCTGTCCCAATGCGTTAAGATCCGAGTGGTAGGCCGAGACGAAGTTGGGAGGATTGTCTAAGGTAAGGCCTTGTTGATTTGGTTCTTAATCGGTGGTCCACCGATGGAGCACCGGAGCACCCTTCAGTATCGTTTTTCAGAGGAGTTATTGTTAGAACTGGTTTTATTGTTTACCTTTCTAGAGGTTTGGGTGTTAGTTGAAAATTTTTAACGGATAAAGGCACTATTATGCACCTTTACGGCGAGTTAGAGTGGCTCTTCCCTTGCAACCGTAGACAATATTTCCTCGGATCTTTTCTATACCAAACTATCACCACCCACCATCCTTCCTACATCTACAGCCTCCTACAATTCAAATCCTCGGTCCACGCACTGGAAACAAGATCTCGCCTTTCTGACCTCCATACTCCCTCCCACAGAACCAAAACATTCGAACCCTCCTTCCTCGCCCGCTCGTCTACCCTTTGGAATTCCTTTCCTTCTAATATCCGGCATGCTTCTTCTCTATCCTCATTCAAATCCCTCCTTTTCCAACACCTTCTTTCTCTCCAAAATGATGCTCTCTTATTGCGAAATTTCTGTTTTGGATTAACATCTGGATCAGAAGTGAATAATAGTTTTTTAATGCACAAACTTTGCTAATCAATTCATTATTTTTGTATTTTTCATTTTCTCTGTTTTGTTTTTTTACTTTTTTCTTGTTTTTTTCTCTTTTTTTTTGTTTTGCTCAAATCAATTATATTTTTAGATAAAAAAACTTATTTATTTGCTTATTTATTTTGCTGAAGATATTGTAAAAATTAATTGGTCTGTATTCTATAGTCTTATGGCCAGATAATGTTGCTGTTTTATTTGTTCCTTTATATTATTCTTAAGGGACCTAGCACCAGAATAAAGTTCCTTTATCTATCTATCTATCTATCTATCTATAAATGTGCCTCAAAATGCAATTGAAACATCCTAATCTCCTAGTCGGAGGGTGGAGATGGTCTGCAATTTCCGGCTTAGTGGCACATAGACCTCTGAGGGTCAGAAACCACAGTTATAGACGGAGGTCATAATATGGAGGTAAGTAGATGTCGCTTAGTGGTATTGGCATCGAACCTTCAAGTTGGTTAAGCCTTTATTTAACTTTATATAGATATATACATATATACAAGATAATGGAAAAAAAATGGTGTTTATTTTGAATAATATTAAGTCAAGGTTTTTCTCAAGGAACATAGATGTCATTCTGAATGATACATCATAAGTCCACGGCATTCTGAAGCACGCTTCCGCCTTTTGAGATGCGTTAAGGAGTGGATAGGGAGAAGGTAGGGGCGGGTACATACATCTCATTGGAATGTAGGGAGTGGAAGTTGTACATGGAAAGGAGGTCTGGCCTACCGAGTATCAGTGCTAAAGAATCCCATGCATTCCCGTGTTATATATTTAATGTATTGTTACATTATTTGCATAGTGTTTTTTTTGTTTTGTTTTTTACTGATTATCATGAAAATAATATCCTAATAAAAAAGTTAGGTAAACGTGTATGATAATGAAGATAAATAAATCAACCTAAAATATAAAACAATACACGTACTATTGAGATTAACAATAACCCAAATATAACAAGTTGAAAATAAAACACAAATTCATAATGGATTTTATTGATCTTCAATAAAGTATATAATTAAAAATATAGAGAAGATGAAATTGGAAATTAGCTATTTTTTTAGAAATTTTACTCAACCTTCTGTCAATTCGCCCAGAATTTGCCGAGGCACCCAACGCTTCAGCACTGACTCCTTTACTTTGCATCACATACAAAATATTTGTGCTTATTTGTTTATACTAAAATATTCGTTGGCGAAACTATAATAACCTCTGATACCACACAGGCCACTCACTTTAAAAATTAATTTATTAACGAGAGGTGCGTAGAATATACTCAAGAATCTGTGAATAAACCACGTCAGATAACATTTACGCTTCGACAAGACACTCCAGTTTACTAACATCAAACTTGAACCTCAGACGGGCAACATTCTCTTTTACTACACTTTCGTAAAATGATTTGGACTCATATGTTGAAATGAAACAGAAAGAGTGAAACTATTTTACTCTCTTTTATTAACTCCGTTTCATTAACTCCTCGTTAAACCCGTTTGGGAATATTTCTTGTTCATCTACTGTACAAGTCAAAAGGCCCACATTCGAAAACTGTGAATTTGTCATTTAAAAATAATATGACTGATACCCAGAAACAGGCACAGTTGCTATGCCCAGTCATGGGTTGAGTAGGCTAAAAAGAAGCTGGATGACAGATCTCATTCCATAACCAATGAAACGGATTCATACCCGGAAAGATGTTTCTGTTAGGTAGTTCTTAACTCCTTTAAACTGGGCTACAATACTCCTTTACACTTGGCATACCTTTGTCTGATTCGCATTGACTGTAATATTTTTTTATTTTTTTTATGGCAGGTGCAAATAAAGACACTAATTCAATTAAATAAAGAAATAAAAGTATGGACATATAAAATATAGTGTATTTTTGAAGTTTATAAAATCGATAAAAGAATTTCATATTACAGTTCTTATATTCAGAGTAACGAAAATCAGAAACTATGTTTATATAACAATTCGCAACTGCTGCTAACCAAGTAATCAACTCTACATGGTAATCCAGGAATACTGACCATTTACCAGTCTATTAGATGTTCATTTATATTAGAAATAAACCAAATTAGTTACTCCGCAGTCTCTACCTTCTATTGAGAGCAGTGCAAACAGCATTATTACATCTATTTAAATGGCTGTTTGAATCGGCCGCTAATTACATGAGATGAAAATGTATATATGTACCTATCAAAAATATCAAAATAGGGTCAACTTGATCCAATCATATCAACAAAATTGCATGATTTATGGCCAAAAATAAAAAAATAAAAAAAATAGTGACAAATTTCCTAATTTGATCTCATTTTCGGTGATTTCGGTTTATTATATTCAGTATTGAACCTTTGTAATCGACCAAGGAAAAAAAAATGTTAACACTCCCTCAACAAGCTTCTTCGTTAAAAACTGAGGAACTATCGCTTACCTTACTACTTACAATATATCAGAGCCAAGAGACGAGCTCGAACAGAATGGCAAACACGCCGATTTCCTTTTGACAGACAAACTTTTAATAAATTAAATAATCATCTCAAATGACAAATACGAACATTTAAACAAAATAACTATGAAAACTGGTCTCAAATCTCAAACCGCACAAACATTTAAGAGAGGTTTCAAGATACGTAGAATTCAAAAATTGAATTTAAAAAAAAAATCCATCCCTCCGCGACTATTCTCCGAGACTACAGGGCCGATTTTTTTTTTTTATATTTAGCACCAACGTCACAGGTTACCACAGAATGATTCTCGGAACTCGACATTACTAATCCGCCACTTTGTTTCAAAATGGTGACCGATTAAAAGTTTCATCCGCCCATATCTCGTCCATTTATAAGAATAGAAGAAAAATATAAAGAGTTTTGGAATCATAATACGAATACCGTTAAAAAAATAAAATAAATAAATAAAATATTCAATCCTCATAAAGTTATTCTGATTATTATGATTATTATTATTACATATTTAGAAATAATAAACCATGGTGTAATAATTTGATTTTTTATAAACGATTTTCAAAATAAATTTACATGCTTAGAATAGCTTATTTTTATATTTTTGATAAAATAAGAAATAGAAATATTTGGTCAGATGTGAGTATTTCTAGGATAATATGCCAAATCGATCTAGTGAATGCAATTTTGTATTTTGAAGTTTTGATTTCATTAAAAACAAAATAATTAGGAATAATAATAAATCATTTTTTTCTAAAAGTAACTATGATAAAAGTAAGGAAGGCTAATAATTAGCCTCAATTAGTGAAGTTTAAAAATAAGAATTATTATAATTTTATACATTGAAACAAAACTATTACTTTATAATATTAAACAATTTAAATTAAGAAATGAAAGAACTACATTAGAATCCTACATTTATTTTATCCATAAAAACTTTTTACAGTCATTATTTTGTAACATTTCGACCTTTTTTTCTTTTTTTTACAAAATTATTGGCTATTTTCAAATTCTTTGGCTGTCTCCTAAAATATCAATTATTTTTAATGTACTAATGAAGGCACTCAATGTTAAAATTTTAAATGTCTTAAATATCCTAATTATTGATATTTTCTTTTTTGGCACATTCAGGTCAAATCTTTCATTTTGGTGACAGCATTTCTAAAAAATATAAATTAAATAAATATTTACTTGTATTACCGTTTAAAAACAATAATTTAATTTTAAATTAATATTTGGACAACATTTGTAGTATTTATTCACAATTTTAATTTTCTTTGTCTTCCATATCTTAAGACAATGTTTAAAGAAAAAAATGTACTATTACTTTCTGAGGCATACATTATCTAATTTTTCTTAACTAATGATAATGCAGCATGATGTGGAATAGTCACCAGTTTATAGAGGCTAGGTGTGCCCCAGCTGTTCTGCTGATCTCAGAGTTAATCCATAGCTGATAAAATTTGTTTATAATTAGTTTTAATACAAAATATAATTCATAATAATTGTACCCTTCTATGGTATATATATATAATTTAAAAATTTAATAATATTAATTTTGGTTCTATTAGTACAACATAAAGTTTAACTAGCTGCAAAGAGTCAGTGAACTGATGGTTAACTCTTAATAATGACGTTGATGCTCTAGGTCTCGATACACTTGATCTCCCCCGTGACTCGAGGGTTAGTGAGACGAGGGATCATGCAAAGCGGTACCGTGAACGCCCCCTGGAGCTACATGACGGGAGAAAGAGCCATCGAGGTCGGGAAGGTACTGGTGGAGGACTGCGGCTGCAACGTCACCCAGCTAGCCGACAGCCCCAGCAGGGTCATGGCCTGCCTCAGGGGAGTCGATGCCAAGACCATCAGCGTCCAGCAGTGGAACTCCTACGGCGGCATCCTGGCCTTCCCGTCCGCTCCTACCATCGATGGAGTCTTCTTGCCCAAAGATCCTATGGAACTCCTCGTTGAGGGAGACTTCCCGGAGACCGAGATACTCATCGGAAGCAACCTCAATGAAGGTAAGTGATGATTCATGTTAAGATCTCAAATTGACCACAAATCAGTTTTACCTCTTGGATTCGCTCGACGGTCGAAAGATAGTTATGATACTCTGTAAGATCCAATTGGATTAATCAGGTTCTCAAACAGGATGCAAAATCAGAACATCTTTAAGTTTCTCATGAGTCAGTGTCTAAAAACCATATCTACTATATTCCATAATAACTCGTAAAATAATCCATCCATCTTTTAAAAATCTGCAAACGATATTTGGCCAAACCCCCTGTTCGACTATCAATGAAGCTTCTGCTTCATCAATTTTAAAAGCGCTCTTAGTTCTTAGGTACCTCCATAATTTCCCTCAATTTAATTGCTGTGCCGTGTCTTTTGGGATTCCGAAACCAGATTTAAAAAGTTGCTTAATTGATTTGTAAGTTATATCTCCTTGATTCTAAGGCATGTATTCGTTTCCTTGTTTTATGAAGAATTGTATCCTTCCAACTGCTGCCATTATTTTCTGGCATTATTAAACTAAGCTAGTCTAACCTGCCTTCTATAAAACTTCATAAGTTCAACTCCTTATTCCATTCACGCATATCAGATTTATTTATATGTATATTCAGTCTCACCGCACCGCGGTATACGACAAATCATCCCTTATCCGATGTTCGTTCCGCTAAGATTCCATTCCTTTCTCAACCCGTCATTTATACATCCTTCCTGCTTTAAAATTATTTAAAAAAAATTTAATCTATCTCATTCAAATCCAGTTTTCAATGGTAGATTTATGAATAAACTGATGTTTTATTTTGTTATTATTCTATAAGGACTGATTGACCCATAATAAATGAATATTATTACTCAGGACCACCACAATATCTAATAATCAAACAGTGAAAGCTACGACAGCTGTACTTAACAAGCATCTTTGGACCAGTCTTCAGATTCTGTAAATCGGATGATGAGACTGCAAATCCTGATTATCAAACGGTTGAATGTGGGTACTTTGTGAACGCGATACAATTATACCCGAATAGTAGCGGATTTACAGGCAGACTAGGGACTTGACTGGGACGGAAATTTTAGGAGGTAGGCATAATTATATTTTTAGATTGAAACGAATTTTTTTAAGTATAAAAAAATAGCTCAATTAAGCAAACATAAATATAAAAAATATCTCCACTCAGTTTTTAACTATATAACAATAATCGTTTCGGGAGATATGAGCTACTGGAGGGGCGGGATTATCTTCCATGCCTGTGGGCGGCTTTACAAGAAATACACCTCTGACCTGGAGGAACTTTGTTTACTTTGTGTTTCCAAACATCTCGACGGTTTTCATTCCGATTGTAATGCCACTTATTCTACAGCCAACAGTATTATTTGGCTGAAAGTATTTCTCTCATTCCATTTAATAGTAAAACAAAAAAATTAAATTAAATTTAATATTTATAAAAACCACAAGTCTTAAAAATACAATTTACATAAATATAAGTAATCGAAAATAGCTAGCCATCAGCCACTCTCTGTATAGGAATAAATATAAGCATACAATATATAATATATGATATATAAGCACACTTACATATGTATATGACTATACATGTATGCTATATTGTGTAAAACGTAATTTTAATTAAAATTACAATAACTTTCCAATTATTCAGTAATTCTTTTTTTTTCTAATGAATGACCTTCCTAGCAAAGTTTTCTCGTGTATATACTCGTATGTCAGAGTATGCAGTGAATTAGTTAAGTCCTATTGGTAGCTATATGTTTATAAGCAGATTATATAAATATTACACTATAAATGTGCATGAGTAACTTGCGATATAAACTTTAGACTGAAAATTTAATAGAATCGGTGGAAAATAAAGAAATTATTACTAAGCCCAGCAGCAAAAAATAAGTCCTTTTATAAAGAAAAAGATACAGTATATAACTAATAAAAAGGATGCTTTACAGACCAAAAGGAAATAGAGCAATATGGTCTAATCTGTTATAAGATGGGATCGAAAAGGAACATTACCGACCTGTAGTGATAAAAAGATTTTATGAATACCGTGAAAGCTTATTACATCATCAAAGAAACGCTAGGTACCCTAAATAAGGATTGTACAAAAGAGTCTTCCTAGAATCAAGTAAGATGATAAAAACACAAATGCAAAGAGGCTTTATTTCATGAACAATATTTAAATGCGATATCCATAAAATATTTAATCTCTGGATACATTGAAAAAAAGATCTGTTTCATGAGGACTCAAGTTAGAGAACTTTCAGTATCATACAAATGTCTCTTTGAGGACCTCCTTTGGAATTATCATTGTAAGATCAGATTCGATAGCGCAGGAACGACTTTTCAGTGCCACTACCTAATTTTATGATATTAGTATTAAAAAAAAAATAAAAACTGTTTATTCTTCCTAATTGTTTATTATTTATTAAAAACTATTATTCCTTTTTATTTTTAGCAGAGTAAAATTCCACTACTTGTATTTTTTCACTTATTTCTTACATCATTGGTATAAAATCTACAGAAATTTTAGACTTTTAATATTATATAAACAACTCTTACGTAGCGGAGTAGCTCAGTGTTAAGGCAATGTGTTACCATGCTCCCGCTCTCGGGTTTGAGACCGGCTGTGGCAGATAATTATTTATTCTGTTATCAGCCGTAGATCGATCGAATGGGATCGGGAGATTTTTTTACCCAGCCTCTATAACTTACCCAGTGGGCAAACTTAATTGGGGGAAAAACCTGGCGGTTGAGCGTGATCTCGGCCTCATCACCTCCTTGCACAACCGTTGACTTAGAAACAGTACCGCTCTTACCAAGTACTGAACCCAAGATCCTTGGGTTGTAGTGGTACAGGTTTTTGTTTATATTTATATTTTACAAAGTAATGAAGGTGTTATAAGAAATGTAGCTATTTTAAAAAAAATGTTATTATAGGTGGAAGAATAAAAAGGCTTGAAAATATACAATGATCGTCCGAAACGTTGCCAAAGATCATAAGAAAATAGTAGGAATTAAAAGGGTGCTTTTCCAAAATTTTCCCAATTTATTTTATGTATAACATTATGATTTTTCATTTTTACGATTTTGTCAATTATATTTCTTAAATGGTATTTTAAATTTGTTGTTGCATAGTCCGAAATTTATAAATGGGTTGTTGACTCTTCAAAAATAATATCCAAACTACTTGTAATTCCAAACTTGTAGAACCACTGTTCACCAAAGGGTACCTCAATATCATTACATCCTCGCTATAACAGCATATAATAACATAACTCATTTCGGAAATGAAGCCACCGCTACACAGCGCTTTGTTAACACAGGGCGTAATTGTAAGGAGATTAGGAACATGTTAATGAGTTTCTCGGCTCCCGCAATAACGTTTGATCATGTTTGTAATTCATACAGGGGAGGGGTTTCCGAGCAGAGAGTTGTAGGCCTACAGCGGCTTTGATTCGAGACCTCACATTTAGATCCTTGGGTTGAAGGAACATTTCGAAATTCGCCTAACTAGAATTAACTAGTGAATTAGCTGGTTGATATTAACAATTTTCTTAATTAATATCCCTCCACCCTCTCTCTCTCTCTCTCTCTCTCTCTCTCTCTCTCTCTCTCTCTCTCTCTCTCTCTCTCTCTCTCTCTCTCTCTCTCTATCATATATATATATATATATATATATATATATATATATATATATATATTCATTAGAGTGTTATGAACAGTGTGACATTGCATTTATTTTGAAAATGAACCACTTATTGATGTACATAGATACTGTGCACTTATGTATTATAGTTTATTTTCTATATAATAATAAGTTTCCGTAGATACATAGATACTACCCTGATAAGTTAAAACTATTAATTTTGTATATGCATCTTTTTAGTGCAGCCGATTTGGTCTAAAATTTACACCTATTTATGGCATTTGAAAGCCAATGGTTGGATACATACAATAAAAAAAAAATTGTATTTTTTAGACCAACTCGGGTACATTACAAAAATGAATTTAGAAAAATTAACAATATCAGGATTCAGTATTGTGAGTACTATGTACCCTTACTGTGCAGCGTAACCT
This sequence comes from Rhaphigaster nebulosa, assembly GCA_948150685.1. Taxonomy (NCBI): domain Eukaryota; kingdom Metazoa; phylum Arthropoda; class Insecta; order Hemiptera; family Pentatomidae; genus Rhaphigaster; species Rhaphigaster nebulosa. The sequence continues at coordinate 63,646,038 of OX411312.1, forward strand.
TAGATGTCCAAAATGTGCAGCATATTGTCGTCAGGACAACTTTTTTGGTCCTGTTCCTTGAAAATATGGGTAATAAATAAGGCTAAATAGATAAATCAATGAGACAGATAAAATAAATATTATGCTTTTACATTTTTTTTTTTTGTAATAGATTAAAATCTTACTTGGGACGGGTACTCCCACTTGTATCCTATAATATTTCTTCAAAAAGATTCGTTTTTAGTATTCCATAAAAATATAGGATTTTAAAAATTAATTTTATTAATCGATTATCCGAAGAATGAAATCAAATCGATAAGAAATTGGAGCCTACTTTTATAAACTTGAAGTATTTTTAAGTATTACGTATTATGTATTTCTTACTTCATCAACTAAAAACTCTTGCATATTTTTTTTTTTAACCAGAGAAAAACACGTATCGTTAAATTTTAGCAGCCAAAGTTACATGATGGATATTCTTGTGAGATATAAAAACAAAACTGACTTGAAATTTAGAGATTAATAATATTTAAAATAATATGTTATTCAAAATGAATAAAATTATTCGGTGTCTGGCTGTAGTTTTGGGATAATAATTCCTATCATTGCTTCGCTAGATTGGAATGCCTCGAATGCCAACACGTGCATTGCAAATTCAATTCCAATATTCCTGACATATTCCACCCGCTTACAAAACAGGCGAATTTCCATATTCACCTTTTCAAATTACCATACTGTTGATACAGAAGATTTATCTGAAATATGCTTAGAACCAACTACAGGAGGGTCTTGGGGATGATTAAGTCCAAGAAGTAAAAGTACAAGTACTAATTTCTGCTGTTACAATACAAAATCAGATATTAAATCTATATCCAAGTGAAGCTGAATAAGAGTATTAATGGTGAGGTTAGGTCTAGAACTGGATCCACAAAACGTGATAGAGACATAATTGAGTAGCTAATTATATGAAGCAACAGATGTATGGTCTAATATATATATATATATATATATATATATATATATATATATATATATATATATATATATATATATATACTAGCTGTTGCCCACGGCTTCCCACGCGAATATTTCATCTTTACCGTTTCGTTTTAATTGATATATGTTTATAGTTATTTAGTCACATTTTGTGTGCGTGAGACTAGCCCCACTTCTAACACCCCACTGTAGGCATGTCACACCTATTTGGACCGAAAATGGAAAAATTTTGTCAAAACATATATGTGTTTTTTAGATTTTAGAATTAAATTTTATTATGTTTCAGAATCAACTTACTTTAATCACTTAGGGTACAAATTTTTTTAAGAAATGTTTCCATATCTGCAACATAAGGCGAGCCACCATTAAAAAATTGAACTTCATAGGTATTGTCGTTTTTGAGATATATTGATTACTAGATCGGTGAATGGGTGGTATATTTCTATCGTACTGATAATTCAATTAACTTCCTTTTAAATGAGCATCTGTGTGTGTAAGTGAAATTTATAGTTTTAAAATTATTTAAAAAAAAACGCAATAAAAATTGAACAGGTTTCCACGGGAGCCTGTTCTAAAACTCTGGATACAATATCCTTTTATATATCCAGTATTTTGCTAATATTGGCCCGGTTTTTTTGTAGACAATTTAATTATCTTTCAAATGAGTAACTGTAGTTTTCCAGGAGATGTATAGTTTTCGAGTTATTAGCAAAAAATAATTTCTCTTTAAGCTTTAGAAATAAATTTTTTCAACCACTTAGATTATGAATTATTTCAAAACATTCCTTACAGCACATCTAGATAATAAGGCGAACCACGATTAAAAATTTCAGCTTCATAAACATTGTAGTTTTTGAAATAAGGTGATGACTACATACGATGTAACTTGCTTTTATAAATATACATTCATTATTGCATAAATAAATTTCAAAATAATTGAAATGTAGCCTGGCCTAAAACTATCGGGAGAATCATCAGAATGCCTTTGTTTCAGCAACAATGGCATTAATCGAACCTGTGCATGTATGTTATTTCGGGAACACTATTTAATTAAAACGGCTTTTATTCAACATTGGAATAATACAAATTCGTAAATAAATGTTTTTAAATAAGCACTTAATTAATATAAATTTAATATTTTTAAGTATTGAATATGTAAATTCTGCAAAGTGACCCTTACATATTGTATCGGATTCATTTATAATAAAATGAATTTTAACAAATTTCTTGGTCCTCAACTAAGCAGTATTTTCATTTTTCCTATAATTCCCTCTAAAATCAAGCTGTTGTGAATACACCGATTGGTTTATTATATACGAGCTAATTATGCTTACAATTTAAGAATTTGTAGTATCAAAATTATAGTTTTAAAAAAAAATTAATTAAAATGAAGATTTATAGTTTATAAAAATGGTAAAATCGAATAAAAATTTGATATTCCTTTACCAACCAACGAAAGGTTGAAGAGGGTAAGAAGATACAATAGATTTTAGAATCCAATAAAATTACATTACATCACTTTTTTTAATTAACTACTACACGCATTTATTTGCGAAAAGTTCCATCGATAAGGGCTCTAAACTTTTTAGAAAACGAGGACCACTTAGAAACTAAATATAATTTAATCAAGTTTTTGGACACGGAGAACCTTATGCCCTGTAAAACGTGCATTTTAAGTGAGATCTTGAAGAGAAAAAAAATCTAATTATTACCGTGGATAATTTTGGAAGTGAAATGAGAGAAATTGGTAGTTTTCCAGTTCTGCAACATCTTGTTTTGTTTTTTACTCAAACTATAAATTTTACGCTGAAATTACCTGATAGACGGCTCTAAAGTTAGAGTAGGATTAAAAGAACTAGAGGGATAACGATTTTTCCCTCTCCTCCCAAACACATTTGGGAAAGATAGCGTAGATGAGAAGAAGACTTGAATTACAAATTTCGTAGTTCCTCTGCATTCCAACTTGATTGACGAATCGATAAGAGTTGGTTTCCAAGGCCTGTATTATTCAGGGGCTATATCGGCCAAGTATTTTTCAACAACCACTTGACCTGGCCTGTAACATTTTGACCTGCATTCAAGGTATGGAAAAATAATAACAGTTTTATTTTAAAATCAGAAAAGGTACCCTTTTTATTCTAAAGTAACCGATTATTCAAGACAAAATACTTCAGTAATTTTTTCCATGCTGTTTTGGGTCATTTTCCAAAAGAAAGAAAAAATATCCAAAATAAAATGCCAAAAAACTGCCTGCTAACAAGGAAAATTAACTATTTAATTGTTCATTTTAAATTACTCCTTTTCTACTACTTTTCTCAAGTTGCTTTCTAACATTGGCAGCAATGTTAACCCCAATGTGATTTCTGATAAGTATAAAAAATCTACCATTAGATAAAATATGAATAGTAAAAATTATAACGGAAATATTCTCCCCTCCCCACCCCCTAGAAAAATATCTGATATGGACACGCCATAACCTTGTACGGCCATTAAACTATAAATCGGTGGCTCAAAACATTATCCTTTATAGTTTATTATGACCTTCAATTAAAGTCCTTCCTTAGTAAAGTTCCGGCTTACATATCTTAACTTAAATTTATTATGTTATTTATATTAATACGTGAGTCTTATGTACCAATTTGAGAAGTTTTACATTATATTTTGATACCATTTTTGATGAAAATTAATAATGACCTTTAAATAATAAAAATAAAAATTCCAGGTTTAGTTGGAGACACTGACACAATCCATTCTTTTTTGTGAATAGGGGATCAGTATATATAACATTTTATATGCTGGAAAAGCTCCAAACCAGTGGATTACAAACTGTTTTGAAATTTTCAGTCACCATACTAGATCCACCATTTTGAATTATTTAAATGTAATTTCAGATTCGGCAACCATATGAACCTCCGAGGAGGATTTCAAGCGAATAATAGGTCATATAACTATCCGTCAATTTAAATTTCTCAAAAACCTTCAGATGCCGATCTGGATGAAAATTTAAAGATTACTGACCTTTCTTATTAATTATTTGACATTTCTTCAACCATTTTTCGACGACGTTTGACTATACTAATCGCGCCATATAGAATTTTCGAAAAGCCCTTTTTTTTTTTTGCCTGTGGAGAGCGACTGACTGAAGTATAAATTTATGTTGAAGTGGTCTAAGCAAGACTGGGTGCATCTTTTCAACAATAATCCTAGACATTATAAGACAAAACTTAAGATAATGACCTTACTTTGGCTATGTTTCCAACAGAAATAAGCAAAAGACCAGACACTACCAGTATAAAGTGAAGGGTAAAAATCTTATGAATAAAGTTAAGGTAAACATTTTGTGATCACCAGTACCATCTGACAGGATGACATAGAACATTACTTTCATACCATATTACTTCCATTGAACAAAAGGCAGCAAAAAGAATTAATTTGAAAGAAAATTGCTGTAAGCTGTCCATCCCTAAGTTTCAATGTTCTAAACTCAAATGAAGGAAAAACTCAATGTTCTAAACTTACCCATATCACACTAATTATAATAGAAGAATCGCTAGGAGAAAAAATTCAATTTGTTAGACGAGACTAGATTAGAACATTTCTTTTATCAGATGATTGTGAAATAAACTTTTAAGTTCCAAAGTAAGGATAAACAATGAACCACCAACACTGGAAAGTTACTTATTCAAATATTCTTCCAATCATTTGTAAATGAAAACAAAGTCCCACATAAAACAATTTATTATTAAATAAAATTATTATAAAACTATAATTTTAAATCTTCTATAAATTAAGCTTATATATATTTTTTTCAGGAACTTATTTTCTCCTTTATGACTTCATTGACTACTTTGAAAAAGATGGTGCCAGTCCATTGCAGAGAGACAAGTTTGTAGATATCGTAAACACAATTTTTAAAAATAGAAGTCATCTTGAACGTGAAGCCATCATATTTCAGGTGAGATAATGAATTCATTAAAGACTACTTTACAAATATTTTTTAAACCATGTTTAAATTGTATCAATCATAAATATCTAATATTTCAGTACACAGACTGGGAGAATGTAAACCACGTAATCAGGAACCAAGAAATGATATCTGATGTAGTTGGTGACTATTTTTTTATTTGCCCTACAAACTTGTTTGCTCATACATTCGCATCCCATGGTCTCAAAGTTTATTATTATTACTTCACCCAGGTAATTATATTCATAAATTTTATGATGTTCTATTTTACAAAACCTAATTTTATCTATAAGTGGCATAAAAGGCATCGAAATGATTTATTTCTTATAAATGTTTCATGATTTCACTCCCACCCTTAAAACTTTTTCTACAAATGTCCCAATTATCATCCTTTGTTCATTTAAAAATAAAATAAATAAACAGCATTTAAATAAAAAATCAACAGCGTAAATATTTAAAATACAAAGCAAAGTTTATTTTAAAGTACAGAAGTATAATAATTTGGTTATGTTTATTGAGGGAAAGCATATTGATATTTTCTGTCATGAGTCACTCCCAATAACAAGGAATAATTATAAAATCTTATTATAAAATTGTCATGAATAAATGTAAATAAGTAATTAATTTTAAATAGCATTAATATGAACATTTTACATAGAAAGATAAATAAATCATTAAATGATCATTGTTCAAAGATAACTAAATACAAAATACAAGTAAAAAAAACACCCTTTTATGATATCTGGAAAAAGTCTGATATTTGGAGTGGACATCATGCAGAACACATCTGATTCGACCGATTCAATATTAACAGAATAGATCGTCAAGACGAAAAAACAAATGCCTAAAAAAAAAAAAATAATAAATAAAGAGCAATACAAAAATAATTGGATTAATGGACTCTTCTGTTCTTGATTAATTTGTTTAAGTCCATATGTTAGATGAAGGAAAGTTTTTATCATATATTTATAATGCACTTTCATTCAAATACTACTAGTTCATTTTATTATTAATTTGAGGACTTTTTCATTTTATATTTCATCTTGATGTTACATTTGATCTAATAATACAATTAATTACTACAAAAAAACAATTCAAAACTTTAATAGGTATAAAAATTTGCAAACTTTATTAAAAATTTTACCAGCTTCTAGTACAATATTGGAAATGTCACATTATATTCATTCTGAAATCACAGGAAGATCTTTGAATTTAAGAAATCATAATTCTGGCTTCCTATGTCACATTATTATTTATTTTCTCCTTATGCCATATCCATTCTGTTTTAAATCCTTAAGATTGTTATAACAAACTTTTTTTTAACAAGTATTATAAAATACATACATACCTTGGATTGTTGAATGTCTATAATGGCTAGAACGTGACACAAGTAACTTTCTATAAAATAAAACTTTAAAAAGGCACAAATTAATTAAACAGAAAAACAAAGTATTAGTTTTTCGAAGTATGTAGTAGTAGTGAAAGAAGCGGGTTTTAAAGAAAAAAAAAACAGTGTTGCCACATTACTAATTAATACTGCATTTTATCTATGTTTTTTACCTTAGGTATTGATATATTTTTTTCTTCCATGATCCCTAATAAAATAATAAATAATGCTTACAAATTTAAAAAAATATAAAATTAATCCTACTGTATTTTAATGCGTGATTGTATCCTAAATTAGTCAACAGACTCTGACTATAAAATGTTTTGATATCACAGCCCAAGTAGTCCTCTCAAATTGGTATTTATATTGCAAAAGGTAGAAGGTTTTATTGTTTAACTTGTTTATATTAGTGGTAAGATATGGGAAACAAGTTTTGTCCATCAAATTTATTATGGCTAAATTTTCTGTAGCCTAAAAATCACGAAATTTTCTAACTTTTTTCAGTTTATGGCTTATAACTCCTGAACGAAGCGTTCTTGCCGAAAACACTTTATTACAAAATTTAAAACGCATTAATTTTTCTACGATTTGAACTGTTTAAACATTTTTTTAAAACGCATTGTATTTTCTACGATTTGAACTGTTTAAACATTTTTTTTTTGAACGGAATACCTACCGAGATATAACCCTTCAATGTTTCGACATTTTTTCAAACTATTAAAAAATGCAAGTTTTATGTTATTCAAAATTTCAAATTATTAATTACATAAATAATATCGTTGTGTGAGTAACAATCACTTCCGACGTTTTGATGGACCAGGTTTCTTGTTGTTTTCGGAATGGTCTTCAGTAACAGCAACAGCAGAAACATCTTCGAAGTCGATTTGTTCTTTTCGATTCAAACCATTGATGCTTGAACCAATGAACGAAACAAAACCTGCTTAGTAACGCTTCCTAATATGAAATTTCGAAAGTGCTGCATTCAGGTGGACTCTTGTTTTTTTTTTTTTTGGTGTGTGGTGAAAGTATCAGCAGTTCGCAAACGTTGGACGCTTTGGATACAAGCTATTTGCTGAATCTACTTTCAAAAGTAAATTAAATCTTGCCAACTGCCACCCACAAAAGATACTGAACAACACTATTCTTTTAGAACTTACCAACAAGTGCAAACTTGGATGGTAAACCTACCATATAACGTCCTGAGGAATGGTTATGGGATGGGATCATAGTAATCAGGGTCTCAGGACTGTTGAAATGAGTCGAGAACCAGCACCCCACCTTACACGTTGCTTTGTCCTTGTGTAATGTGGATTGTAGTCGAGTGTGCACCTGCAGAAAAGCAGATTTGACATGTTCTGCCTGCAAGAAATGCAGTGGATTCAACTGCGAAAACGTCCCAGACTTTACATATGAGGAGAAGGAAGATAATGAAACAGATTGTAAGAACAGAGTTGAGGAGTTAGGCGCTAACATCAATGTGCTGGCAGATGGTAGGATGGAAGAAGTTGGTTCACAGAACAAATCATCTTCTAAGATGTTTCTGCTGACATTAACATGCTGATTCAAAGGAGAATAGGTCTATTTTAAATTAAATGTATGGTATAAGGAAGAGTAACTTTAGGATTTTAATTCTTTTAAATATTTACAGAGATCAAGTAATCACATTTGGGGAGAATGGATGGGAGTGATGCATGGGGATGAAGTGGGATACGTGTTTGGGCATCCTATCAATGACTCCCATCAGTACAATGCTAGAGAAAGGGATCTTTCCCATCGAATTATGCAAGCATTTTCCAGATTCGCTCTTACAGGGTATGTATAACCAACAGGAAAATTAAAAACAAAAAACGGTATTTGTTTTAATTTAATTTATTATATTTATCCCTTCTGCAAACCTCGTTTATATGAAATTTTATAAACTGATGTCATTTGGTTAAATGAAATCAGATTTTATAAAACTATCTCATAGGTTAAAAAACTAAATATTTTATTAGTTCACGAATTCTCCAGGTCTGCTCAGCAATCCTAATGAAATAAAGAATTATTAATATACAATGAAAAAAAAATTACACTCACAATAGAATTAATCCCTCAACTGTTTTGTAAACTTATTAATGTTGGTTGTGTCTGGCTGGAAATTCAATGCTTACCTGACTACCAACACCAAGACTTTACTAGATAAACTAGAAATTTTTGTCTTCATTAAAATCTTAATTGATCAGTTTTTATTCATGATTAAATACAACAACCAGTGAATGAACTTAATGATAAAATAAGAATACGGCAGGAAAGGACTATACATCCTCCAGGCAAAAGAATTAATGTTGTCGGTCTAGATCTCTCATTCAGGTTCTTTTAGAGGCGATATACGAGGCGAAAAACTCGAGGTATTCGAATAACTGGTTTATAAGGCTGAAAAGAGGCTATACAAATCATTTACTAGCTAATTCCAATCATCATCAGCTGGGGGTGCCAGCTGATAACTTGCTGGCCTTATGCCTATGTCTAACTGTGAGTGCTTTTGTGGATGATCTTTGAAAATAGGGTACTGTTTTAAATGAGTTCCTATCCTGAAGTATGGCTGTCTTGGTGAATAATTGACATAATGATTATAAATCAGTACCTTATCCTGAAAGTCCTTTAAAACTTTTTTTTTGAAAATTAATGATTTATTTTATTACCATCTGCTTTAAAATGTATTTAGATATTTTTTTAAATTAAAATTTTTAAATTATTTCATAATAAAGTGTATATTTCATAGAAAACCAGTGTCAGATGATGAATATTGGCCGACATACACTCGGGAACATCCACTTTATTATATATTCAATGCAGAAACAAGTGGTACAGGGCTGGGTCCTCGTGCAACATCATGCGCTTTTTGGAACGATTTCATGCCAAAACTTTACCATAATCCAGGTAAATGTATAAGTATATATTTGGTAACATATGTATATATATTCACTATACAATATATTGATAATAAATAGTATCTATTTAACAATAATTACATTATACAGTGGAATTTCTCCTAACGGACACCATTTGTCTGGAAGTTTAGGAATTTAGACCCCTTTATAGCGTACACCTCTCTAATGGACACTGACAGCCAAATTTTTCATTCCCGACAGATAAATTTACCACCCTGAATGAACATTTTCAAAATGTCAAAAATTAAGAAAACCATATTTAATGGTTTTATCTTTTGATATAAATAACGTTTGCACATTTAAATATATGCATACCTTGAAGTTATTCTTTTTAATTAATAAAATGGTTGTCGTCTTCCGTGCTATGAAAAAATTAAAAAGACTTTCATGAGAGAAAACACAAAGAAAGGTACAATTTATCATGAAATAGAAATTGAGAATTCAAAGAACAAGAAACAAACAGAAAAAAATAATTTTATTTTAAAAAGTCTAGTTTTTCAGTTTTTAAAATTAGTTATGTAAATACCACCTACATTGTTTATATATAGATATTATATTCTAAAAATATCATGTGTATAAATATGTATAAATAAACTTCATGTATTCAAATTAATAAACTTGTTTAGATAAATGCATTTACATATTCATTTTTTAGTATGCACTTGTATACTCCTTCTCAGCAAACATCCCTATGCAACGGGCATGTATGTTGGCTATCCGTTGTAGAGATGTTTCACTGTATAAGTATGTTAACAACAGTAATTTTAAGAATTTATATAAATAACCATGTTTGATTTGATAAAATGCTAAATTTTAATATTTCTCTATTTTACAGATGATAGTTATGAATGCAATCAAGGTAATGGAAAACCACCAAACTATACCATGAGCAGTACCGCAATCCCCCAGGTCATAGGAAGCGGATCTAACAGATTTCAAATAGCCTGGAGCTGTTTAACAGTCTCTCTAATTCTCATCGTTTATGTAAAATGAGTAGATTCGGAGATCCTTAGTGACGAGCACAGCACGCATAGGGCCTAGAGTAGCCGATGCACAATAGCTTCAGGCTAAGGCCAACAGCGTGACATGGAAAGGGTATATTTGTATTGATTGTTTTATGAAGAAATATAACTAATTCCTTCCTTTATTGCAGATAATAGAAGCTACAAAACCAAACTAGGTTATCTAATTTGTGATATCAAAGCATATCAGAAGCAATGCATACATATCCTTAAATGTAAAGATTGCTCTTGTGTCCTTCATAAGCATTTGCAATATCTTGCTATACCTCATTAAAATATATTTAAAAAAAGTAAAAAAAAAGAAAAAAAAAGAAATTATACATATAAAAATGTTAAATGCATTGATGGATTTATATTTTGAAAGCTATATGTGGCATATCATTAAAATATTTTTATGAATGTAGAAAGATATCAATTAATATGTGTTAATATATACATGTCAGTATATTTAGATATAAGATTAACTGTTAAATGTAGCTTACAATAGTGTACTTTCAGGGTATCTGTACTCATATTTTCACTAAAATCATTTGTTTGACTTAGCTGTAACCTTATCTATGTGGCTACTTGTTACTGAACTAACTGAAATAGTACGTACAGAAACGATCTATGTGAGTATTAAATGTAATTTAGTTGTATTATTAATTTCCAAATAGATGCTTCGACACTGAAAGTTATGTAAAAAGATTCTGTTGTCATAAAATATAAGTAACAGATAAGAGTAAAAGAATGGAAGATTTTATGAGTCTGCTGTATACCCTATTATGCATACTTATAATGAAGTAAATTTTTTAAGGATTCCATGATAGTAGTAAGACAGCAAATTCTGTTGCAAAACATATTTTCATACTCTATCGATTTTTTTTTTTATTATAACAAAACCCCAAATATCCAAAATATGTAGAATTGCTCACTTTATCAATTTATATAGAATATATATATATATATATATATATATATATATATATATATATATATATATAGTATATACATATTCTATATTTATTTATGTATAAATATATGTGAAATTGTCCAATATGACACGGTATATTATACGCCTAATTAATTGTAGGGAACATTCAGGACAATCTGGAACCATTTAACAATAACTATTAGCTCAATATTGAACTTAATGTGCTGTATAATAGACATTATAAAATTATTCAGAACCTACTTTATGTTATGGAAATTTTTATTGTTTTGTTGATATTTCTTACAATCATCATATATACATGGAGAGGATGAGTCATTTGGTAATAGAGAAATGCCAGGAGCTGATTCTACTTAATTTATAGAAATAACATTTTATATAAATAGTATATTATTAATTTGAGTAATTTTAAGAAGGCCTTTAATAAAAGCAATTTCACTGATCCAGCTCTTTAGAGTAGCATGGAATCATTAAAAAGTTGTTTTTTTATAGAAAAATACGTACATAAAATGGGATTTTACTTCAAAATAAAACGCTAGGAAAAAATTTGGTAAATTGAATAAATTTTAGAAATTTTGACTAATAGAATAAGATTTGAATATTTCTATAGATTATTATTATTTCATATGATTATTTTTTCTATCAAGTTCCACTTGCCCAGCTTAAAATTAATCAGCTTGGTCTGATTTGCAACAGTTCCGGAGATTTCTGTACTATTACCTATAAAAGCCATTCTACATTTAAATATTAAACTGTTAACCATCTGCAGGGTGCTATGCCATCCGGTTGGACGGAAATCACGCATTTTCGTTATTATCAGGAAAAGGAAAATTCCATTAACTTTTAGGGGTCAAATTATTCCATCTGCAACTAATCATTTACAAAAGGAAAGAGGAGTAAATGTCATTATTTGAGTCATTCTTAGTTTAAAACAGTAAATAGAGGAGAAAACTTATGACCTGCCATCCATAATATACTTAGCAACTGGTAGTATAACAAAGTTTTCAACAAAATGTTAGTAAAAGTTGGATTTATTTCTCTCAACTTTTTAATTTATTATTATTATTATATTCAATTTATTAATTATTTAAATTAACTTATTTAGTTTTCCAAGTACCTCTTGGTAAAATATAAATTAATTTTTGTTTATTTATAATTGTAGATGGTATAAAAATAGCCTTCCTCCGTCAGTTTTGGAATTTTAAATGATGTATATATTGCTGATAAATTAAATATATTTATACAATACACTTTTATATATCATATATGTATATAGTATTATCATATTATAAATATAAATATATTTAATATATTATACATATATATTAATATATCAATATATTTTGTTGGAATTAGTAATAATACTGTATAAATCATTTGATTCTGCAAAATTAATTTAATTAGTAGTAGAAATAATGCATATTTTGTTTCTGAATTCATTATTCATTTCGTTTTAAATTGATCCATGCATAAACGTTATTTTTTTATTTTATAACTTAGAAATGAACAATCCTATAATTCTGAAAAATTAACAGCAAAAGTTGTATGCTGTCCAAAATACGGCTAGCGCCCGATGATGTTAAAAGAACCTTTAGAGCACAGCAGAGGGTTAATGTTTCAAAGATGAGAATAATATACACACATTGATATCATATTTTCGTTAACTTAATGATTATAAGAGTAATAATTAATAGTTCAAACAAAACTTTGAACTGCTCTCTTGAAAAATTAGAGTTATTGGCTTTGTCCCCAGATACTGGGTGTATTGCGTGGAGGATTTATAATCAATTTCTAAATTAAACCTTCAGAAAATCAGTTTTTAAGTGTTTAAGATAATAAGAAAAACCTTAACGACTTAGGTATTAACCAAATTACACTTTTCAGGGTTATTAGCAGATTAATGGATAAAAGTACTATAAATAGAAAAGCTATAAAATTGGGGATTACGATTAAATTTTAAATTTCTCATTCAAAATTAGAATTGAGATCAATTCCTGAAATTTCACTATTACTTATTGATTTACCTTTATCTATTGATGTTCATAACCAATAATTATTACACCGATTGGTCCTAAATTAAGGCCTAGCTTATTGTAAATATTCTTTAAAATTTTAGTGGTTTGCTTTTTTTTCAGTTTATGTTTGAAGAAAAGAAATGCTATATGCCAGTACTTTTTCTATTTGATTGTTAATTTGTTTCTTGCTCTTTCTATTCATAATATTTGAATAACACAACTTTTATGACCGATTTAAGTATGCATGTAGGTTGTTCATGCCTACCGTCCATGTTAAAACTAATTTGTAACGAAAAAAAAAACTTCAAAAAGTAAATTAGTATTGCTGCTGCAGTTTAATAACATTTTATTTTTTTGTTTCACAATGTGGCAAAATGTGACGAGTTGAACATCTTGCATTGCATAGGTAAATCATGTATGCCAAAAGACCAAATGAATTCGCACAATAAGTAGGTTTCAAGCGCACAGTCAATTAGTATTTTTATGAAAATCAAATCACACTTTAGAAAGAAATCAAACTTCTGTAAGATTCCTAGTGCCTGTAGAAAATTCCACTTGATGCTACCTAACTGAAGTTTGTATACTATCGTATAAGATGTATTTAATGAAGAGCACTATATGCTTTTAGATGATGTTTCTTTCGATAGAATATATTTTCTTTAATGTAGTATAATTTGTAAACTAGTAAATGGACAAAATGTACCATTGTGATCTATCTCATAAATGAAAACTTATCCAATCGTAAAAGTTTTGGATAGCAAGAGCTGGGTTGGCCAAGCTAGAGCGAATGTACCAGAAGTGATCCATTGTATGATTAAATGTGGTATAGTGATTTTTTTTTTTACTTTAAACTTGTATGTAAAGCTCTAGTTTGATCCCACTATATTCCTGCTAGATACCTACTCCATGTCTTTTATGAATATTTTATTTCTAACAGTAACATATATACAAAAACCCATTTTTTAAAGTGCTATAAGTTTTATAAAAAAATTAAAAGCAGGTATGCCGCATCTTAACTAAAATGATAAAATTTGGTGCCTGAACCATGATAGGTTGGCCATCCCTAATCCCTAGAGCCAATAGTTATATAAATGCATTACAAAGATATCAGCGATGTATAATTAAGCTAGTTTTATGATAAGTATAATTATGATAATTAAAAATGTGGGTGTTGCTTAATTGTTATCATAGTTATATATTTAATAAAAATTAGATGACATTTGTATATTACATTTTATACATAATATACATATTAGGCTATCTATATGGCTTATAGATATTTGTGATATATATTTGTAAACTGTGTTTATTTTCTAATTTTTTTGATTGTTTAAATATCTAAGGATTTAATTTATATTATGATTTATTTAATTTATATAGAGTCCATTAAAACCTGATAAAATTTATATTGCAACAGGTTGTGAATTAGATAATGAGCATAATGGAATTTTAAAGTATTTATGGACTAGTATTTTTTTCATTCATATTGTAGCCAATGGTTATCACTGGTGTTGGCTTATATTTATTTCATGTTTAAATTATATTTTACAATTATTATCTAAAAACAATATTTTATGTAATTAAATATAAATAAGAATATTTATATAAAAACGAAACATATCAAACATTATTTTTATATCATTAATAAGGGCATGAAAATTTATAAAATCAAACTTTGCTAACAAGAAAAAGCAACATATCAATACTTCCACATATCAAAATACTTATTAAAGAACTAATAGCAAATAAAAATTAGGTAAACAAAAAATGGTTGGGATTTAAAAATTCAACTGTAACATTTTATATATTTAAAACAATTAAATATATTAAATGAATATACATTGATTGATTTAGTTACTCCAATTGAGCATATTTTGATGTAATGCTTTTCAAATCTTTTTATATGCCAAATATCTATTTAAGGTCTGGTTCTAGTGTTAATTTTTTTTTTAGGTTTTATTTCTTTGTTATTTATTTTCCTGATAGTGTAAATTAGGCTGTCTTAATGTAGATGCATAGATAAGATTATCATTTTCTTGAGTAGAAAAATTGAAGTTACCTGTTAAAGACTTCTTTAAACAAAAAAAAAAAATTGGTGTATATATAGAGGCATAATATGCGATGAACATTGCTCGAATAGATGTTAGAAAAAATGTACTATACATATATAAATAAACTACATTTTATACTTTGTAAAATGTGAACCAACCATGCAATCTAATTTTTATAATCATCTGAAAAACAGTATTTTAGATATAGACTTTCAGCAATTCTAACAACTGAAAATTATACATATCAGAAAGAGAGAAATGTTTAAAAAAATAAGATTTAGATATATATTCTATTAGGATTTCAGACTTCAATCTAATAATTCATTATTTTTGTAAAATGAAATAGTTATTTAATTATCTTTGTGAAATATAAATATGCTTGTTTTTAAAAAAACAAAACAAAGAAAACGAAAAAATTATAGCTCAAATATTAAAAGTAGTCATCTGTATCCAAAGGTCATGTATTCCTTAAGAAAATATATAAAATTTATGACTTCTTATCATGAACTCTTGTGTGAATAATATACAAATTTTTACGCCTCGAAAATTGTAATTTTTCAAACCACACGACTAGAGTTCATATGCTCAATTTTTATAATTGATCATATATTTATTTTTAATTTTAATTAAAATTCAATTTTTATTCATATGATAATTTTCTGTATAAATTTTAATTTATCATTTGTTTCATTTTTAGTTTTAGCTGATAAAAACTTCTAGATTTAAAATAATGAATCTGTGATCTGTTCAATCTAAAAGGGTTAATTTTAACTTTTGACAAAAAAAATAAATAAAATAAAATAAAATATTTATAGCAATCAGTATATACTTCATAACTACAGACCTTATGAATTTAAATAATTTTTTTAATTATTTTCACTGATGGAGTAACTAACAGTGGTATGGCATATTAAAGTTTTATTGATAGTTTGTTAGGGTCAACTGAAGCAATAACATATTAATTCTGACTTGTAGCTGTGTTGTTTTATAAAATGATTTTAAAATCATAAGTTGAAATATAATAAATAATAATAAAATTTATTGATCGTTTTTGAAAATGATTATTGGATTGAGCAGCTATTGAATTTTCAAATTTGTCAAATCAAATGTACATATAATAATGAAAAACTAAATATTTTTCGTTAAAAAAAATCGACTTGTAAAACCAAAGATCCCTCTGTTAGAGAGCTGTTTACATTATTTTTGCAATTCAAAGTTAAATGATTTTGTTTTTACCTAAACTACCCATTATTGATATTTTCGGGGTTATGTTATATTTAATGAACAATATTTATCTCGACACTGTGAAAACTTTAGTTTCGTTCTTGAAAAATATAAATAAAAAAATTAAAATCAATTAAGAAATTTTTACTGAAGGATTTATGAGAAATCCCGTCATCAAAGTTATTATCTGTTCATAATAAGTCTGATGATGTCTTATCTCGGATGTACTTAGGTTGAGACAATAAGGCAAAAAGCTCGTGTTATTTAAATCGAAGTACAATAAAGAATTTAAATAGCTTATTTTTCTTGAAAATGTCATATCAAAATATTTCTATTTAAAAATACATGTAGATAAAATATATATTTGCAATTTTATAAGTACATGAGATAAAAAATATATATTGATTCATTACAATATTTAACTCTTATATAAAGTATTTTACTAACAATTAATAAATTGATACAATGAATTTATCTTGGCAGTTTTATATCTATATACTAAATGGATAAACATATGTATTTAAGAATAATTAGTTTGTATGGTTGGTTGTATAAAAATAGATTAGAAAGCTTTGGCTTGGCCTATATGCTGTTTCATATGCTACTTTGTGTTGCCTTGAGGACTTAATACTTAACCCATAATTTCTTTTAAAAAAAAAGAATTTGGGAAAACCTTTAAATAATAAACCTCCTCCGTAGCTAATCCAAAGTATTAGTATTATAGAATTAAATGTAAAGCTTTCATGATGTCAAGTGAACACTCGTAATCTAAACTGTAAATGCAACTGAATTATTATTATTAAAAAAAAAAATGTAAAAATATATCAAAGTTTTCATAATTTTTACGGCAACTGTAGTTATATTTTTATACTTTAAATTCTGTTTTATTTCTTTTGATGCTATATAATATTACCAAAAACAAATTATTAATTTTTTAAAATTTTACATCACTATTAAATATCAAATACATATCAAATGTGGCCATAAATTTCAAATAACGTGATACAAATATAAATCAAAATATAGTGTATTTTAAATGTTTAAGTATATATTTATAATATAAATGGTATCACTCTTAAATGTGATAAAATATTAAGGTTATTAAAAATGGTATAAGTACATAATTTTTCTGTTTATACACTGCCAGTTTAGCCTGTTAGTTTTAGAAACATTTATTAAATGTTTTTAAAATATGTTAGTTAACAAAATGTTTAACTTGAGATGGAATAAATTGAACAAATTTGTCAAATCTGGAATAGATTGAAGTTTTACATTTGTTTACTAATAAAATGTTTAAGTTAATTTTTATTTAGGTACTCAATGAAAGTCCTTTATTATTTCTATAATAATTAATTTTCTCTTTGTGTATGTAAAAATATTTCACACTTTGTCTCATATCCAACTCTCACCGAGTAATATGATATATGTTATTTGCCATATACTGTGCTGACATTTTAATATGTTTGTTTTATTTTGGAAATATCATTAATGTTTTCAAATGAAAGTTGTAGTAAGGGTCATTCTTACAAACATCTGATAAATTTGATCGTAAGATTTATCAGAGAATTCTGTTTGAGAACATATGATGTGAAGAAAAATCTGTTTTAAAAATTTATCAAATTAACAGGCTAAACTGAGCTTCTTGCTCACACTGATGTTATTATTGGATTTATCCAAAATTAATACAATTTTATGACAACCCATTTATTTCTTTAACAGAACTGTTTATTAAAACTGTTTCTCATCTTAAATCTTTCAATATTTCAAATTGCTAATATTATCATTAATCGACTGTATTACTTAATGTCCAGGCTGGTACTTAAAACTTTAATTTGATTCTAAATCTATTAATAATGGAATATTTATTATTAATTTCTTGTAACATATTAAAGCTGTAACAAATGTATGTGTGAGTAAGTTAATAGTGTTTTTGTAGAGTTCATAATGCCTCTTTCAATATAAACTTTAAAATAAATGCATTTATTTTTAGGAATAGACAATAAATCAGCCCTATTTATTTTTATCATTTGTATATCTACCGTTTCCATCTAAGTATTTATTCATTTTATTATTTAAAAAAAAATTTTCAAGGTAAATCCCTTCTAAAGGTAAAGCACAAATATTTATTAGTACGTGGTTTAAGAAATTAAATAATAAAAGTAAAACATAAAATGAAGTACTTTTGTAAAGATGAATGTAAAATACATTAACCATGATTTCTGTTCTTTCAAAACAAATGTAATGATAGATTGATGTCAGTAAGATATTATTTACTTACTAGATATAAGTTTTATGTGTCTGTGAGATGTGCTTACCATTTTTTACATGTACATCCATGCTGTAAAATATACTAGTATGGAAAAATTTGTTTATTTTTATTATCCTATTTTTCCATAGTTTAAGAGTTTTAAATATACATATTATTAATGTCTGTTCATGATTGTAATTTTTTCTGCCATGAATATAATAAAAAAAAAATCTAAAACATAATTTCAGATAACTGCTGGAAAAAAATATCCCATACAACTTAATAATCTTGTCAAATAATGGATCACCTCTGTCCTAATAATACATGTATACATATATAATATAATTTAGTAAAATATTAGACAACATAAGTGTGAGGTGATCAGTCCCGAATAGTTTACATTGAATTGTTTTTTTCCTCTTTATTAGTTAATTCACAACTGTCAGTGATTACTGACAACCAGCGAATGTGCTTACAAACACATTGAATTGTAAATATAAAAAAATTGGTGAGATTAGATGTTAAAGGTTGAAATTATAATGGTCCATCACAAAACAAAAGTCAAATCTACCACCTCGAATATGAAATAAATTTCAACCTGCCCAGGACGGATTTGAACCACAGCAGACTCAAGGCTGCTAAGGTGATGCCTTAACACTTTAAGACACCCAGCAGCCCCAGACTGAATTGAACTAACCTGATATTTGATTTGATTATGCCACAAACCTCAAACCACCCCAAACAAAGAAAACTTTACATTAAATTGATTCATCTTATTTTTTTGTATTATAAAATAAAAAGTTGCAAAGATTTTAATATGAATATTATTTAAGATTTATGGTCATAAATAAATTACTAATACTTTACACTTTCATTAATACTTTATTTTAGACTTTTACACTTTGATGGTGAATAATCCATTGGTTTTCAGGTAGTAAATTGATTGTTGGTCAAAATAATCCACAATTCATGTAATCTCCTCTGATGCTTTATATCTCTGAGGTAAACTGTACTATGTCGAGATGGTATTGTTTTACAAAAGTTATATCAAAGTATTCAATTTATTACTAAGATTGTACATATTGGCTCTATATTTTGTATAAAATTTGGACTAGCAGCCTTACAGGCCAAAAGATAATTTATTATTATGGGGTATTAAAAGATTTAAACTACATTGAAACAGTTCTGCTGAAAAGTTGATTAAAATAAAATAGTGCAGTTTACCCCCGAGGCCCAGATTTCATAAATGTTTAAGAGAGCAAGAAAAAATATTTGATCACTAGTATTACCAATAATATATGAAGACCACTTTTCTAGTCTAAATCCTCATTTTTACTTATCACTTTTACTATTCTGAAATTGTTTGTCATTTATCTACAGGCCTAAAGTCATATATCAATTATGGTATACATTAATGTACTTATTTTGAGAGGCAAACTGTTTTATTGACAAATACAAGTTGCCACATTTAAGGGCAACATAATTATTGTTTTTAATAAATATATATGTCAGTATTCATATAACTTTTGCAATTCCATATATTTGTGAGGTGTGTGCTCAAATTGGTTTAAGTAGGTAAGTGTAAGTATTTAGCTTTTGTCTTAGATCTAATTTTGAGCGACGCCCAAGGAGAGAATATAAAAGTCTGAAACGTTGATTTAGTGTCTTTTTCGTTTAGCAGTGATGTGTGGACCCCATGTCATTCTTTTGTCAAATGTTAGGCCTAGATAATGTACTCTGTCAGATTGTGGGATGTGTTCGTTTTCAAGATAAACTGGAGGACAAGTCCCATGTCGGAGTGAGAATGTGATGTGATGGGATTTGTTCTGATTCAGTTTAACTTTCCAGCGTTTGCACCAGTTGTGTAGTGTCTGTAAATGGCTTTGTAGAATCACAGAGGCGTGCTCGGGATCTTTGTGCCTTGTAATAATAGTAGTATCGTCAGCATAAGTGGCTGTCAAAGTATCCTTAGTGGTTGGTATGTCATGGGTGTATGTTATGTACAGCAGTGGTGCAAGAATTGATCCTTGGGGCACTCCGGCCATGACTGGTCTAATTGATGAGATTTCTGAACCTTTTCGGACAGAGAAAAATCTATCAGAGAGGAATGATTGTATTATAAGATAGTAAGTGGAAGGAAGTATTGTTTTGAGTTTAAAGAGAAGTCCTTGGTGCCAGACCCTGTCAAAGGCCTCTGCAACATCCAGAAATACACCAGTGGCATACATTTTTTGCTCTAGTGCTGTTGATATATAGTTTGTCACTCTATGCAATTGTTGTGTGGTGGAATGTAAAGAACGAAATCCAAATTGATGGTCTGGCAAAATTTTTTGGTCTATTAGTATGGTAATAAGTCTTTTATACAGTAACTTTTCAAAAATTTTAGCTCAAATAGGGAGTAAGCTGATAGGTCTATAGGATGAGGGAGAGTGTATATCTTTGCCAGGCTTATGAATCATGGATATATAGGAGTATTTCCATTGAAGAGGAAATTTAGCAGTCCTCAGAATGGCATTATAAATGGTAGTTAGAAACACTAGAGCTTTCCTGGGCATTTGCTGGAGCACTTTGGCATTGATTAAGTCATAACCGGGAGCTTTCTTTCTTTGTAACAGTTTAATTTGTTCAGTGACGTGAGATGGAGAAAAAGGTGGAGGAGGTGGGAATAATTGTAAGGGAATGTCTAAAGATTTGAGTATAAAGTCATCATCTTCAGGGTTTGAGATATTAGTGTGGGGTATAAAAACAGAGGAAAGGTGGTCAGCAAGGAGTTCTGATTTTTCTATGTCTGAAGCAGCCCAAGAACCATCATCTTTTCGAAGTGGCACTGACACCTCCCGATGCTTTAGAACCTTCTTGGTATGTCTCCATAAGCTTCCATCATCTATTGAAAGGTTGTTAATTACTTATCACGGTTGAATTTCTGGATTTGTCGTTTCAATGTGTTGTTTAGTCTGTTAAATGTCTGTCTGTATGATGGGAGTCTGTTTGTCTGCCATACTTTCCGAGCTTTCCTCTTGGCTCTGATCAAATCCCTTATGTATTGTGGGTAGCTGGCTAGGTTTTCAGATTTTTGAGGCCTAGGAACTGAGGATGACCAAGCGGCGTTTTGGACGCTCTTTGTGAAGGTGTCAACGGCTTCCTCCAGTTCTTCCTGAGGTTGAGGTCCAGTCAAAATTAAAGTTGAGGTTTTTGTTCTCTTAATACACACACAAAAAAAAATGTTCTATTCAGCATTAGCAAGGCTAAATTCTAACCGCAACAGCCCATAATTTAATATTTATACAGTTCTTATGCTTAATTAATTATTATACCTTTCTGTTCTTGATAATTTATTCAATTCTGAGGGGGTAAAAATTAAATAGTAATATAAAATATATTCTCATTGTTAATTGTACAAGATTTATTTTTTTTAAATGGAATATGTTATTGAACTTGTGAATTTTACAGGGCTATTGCAATTTAGGTGAAAGGAAAAGCTAAATCATATGGGATATAGCAAATCCAATATTTGGCTGAACAAAAAATCAATTTAAGAAGTAAAAAATAAAGGTTAGTTTAATTATTAAAGAAAGTATGAATTTTTAATGTTTGTTTATGAAATTTGATGCTGTTTATGACCTCCATAAGGTTTTAATGAAATTCCTTTTCAACACAAGTTTTGTAATTTCTGGTTGAGGGTGTAAACGACCCTAAGTGGTTTAAATGTGATAATAAAATGCATTAAAAATAAATTTTTGAAGGATATTGTCATACTGTTATATTAAAACAACTCTTCATTCTCAAACGCATAAGGTAAAGTTGGGTGCCTTGATAATACCTTGGATGTTAAAGAGGGTTTAGATCTGGATTACCTGAGGGCAACATAAAATATCAAATTGAACTGTACACCCTATATAAGGAAATGGTGACCACTTGATTTTTTCTCTAATTGTTAATTTATACTTGCCACATTTCCTTTAATAGTAATTTAAGAAATTTGTTCTCCAAACTCACCTTCTCTTTCCGTTTTTAACTTTTATTTATCTGTTATCTCCAACCTCATCTTTTCCATTTATATTTTGAATCCAGGAATCAATTTAACTAACTATTATAACTATGAGTTTATTTGTTCAGTTTTACATAAATCTGTCATTATGAATTAGTTTTATAAATTCATCACGAACTAGCTTCGAAATCATGAAGTCTTGCAGTTAGAGTAATGATATAAACATGTTAAATTTATGGTGATAAAAAGAAATAATCTTCTTTAAAACCTACTGATTTTTTTGAAATATTATTGTAGTCATTCTATTGTTTATTATTGTCATAAGTTGAGTTTTATTATATAACGAGTAAAAATAATAGGATTTTAAAAATCACACAGTTCTTATTAATTACTTAATATCATATTTTTTTTTTATGATTTAACATTATATTAAAAAAAAAAATGATAAAAAAAAATTATAAATCAGTTCCACAAAGGACCTAGGAAGCAGAGGTGTTTGGTTCTTGGTCCTCCAGGATTTTGGAAATAGCACAGTCAGCATTGAGCTTTTCACTTAGGAATAGACTGCTCCAACTAACACTCGGAACTGAATAGTTCATTCTGTTTTACCACTGGAACTAATCCTTGTTATCATTCCATTTTGCCTTCGTTCCAACCTCACAATTAGGGATAAGACGTTCCAACTGACATTGGGAACAAAACAGCTCGTTCTATTCAACCGTTGGAATGGTTCTATTCTTCTAATTAGGGATTGATAAATTGTCACTTCTATAATTTTGTTTTATTGAAAACTAGTTTCAAATGTTATACATTCATATTCAGTTCTAAAAACACAAAAATTCAAAGATAAGCAATTCAAAATATAGTTGGGTACTATTATACATATTTAATTAGATGTAATATAAATCAGTATTATAAAACATTTATGATTAGGGATTGATAAATTATTTGCCACTTCTATGGTTTCTTCTCGCATTGAACTAAGTTAGTTCAATGTGAGAAGATATCGGTACAAACTTTTCTTTTTGATATAATCCATTTAAACCTTGAACTGAAGTTGAATGTATAACATTCGAAACTAGTTTTCAATAAAACAAAATTATAGAAGTGGCAAAAAATTTATCAATCTCTAATTAGATCGATCCTTCTATACCATCATGCGGATGCCAACTGTTTCTATTCTTCGTGCCGTTCCATTTTTACGACCTCACTATATATCTTGCTCAATAATTTCCATCATTGTTCCAACCGATGTAAGGCAAACTTTATTTCAAGTAACGAATTGTAGATAACGATTGACTTATTTAGTTTTTGAACTTTTGAATAACAAAGATTTTGTTTATTTGTTATTCTAAAAAACAATTAAGGAAAATTAGTATAAAAATTTTCCGACTTTTCATTCACTTTTCCTCTGATATATCGTGAACAGTTCAATGGATTTGAGTTTTCATGTATTTGGATCATCATTTTAATTGCTGTTTTTATGATTTGCAAATTGCGATCATACATTTATACTGCAAAAAGTAATATAATTAGAACAAATGGACACTAGCATGAATTCTCAGATTGGAAAGAAAATGGAATGGAACTAAACTACATTCCCTTTGTAAATGAAGTGAAACCGCTTACAATCTCATTTCATTCCGATGGTGGAACCAGTTCCTCAAACCATTCCTGCCAGTTCCTCATCCCTCTTAAATTACACGACAAAGCATTATTAAGGTTTATCATAAATTTATAATTTTTATTTTGTTTATTCAGAGACATTTCAGGAAACAGATTAAACATTTTTATTTGTTAGAACATATATTTGATATATTCAGTATAAAAATAATTACAATTTCATTAACTTATTAAAAGTAACAGATTTTGACTTTCATACAATTAAGTTTTAAGACAGGAAAACGTCTCTTTTAAAGAGAATTCACCTATCCTAAAACAATATTTTTGAAACAGGTATTACAATAATAATAATATTTTTAACAATTTAAATGTACAAAATGACACTCCTTTTGGCACTACTTATTACCTAATCAAAGAGTAGTTTTATTTCGAAAAAAATAACAACATTATACTCTTTTCAAAACCTACTCTTTAGAATAAAAAAAAAAAAAAAAAAACAGAAAAGAAAGAAAAATAAAATATTTACAAAAAAAACGTCTACAGCACCCTATCACCTAATTCTAGGCAGATAAAATAGGTAATGAACATCAGTGTTACTTACAAAATATAATCAGTACATGATAAATACAATGCTCATTAAATACTTTATCCATTAACGAAAATATACACTCTTAAATATAAATTATTCTGATTTAAATACATATAATTATATACAAAAAAATACAATGTCTTTTAAACAGACATGGAAGTTGAGGTGTTTGGTAAGTATAAACATTATTCGTCAACTGTCAGATATTATTTCATTTTAATTCCACTTTCGGTTTGGTTTGTTTAGTATTAAAAATATTTTACTTTTAGTTAGGCTACAATTAAAGTTATGCAATTAAAACTTTGCTATTTGTTATATTACAATTGGTCTAGTAATCTAGAATACATATATTATTTATTTCAGAAATAATAAATAACTTTTTTTATCTCTTCTTCACTTCACTAATTCATACAAATACACTATTCTGGCAAGTCTTAGCACTGTGAACGGATATAAATTATTATAATAAGCCAAATGATGTACAATTTGTTTCTAATAAAGGATACTTACACATAACAGTCGATTCATTATTATAACGAGTCAAAGTTTGAAATATCACTGCCATTGCTCTGAAAAAATAATATAATTTATTGATTAATGATTTAAAAAAAAAAGTTAATGTAAATATACAAGTTAAAGTAAAGTTTCTCCTTTATATATATAATATGGATAATAATATATATATTATTAAATATATAAATATAAATATATATAAATTATAATATATATATATATATATATATATATATATATATATATATATATATATATATATATATATATATATATATATATATATATATATATATATATATGGATATCCACCAAGATGGCTGGCGAAGTACTCGATTTAAATTTTGCTATCAACACGTTGAAGGATGTTTTGGATTACAGTCTCTTAAGGAAAGATCTGCGACCGAAGGTCGGTAAATCTATAGAACTGTTGGAGAATTACGTAAGTAATATTTGTAATCGGTCTGTTAATTTAGAGAGTGGAGAGCTAGTTAAAAATGATAACCTAACTTTGTACAATAACATTACATATTCCACTGTGACAAAGAAGGCAGTGCTGAAAGTTCAAAATAAACCTGTTTTTAAAGCAATTATCAAGCCTAAACAGGAATTACAACTGAAAGAAATTAGTACAGAGTTTAAAGCTTTAGTGAATCCTAAAGAATTACATATTCCTTTCCAGAGGGTTATTGAGACTAAAAATGGTGCATTAATAGTTCAGCTTGACCGAGAAAAAGACCTAAACAAAATTGAAGAAAACATAAAAAATTCTAACAAAATATCATATCATAAATTAACAAAAAGGACTCCTCGTGTTATTGTTA
Source organism: Rhaphigaster nebulosa (assembly GCA_948150685.1). NCBI lineage: Eukaryota > Metazoa > Arthropoda > Insecta > Hemiptera > Pentatomidae > Rhaphigaster > Rhaphigaster nebulosa. The sequence goes on from OX411312.1 coordinate 63,672,322, forward strand.
AAAATATTGAGGAGGACATAACCTTGGAAAATATTACTGATTACATCGTTGCTCAAAATGATGATATTCCACTGCAACAAGATAAAATAAGACCTGTAGTTATACTAACTACACGAAGAAACAACACCCGACACGCAGTGTTAGAAGTAGATGCAGCAACACGGGAATTACGACTGTACAATAGGATTAGCTTGGGCCATCAAAAGGTTGCGATTCAAGATTATTTTCGAATAAGAAGATACGCCAAGTGCTTAAAGTTCCATCACAGCAGTAAGGATTGCAGAGGAAAAGTAGCATGCTCAAGATGTGGAGGGGAACATTCAGCGAGTGATTGTACTTCTGAAGAAGTTAGATGCATCACCTGCGAAAACTTCAACAAGTTCAAGAAAAGCCATAAGCAGCGTCCAATAAACCACTCTGTATTTGACCGAAACTGCCCATCGTACTAGACAGAAATTGGCATCTAACACTGACTACAGCATTCCTTTACAGTAAGTACCAACGACCATATTTCAGCTATCAACATATACTATACACAACTCGATTTATTTATTCATGGCGTATAGACAATTAAACATCTTACAACTCAATACACATCATTCCAAATACACAACAGACATGCTACAACAATACATAAACATAAAAGGTATAGACATTTTATTACTTCAAGAGCCTTACACAAGGTTAAATAAAATTGTAGGTTATCAACAATCAAAGGTTTTTCAAACAGTAGATAAAAATCCCAGAGCTGGTATCATAGTAACCAATAAAAATATTGATGCCTGTATGATATTGCAACATTCTGATTCCGATTATGTATGCGTGGAACTATCATATGGCAAATTAAAATGTATTGTAATTATTGCTTATTTAGATATCACCCGGAATATAATTTTAGACTTACAAAAGATAGAAAAAAATTTAAAGGATTTCAATAGTTTTAATATCATTATCGGCTTGGATTCTAATGCGAGATCTAAATATTGGTTCAACAAACAAACTAATGATCGGGGTAAACTGCTGGAATCTTTAATTGTTGAGAATGATTTATTTCTATTAAACACAAACTCAGAACTAATGACTTTCCAAGGTGCGCGAGGCAGTAGTAATATTGATCTGACTTTAGTAAATACAATAGTGACTCGACATAATCTTGTAAGAAATTGGACAATTTCAAAAGAAACCAATTTTTCGGACCATAACATGTTAACTTACCAGTTGCAGTTACAAGGAAATGACAGGACAGCAGAAAAAATTAAAGGCTTCTTATATTTGACCGAAAATGGTGACTGGGCTAAATTTTTGACTAACTTACGACATCAATTGATTAAACAATTTTTACCTCAACGTCTTAATAGCAACATGGAACTGACGGATACTGAGATAGAAGACCTGATTCTTCATGAGTTTCCTCATACCTCCACTGATAGTATAGTTAGCAAGATAACAAAATCGATTACAAAATCTTGTAATATTACATTTAAAAGATCAGGTAACTTCAAAAATCGAAAGGAACACAGATCAGTTCCTTGGTGGAATCCTGAACTAACTGACGTATGCAAACAGACAAACCACCTTAGAAGAACTTACCAACGGACAAAAATAGACATTGAACTACGAGAATCTAGAAAAATGGACTATTTAAAAAGTAAACAGGAATATCAACTGTTACTTAAACAATCTAAATTAAAGTCCTGGAAGGAATATGCTAATTCATCTAACGCGTGGCAGTGGCCTTATAAGTTTGCCACCAATAAAATAAAATCACATAGCTTACTGACGACTGTTCGAACTGAAGTAGGATTTACAGCTGACACCAAAGAAACATTGTCTCATATCTTAAGTACGATAATTAAAGAAGATAATTTAAACACTGACAGTGACGAACATAGACGAATGAGAGAAGACGTACTTACCCTACCTGTTACTGTCGATGACGTAGACATTCGAGATTATGAAGTATTGCAAATCATTAATAAATTAAATGACAAAAAAGCTCCTGGAATAGACAAAGTAGACTCCCGTATGATTAAATAAATGGCTGACACTTTTCCAAAATTGTTATCTGGACTGTATAAAATCTTATTTGTGAGAAAAGAATTTCCAAATAGCTGGAAAGTGGGTAAATTAACTTTGATTCCTAAGTCTAATTCATATTCACTTAGACCTTTGAGTATGCTCTCTGTAATGAGTAGGATTTTTGAAAAAATACTAAAAAACAGGTTAATGCATCATCTTAATACTAATAATATACTTGACCGACACCAGTACGGATTCAGACCCCAATCAGGAACTGACGACGCTCTCAGTGAACTGACCGATCATATCACTAGCGCACTCCGGCAGAACAATAACTTATTAGTTGTATCATTGGATATTGCTGGTGCTTTTGACAACACCTGGTGGCCTGCGATCTTGACTAATCTAAAAACTATAACTGTCCTAAAAACTTATACCAAATCATTCAAAATTATTTTACTGATAGAAAACTTGCCATTCAGACAAATTTTTATTATACTGATAAGAAACTGACTTTGGGAACTCCTCAAGGGTCAGCATTATCACCCTTACTATGGAACATTTTAATAAATACAGTTTTCGAGATGGACTTACAGAAAAATATTACATTATTAGCATACGCTGATGATTTGTTATTACTTATAAAACGACGAGATTTTGGCGATTTACAGACAATAGCAAACCTGACACTTCAAGGCTTAGACATTGGACTCGACGCAACAAACTTAAATTTAATTCGGAGAAGACTAAATACATAATTTTTACCAAAAAACATAGAGTACCGGAACTAGATATACGACTCAATTCAGTAAGACTAACTCAATGTGACACATTACAATATTTAGATCTACTCTTTGACAGAAAACTAAATTGGAACAGACATTTGGATAATCTTTATAACGACACATTACGAATTATAAACGGACTGTCAATAGCTGCTAGAGCAACATGGGGCCTCAAATCGGAAGTATTGAAAGTAATTTATGAAGGCGCTGTACTTCCTAAGATGCTCTACACTGTACATGTTTGGCATCCGGCTGTACAACGTAAGAAAAATTTGTTGAAGTTGCAGAGGCTTCAAAGGTTAATTTCAATTAAAATATGTAAGGGATTTCGTACCCTGTCATATGAGGCCGCAGTTCTATTGACAGGACTTTTGCCAATCCAACTAAAAATTGATGAACGTACGACCTTATTTAACATTAGGAAAGGAAAGACAGGTTATAAAGACATGACACTAGACAAAATGGACAGAATCACTGACTGCATGTTTTGGCTACACCCAGCAGCAAATTTATGGACTAGATCACAATGTGCTACTCAGGTCACCGAAAACACTGATGTTTACACCGACGGTAGTAAGGACAGCGAGAATACTGGATGTGCATGGTTATTCCAAGCACCAGATGGAAGCAATGTGGAACAAAAATACAAATTGGAATCCTATTGCTCGAATAACCAGGCAGAAAAATTTGCTGTGCTAAAAGTGACTGAATACATCAGTAACGACCCGCTACTAACGAACACACACATCACTATACATACAGACAACAAAATCTTACTGGACTCTGTAAATAATTCCGACATTCATGACGATTTGACTGACCAAATTAGACAAAATTTAATAGAGCTTCAAAACATAGGGAAATCAGTGACTCTTAAATGGGTAAAGGCACATTCAGGGGTTGAGGGTAATGAACGGGCCGATTACCTCGCTAAAGAAGTGGCAAAAAGTGATTTATTGCCCTCATACCATCAAGTACCGCTTTCATACATAAAGAGGGATCTACAATTTGATTTGGTTAAAAGATGGGATCAAATATGGGTGAACTCAACCATATTACATCACAAAATTACAGAACTATACACAGTAATGATTACAAACTAACGCAACTACTGACAGAACATGGAAACACAAAACAATATCTCAAACGGTTCAACATTATACAAACAGACTTATGCGAAGAAGACGGACAAATCCAAAATTTTAGACATATACTTTATGATTGTAAATTATTTGACAAACAACGTTTTCATTTGATTAAAAGTATAATTCTCAGAAATGGACAATGGCCTGAAACAGAACAAAATTTGCTTTCTAAATTCAAGACAGACTTGATTAAATTTATTAAAAATATAGACTTTGACTCACTGACCAAAGATGGGCAGCGTAGGTGATTTCTTGTTGGCTATACTTCATTTTATTTATTTTTATTTTTGTTTGTTTGAATTAGTTTTGTTTTTATTTCAATTGAACACTGGAATTGTATTAAACCACTGAATATGTAAATTTGATAAATCGTACCATTCATGTAGTATGCCTCTAAGGCATGGAGCATGTATGAAATAATAAACGGTCCTTATGTGGGGTTACCATGTAAGGAAAAGATGTAAAAAAAAAAAAAAAATAAAAAAAAAAAATATATATATATATATATAATATATATAATATATAATATATATATATATAATATATATAATATATATATATATAAATATATATATATATATATATATATATATATATATATATATATATATATATATATATATATATATATATATATATATATATATATATATATATATATATATATATATATATATATATATATATATATATATATATATATATATAGCTGCAAAGAGGGGAAAAATATTTTTTATCATGTATTTGTTAAAATAAATAAAAAATAAAACATATACATACTCTATCAGGCTTGAAAAGTTGAGACTGCGGCATAACAAATGTTGAGCCGATATCCCTTTCAACCATTGTATGACTATCCTGGAATGAATATAAAAAATTGATAAGTTTACCAACCTGAAGCTTGGATAATATATAGTTGGATAATAACTTGGCTTATAACCATAATGAAAAGAGATCCATAACTTTATAGCAAGATTTAATCTTAAATAAATGACTAAGTCAGGATTCTGGGATATCACCAAAGTATCTATAAGCTCATGCTTTTAATGTTGTTAGGGCAAAATTTGTACTTTATTGCAAAATGCAACCTTCCATAGGATAGAGGGCAATAGCAGGTATACAAGAGGCCATTCCCTCATCTACTGATGTATCAGTATACAGTTGTCAAATAATTAGTAAGTTCCTATAAAAAAAATAAATTAAATTGTTATATACTTACATCATTTTTGTCATAAGGATTTCTCAAAGTTTTAGTTGCAGGATGTATAGTTGTTTCGTCGTATGACCTGGCCTCAGACACAGTTCTAACAAAAAAAAAAAAAGAATACAGCGTATAATGTAAAATAAGGAGACATTTTTTTAATTTTACAATAGAAAGTTGTTCAAAATCATACATAAAACTAAAATTAACCCGGAATCCATTACCAAAAGATAAAAGTTGAAATGAAGAAACTAAGGGAAAATGCAAAAAAAGAAAAAAAAGTGTGTATAAAAATGATCTTGTCAAATATATTCCATTGATTTAAAAAAAAATGTATATCTAAACAAGAATTTGATTATTAACAATAAACGTAATAAGTGTTAGAAGAAAAAGTATCTTACAGCAAATCTATTTTTGTAGTGTCTAGAAGTTCTCCTTCAAGAGTTGGAGGTGGAGGATTATCCACTATGATAGAACTGTAATCATAATATAGATGGTGCTTTATATAAGTCATAAAACCTTCAATATTCATGCCAGAAAAATTAGAGAACTTAATTAATTATAGAAAAGAAAAGATATTAAAGGTTCTGGTGCATAAGAAATAATAGAAAAATAAAGAGATAAAAAATGAATGAGGTCATAACAAATGATAGGATCCGTACCTATCAGCGGTTCTTATAGTGCTGAATCCAGGTTGACCTAGATCAGTGTGCGGTTCTGCGATAAAACATTCTTGAAGTTCTTTTGTTCTTCCGACTGTAGCAGAAACTTCGAATCCAGCAGATACAAGTGCACCTGCAGCGCATTATAAAACATTACAACATACTATTTGATGGATTGAAAGGATAATCTCATGAGTAAATTTCTAAGATATTATAAATAAAAACAATATAATGTAATGTGCTACATGATGGACTGACAATTCTGGTGATACAATCACTTTGGGGGAATAAGTGGCAAGGATGATTTCCATTAATATCAAAAAATCATTAGTGTAACCACATGATTTTGTGGAAATTAGTGTAATGCTACAATGCTAGGACATCTTAGACAGATGGATGAGATATTTCCAGGACTTACTAAATGTAAATAGGATAGAAGGTGGTAGTGGTAAGGGAGAGCAGCAGGAAGAATGGAGATGATGAAAAGGCAGTGCCACCAGATCAGCAGGAAATAATTGCGTCACTGAAAAGTCAGAAGGCTCCAGGTACTGACAAGATACCGATGGAATTCCTTAAGTATGGATGACAGGCAGTGATTATGCAGATATATAAATTGATTTGGAATATCTGGACTCCGAAATGTCTGCCAAGAGACTAGAGTAAAGCTATCTTGCCCGGTTTTTAAAGAAGGTGACAGGATGGCATATAAGAACTATCACAGAATAGCGCTCCTATCGACTGTGTATAAGGTGCTCTCCATTGCAATTAACCGGAGGTTGGTGAAATAGGTTGAGGGGGTTACTAGGGTTTTATGAGTTTAGACAAGGAAGATCCACAACAGATTTAATCTTCTCACTAAGACAGCTGTTAGAAAACTGATACAAGCATAATGTTAGCCTATACCATCTGTTTATAGATTTCAAGCAGGCATACGACTCAGTAGAAAGAGAAAAGGTGGCTAGAGATATCGGGTTCCTAGGAGTCCCACCCAGGTTGATGAGATTAGTCGAAAGAATGTGGAAGGAAACTAAGTCTCAGGTAAGTGTTGGTGGATTGAGATGAAGTGACCCACTGTCATCCCCAGTATTCAACCTGGTCCTCGAAAAAGTAATAAGAGGAATTAGACACTCCCCCCCGAGGAAATATTTATAACAGGTGCACATTACCAGCCCTTTACGGAGGGTTAGAAGAGTTTGAAGCAGCCGGAATATATGAGTACGGCAAGAGGTCAAGCAGGTAGAGAAGAGGAAGTGCAAATTAGTGGGCGCAGCTTCAGGTGCTGTTAGAACTTCAAATATCTAGGATCTCTGGTAACAGGAGAAAATAACATTAGTGCAGAGATCAAAGCCAGAATATCGGCTGGTAGCAGATGTTTTTTTGCGTTTAATAAGGTACTAAAATTCCGAGAACTGTACCGACCTGCAAAAATCACCATTTACGAGATAATAATAACACCAGTGGTAATGTATGAGAACGAGTGTTGGGTTTTAACAAGAGAGAGTGAGAAGATTCTGAAGGTTGAAAGATCTTCTGCCTGGTAAACAAGCATAGGCATTGGAGAATTAGAAAAAACAGTGAGCTGAAACAACTCTTTGGCGAGCCTAATATTGTGCCCATTGTCAAAGAAGGTAGACTTTGGTGGCTAGGCCATGTGCAAAGGATGCCTGATCAGAGGCTACCAAAGAAGATAATGGATGGTAGACAAGGCAGAAAGAAACTGAGTAGGTTGGATGACGTGGAGGACGCTCGGAGACAGCTGGGAGTAAGAGGATGGAGAAGGAAGCTGGAAGATCAACCGGAAAGGCTGTCAATCCTACGTGAGGCCAAGGCCTAACTAGGGCTGTAGGGCCATTTAGTTAGTTAGTGTATTGCTTAGAGCACTTGAGCATAGAACAGGTACTTTTGATGGTTGGGAAGTGTGTTCTAATAAGTTAGACTTATAAGTGTGTTTTTCATTGACCGCTCCCTCCTCTTCTCCCTTGACCAATTTCTTTAATTACATTTATGATCAACAAAACTTACTCCAATATAGGGTTTTTACTTGATAAAAAAAATTAATTTAAAACCACTGTCATACAATTTATATAATTTTGATCCATTCATTCCTGAAATCACAGTATTATCATTTAATAGATACAAATACATAATTTAAGAAACAAAATAGTTACCTGTTGATGGTTTCCTTAAATGAGGAGATTGAGGTTTCTTTGGGATCTGATGCTCTCTTGATGCTTCATGAGAATGATTGGTTGAATTACTCGGCTTTCTGCTATTACTTCTTGATCCCTATAGCAACCAAACATTGAATTTAAAGTGTACTATAAAATTCTAGTTCGGCACGAATATTTATAAAAGTACATTAGTAAAATGTTATAAAACTGACAATTGAGTAATATAGAAAGAAAAAAAAAACACTAAAACAAACTAATGTAGGCCAATGATGATGCTTCAGAATAAATGTTCAAACTAAATACTTTGAATTGTCTGGAACAGAAGTACACATAATTATGAGCTCATTAAGTTTAGGTTCCTGCCAGTTAATCAAGACGTTATGTCTTGACCTGTTCAGACACAATTAGTCACTGTTGTGTGCATTGACGTAAGTGGCACAACATGCACTAGTTAGTCATTTCAGTTAAACATGTCAAAATATATCTAAACTTTTTGTTTGTAGAAATATCATTTACAAATCACTACAAGCAGGATTTATTTTGGTCACCATTAGACATCCAGTTGATGCCACAGGGCACAATTCACACTTGAGATTCTGTTCCTTCTGATATGGTGATTGCTTATTACAAGTTTGGGTTAGCTCAAGTCAGAGATGTTCACTTTAATCCATAATTAAAGAATTATCATTATGGAACAAGATGAAAAATCATTAAAAGGAAAGACTATTGTGGCAGAATGGTTCTAGGTCAAATTCTATAAACATTTTCATTCTAATGACATGAATAAAAATTGTCTAAAACCAGAAAAATGTTAGAAAACACTTATTAAATTATTTTGGTGTCGACCGCATGAAAGTATAATTTTTGTTTCATTTTCTCTTAGCTCAAGAAACAAAATTTCTCATATGATTTAATCTTCCCACCTTATCCATCAGAAATTCAAGTACATAATCTCTTCTATTTCCGATTTCTTGTACAAAAATCCACTCCAAAATCATAAATGCACCAATGTTTATGTGTTTATATTTGTACGTATACTTATGCTTATATTAATTTTGTTACCTTCTTGTTCATAACTAAGTGGAGTGAGTTACTTTCTTAGCAATCATTACAGGAGTTTTTTCAAATCTGGACCAATCGTGCTTTGGCTAAGCTTGTGTTGTAAAGACTATCTGATATGGTTCTTACCTTCAGGCAAATCACGTAACATTTTAATTCCTTTCAACTATTTTTTTTTTTTTTTTTTACACTCATTCACACTTAGTATATTACATTATGATGTAGTTTATAATTATAATATATTTTCTGTACTTGTTAGAAAAGTAGATATTAAGCCAATTAAAAAAAAAATATAGATTAACACATTTAAAAAGAAATAATAGACGAATAAGAAAAAAATAATAATTTACATGATGATAAAAAGAGGATTAAAGCAAAAAATATCATCAACATATGTTAACATCCTCAATTAAAATACAATAATATCAAATTAACTGATACATTTTATCAGCCATGAATAGCTAATTATTTAAATCATATACCTGTTTTTCCGGAGTGAGATATTTGAGAAGTTTTTGTTCCGGTCCGAAGGTGGACATTGTAAGGAGATTGGAGCTCGGAACTGGTCTATATTTTGCTCTAGGTATCATCACCGTAAGAGACCTGTCTCTTTGTTCCATCGTCCCTCCGCCGAAGCTGACAGGAGGTGAAGGAGCTTTACTTGTTTTTCGACAAGGTTTCGGCCTCTCCACTCGGGGCTAGAAAAAATTGTGTCAAAATTAACTTTTTTCGCTTCTGTAGATCTTAAATTAAAATGAAAAAAAAATAATGAATACATAATTTTAATTCCATATTATATAATCTTCTAAAAATTAAAATCGGATATATACTTTTATTTTATTTTTGTTTTATTGTTCATTTTTGATCAATGAAGTGTTTATGAAATAAAAATTCATAATACTTCAGAGTTCAGGTATTAAGAAAAATCAGAATGACATACATTTTTTCGCTTTGAATGAGATAACCCAGAGATGTAGAATAGATGTAAGTGCTAACAATTACCAACCCCTCTTCCTTCAATACTCTAATCTAGCATTACTGAGAAGGTCAATATGTCAATATATTCTGTACTATGAATTTTTTTTATAGAACAAAAGAGTAAATAATTTATATTTACTTCAGGATTTTTAAAATAATACATAATATAAGTATACTGATTCTTAAAGTTGGAAAAAAATTGTAATGAATAAAATTATGAAATAGCTCTATACTAATTGGTAATAGAAAAAAACGGATAATAAACATATACCTAATTATTGTGATACTCCTGGTTTGTCAAATATAATTAGAAAAACCTTATATTGGTTTGGTATTGAAATTCCATGGGAAAAGGAAAAAGAAAGAAGAAAAAGTCTTTCGATTTTTAATCCTAAACATAAGCTTATTTAAGTAAATGTTTAAAGTAAAAAAAGCATTCAGGGGAATGGAAATTTCAAGGCTTATTAAATTAAAGCAATATATAAAACATAAAAGGAATTCCCTGCTGCACTCATGCCATGGTAAGTCTTTGGAACTATAAAAGCTAAGTATAAGGTATTTATTTTTCTATATTTAGATTTAAAATTTTAAATAATAAATAACTATAGCATAATGTTTATAAATAAACATTTGTTTATACAAAAAAGAGTAACATTCTTTAAGCAATATACCTGATTTACAAATGGAGGAGGATCAATGCTTGCTTCACTAGCGGTGTCAATACTGATCATCGCCCGTTTGTCAGGAGGAAGTGGTGGGCGAAGCCTGAAACCGGGAGGAACTACTCTTCGAGGTTTTTGCCTTATACAAGAAAGAACAAGGCAAACTACCAAGAGCACTCCCAAACTCACACCAACAAGAACCAAAATTAGAAGTAGGACTAAAAAATAAAAACAAATCAAGACTTTACAAGTATAGCATAATATTGTATAATAATAATACTGTATAAATTCCAAGCATTACCTTTAAGATTGATTTGGCAGAATTGACCTGCATACCAATGGAAGCATTCACACATTTCTTCCTCTCCATTTCTCAAATAGCAATTGCCATGGTAGTTGCAACGTTCACATCCAATCATATCAGCTATAAATAAGAATATTGGCTTAAATATAACCAGAATAGCCAGACTAGTGAAAACATTTGTTTATAAAACATCAATTTAACCATGACCCATACTTTGATACTTAAGGTATTTCTTCACTGTTTTATTACTTATAACCTTCAAATTAAATTACTAAATAAAGACAATTGAGCTCTCCGAGGGATATAATATACTACAAAACAGATAAATGGGACCATATATTCTTCTTAGAAATTTTTGCCACATATTTCTTGAGGCTTTTATCATCTACAAGGATTATGGAGCATGGGCTCCACTTCCATCTATGACAGAGGCCCTCATACTGTGTTTGTAAACAGGCTAAATATTTAAAATTTATTTTTAAAATTTCTGAAGAGGATTTTGTACTTTAATATTTTCTGAGCTATAAAAAGTCCTCTTAGATTACTTGTGCTTGTATTCTTCCAATGCGGAAATAAACTTAATCATCAGTACTTTTTTAGAATTCAAATATAGTTCAGAATAAGAAAAGTTATTAGTAATTAAAAGAAAGGACCAATAACTAAATTGCAATCAAACTTCTATATATTGAACATGAAGGTTTCTTGAAAAAAAATTTGATAAATAGAAATTTTGTTACAGAAATAATTCAGTTTTTCAACCTTGTCATACTGTAAGCAATCAATATTATATTTTTAGGATTAAAGAAGTATCTGTCGGATTTACGGCCTCCGATTCCTTCACCTGGCCCAATTTTCCGCTTTTTTTTTGTTATACACATTTTAGGGGCCCCTGGTCTCATATTTGTCCCCACCCTGGCGACGGTGGCCAAACAGCGCCGCAGACGCGCCAGGAGGAGGCCGCCCGGCAGGATTAAGTCCCACTTCAGGAGATCTTATCGCTTCCAGAGGCTTCTCTCCCCCAATCTCAAGACGGCCACCAAGGAGAATAGAGGTAGCAGGTATTTATGGTAAAATAGTTGTTTGTCGCATACTAATTGTAAGTCGATATTATGACTGCAGGCTATACGAATACTCACATTCTATTTTAATATACAAGAATGGGGTTTCCTGATCATAAGGAATGTACGGGCCCCCAGTATTGAACATTATCAAAAGCAATTTTTTAGGGTATTAAATTTCAATAAGGCTTCATAAATTTTATCAAACTTTAAGGATTTAAATTGTTTCTGATCTCCAAAACTTTTGAACATTTTAATAAATTATTCATCGTAATGTGAATTATTGGTATCATACTTGTAACTTTATATTTTTTTTGCTACATTTTTATTTTTCATTCTGCTTTTTACATCTTTTATTAAGTTGAACTTTTCTATTACACTTAATTGCTTTCATTAGCCCGGTTCACATTAGAAAGACAAAGTTAAATTAAAATTAAAATTTCACTCAGGAAAGAAATTCAGATTGCCGTACCAAATTGCTTCTTTTTATATAAGGTCTTCCCCAAGTTACCATTATTTTGTGAAACAATGAAACATGTTTTTTTTCTTATTTAATTATGCATTGAATAAATTATTACCCATTCTTATGAACATAAACTAAGGGCCCTTTTTGATGCCAATTACATTTAAAAATTTTTAATGTGACTTTTTGTTCAATGTATAGAAATTTTATTCGTTACACAGAATATTTTTTTCTAATAAAAATTCAAGGTTTCTAAAAAAAAGTTTGATATCTAGAGAATTTCGATGCATATTGATATACAGAGGTTCCACTATATAGTCTATTGAAATTGATAAATCAAAAAAATAGCCACGAAATACTTTATTGATTTTTGTTTCAAATTATAAAATAATCCTTTAGAAAGATTTAAAAAAAATATCTGATGTGGACAACACATTACTTCCTTGCACGCCTATTAAACTAAAAATCAGTGGCTCAAAAAGTGATTCTCAACTTGGTTACTAGTTTCCAAAGATTGCATTAAAAACGACACTCGACGTCGCGACATCCATCTATTGACACACACACACACACACACACAGACATATTCTTATTTCTGGAGGTCTCATTCCGTTATTATATGTTGTTTTCCTTCAATAGGTAACTAGTTTCCAAGAGATTTCTTCGTGTTCCGTGACAACATTAAAACTGTCAATATCACGAGATAAAGCATTGGAAATCGACAGTTTCGACATTTTAAGTGGAAAAACCCATTTAACTAATATCTTATTCTTCTGCTGCAGACTTGTTGATCCCACAAATGGGGAGAAAAACCAGTATTTTACATTCAATTTTAACACTTAAAACAAGTAATAAAAATGTTTAATTGGATTGGAAACCAAATCGCGTTTGTAACCTTTATTACCGAAACATATGATTTATGTATTTAATTTAAATATAATTTTTGATGTAAGCTTATTATGACCTTCAAGTAAAGTACCATTTTTGGCTCACCAATTTTAACCAAAATCTAGTAAATACATTCATATCGCTATAAAAGTCCTATTTACCAAATTTGAGATGTTTTACATTATATTTTAATATAATTTTTGATGAAAGTCTAATATGACCTTCAAGTAAAGTACCACTTCCAGTTTTCCATTTTAGACCAAAATCTAGTATGTTATTTAAATCAATATATAAGTTATGAATACTAAATTTGAGAAGTTTTGCATAGTATTTTAATACAATTTTTAATGGAAATCAATTATGACCTTCAATTAAAGTACCACTTCCGGTGATCAAGCAGTGACCAAAAAGGGAGGTTCACAACTAGATTTTACAACAATCCTAAATACAAAATTTCAACTTTCTAGGGCAAACCGTTTTTGAGTTATGCGAAATACGAACGTACGTACGTACAGACGCCACGACGAAACTAGTCAAAATGGATTAAGGGATGGTCAAAATGGTTATTTCAGTTGAAATCTGAAAACCGAAAATTTTCGCGATTACAATACTTCCTTTACTTTGTACAAGGAAGTAAATATAAAATGAACATATTCCAATGAAATTAGATTTATTTACCTGAGCAAACTCTTCCAGGGTACAATGTATTATGGGAGAGATCAGTAAAACCTTCCTTACAACTGCATGTATAAGTGCCTCTTAAATTGAAGCATTGGGCATTCTCGGAACAGTCATGAAATTTCGGATCCAAACATTCATTAAAGTCTATGTTGGACACACAAAAGAAAAATAAGAATATGATTAAATTATTACTCTTAAATTAGACAATGTAGCTGATTATTGTCTTACCTTCCGCTTTTAAGTGCTCAATGCTTGTACTTGAAGTATGAAGGTCAGTACCACCTATACTATAGTTACTAGAGAGTAAATATTTCCTGAGAATTTGGGTGATACGTTCATCATCTAAATTTTCTGAAAGCTGTAAAAAAAAGAAGGAAATAATCAATAAATAGTTATTAGTGACAGGAACAATTTTAAATAGGCAAATGCTATGGAATCTAATATGAACTTATTAAGGGTTACAGTTTTTTTTGCTAGTAAATTTGTTCGGATTTTCAATTTGATCAAAAAGGATACTTAATTCAAAACATAAATAACACGAAACATTAAAGTATCTAAAAGGAAAATATTATTAAATTTATCTATGTACTTCTGGAATAATAATATTGCACATATGAAGAGTTTGGTTCCATATTTATTAATGAGTATATATTTATTTATGTATGAGTTATATTCTATTAACACATAAAAAAAAATTATATCCATTGAAATATAAAACATAAAACTTACATTACCTCTGTATCTACTGAATGCTGTCAGTAGATGGAGAGGTAATGTAAGTCTTCATGAACTAACCAATCTCAACACACACTAGAGTACATGGTGAATCATCCAACCTGTGATTGGTGATTCGCACAGTCATCAACATCTAATAATTCTTCATAAATATATAAACATTTTTTTTTTAATTAAAAAAGGTTATTAAAAACTATTTTTAAGTTTTTTAATTTGTTTTCATTAAAAAGATCTTTAAAATAATCTTAAATAAAGGGCTTTTATTAAATTTTCTTACTTGTATATAAAATTTTGCCAGTACATTTCCTTCTTTACTATCTTTTTGAAAGCCAGTTACCGCCATCCCATGATAAATATCACGAAGCTCTGATTGCATTATCATTCGATCAAGACCTTCTCTTGTCACTTCAGCAAAATTTTGGTAAGCGCTTGAACTGCTATCAAGTAGGAAAGGTGCGAATGTAAGTCTATCCTTTCCATTTCTCTCCAATGGCACAGTCATACTATAAGTATAGGTAGCTGAAAAGGACAAAATAAAAATTATTAAAAACAAAATGATATAATAATAAATATTTTCGAATATTTATAGAAAATACTTACGTTTACACGGTTGATCAGGGAACATTCGGGCGAACCCAGGACGGCAAACACACCTCAAAACATTGTTTATTTTTTGACATCTTTCATTTCTGGTAGCTTTACAGTCTGGTTTACATTCACTTTGAGAATGAAATTGGGAAAGGAACCCACTGAGCAGGACATTGGGAGCAACTTCATTCACTTCTGTATTTGGTCCCTCAATTTCAGGTGCAGGCTCTAAATTTGAAGCGAAATTGTTTAGCTTTTGATTTGTATTTTGATCTGTCATGACAACGAGAATTGAATCATTGTCATTCATGTTGGAAATGTGTTGATGACTACCAGATTTTTGTTCTTTTACTAACGTTCGATCAGGAAGTTGCTTATGAGTTTCCTGTACATCGTTATATTGGATTTTGTTTTTCTCAAGCCTAGTTTCTATTTTTGGTTGTTGTGTTGAGATGGTGGGATATACAGTTGTAGTTGCTTGAGGAATTGTAGTTGTAACAGTTGATAATATATTTGTAGGTTTTACTATTGTATGAACTTCTGTGACAGTATCAAGAACTGTTGACATTAATGTCTTGGTTACAATCAGCGTGTGAGTTGAAGGCTTTTGTCCCTTGCTGTGAATAATGCTGGATTCAGTTGTGGTTACGGTTGTAGTGTGAGTGTGTGTAACAACATATATTGTAGGTGATGGGGAGATTGGTGCTGGCTCATAAGCAATATTAGATAGCTTTAACTCACTTTCAGAAGTAATTGGATCTTTCTCATTTTCCTTAACTGAAGTTTCTTCAGAAGTACTATTGTCTGTTTTTATATGAATAGGTATAATAGTTCGGTGACTTTGTACAACTCTTGTAGGTTTAATATGCAAGACACTAGATTTCTCATGGAAATCTTTAAAGATGGTCGTCGAGCCAGAAGATATTAATTGCGTTGGTCTTGTTATCACTTTCAATGCATGAGTCGAACTCTGTGGAATGTCATCATCAACTACAGTTTCAGATGCTATAATAAGTTCATTGGTGTAGGAAGCTGTCAATGTGTTTGGCTTCACATATGTAGGAGAAAGCTTATTTTCTGATAAATGAGAATCAAGTTTGTTTCTATTATCATCTGATGGTATTTTTGGATTAGAATTTATTACCTTGCTGTCTGCAGTTATCACTTCAGGTTTTGGTGAGATTTCTTCAACTTTGAGAGAACCTCCAAGAATGGGATTGATACTTTCAGGGCTAGAAGTTGTAGAATACTTATAAATTTCATTTTTTTCCATGGCAACAGTCTTTTTCTGGTGGGGAGTAAAATAACCAGTCTCTATCGGGTTTGGAGGGGATAAAACTTCAGTTGGAACTGGTGGTGGAGGTGGCATTTCTGTTTCAGGAAGTAAAGGTTTTTTTGTCCTATCTGTTGAAGTTACTGGAAGTTCAAATTTATAAGGAGGTGGTGGCCTCTTTCTAGAAGGTGGTCGCCATGTGGGAAGATGAATTTTCGGATCATGAGGCCTTATAATAGCAGGTGGAGTTAAGCCAGCGACTTCGGAATTTCTATCAAAAACTGGACGCGAAGTATGCCTCATAGAATCCAATTCAACTGGTGGAGGAAGCTCAAAAGGTAAACCTGGAGCATGACCAAATGTTTGGATTGGTAGTTTTTCATCAATATTCATAGTATATACAGTATTGTCAAAAGGTTTCGGGCTGGTTCTATTTTGTTTTCCTGATATTTGTGGCTTTCGAATTATAGCACTCGAGTGAACATTGTATAATGGATTTGAAGGGATATCTAATTCATCATTTGGCTTCAAATTTGTCATCTGACCAACAGAAACGGTTGCCTCAGAATTATTGACAAATTTACTAACTCCTGGCTTACCTTTGATTATAGGAGGCTGTGTTTCTGTCATGTCTGATCCTAAAATAACTGGTTTGGAATTTATAACTGAAAAACTAACACCATCTGACGTTCCGGAGTAGTTGGAAAAGTGTTGTGGAGGAGGCAATACTTTGATTCCACCAAAGTCTTCTGAAGGTTCATTATGAGTCCTATTGAAAAAAAGGCCATGTTTTATTCTCAAATCTTCACTAAGATCTTCATCAAAATCCCCATCCTCTGCTTGATATTCATTCTTTAATGAATATTCACCTTCTTGGTCTTCTAATTCTCCTTTTACCCCAATATGAAAGTTAATATCTTCTGCTACTAGAGGAGGAGGTGGTGGAGCCATATAATCAAGGCCGATTCCTGAATTAAATAGCTGTTGAGGTTTATGAACTGGTTTTTTATAGTAGTGTTCACCATTTTTCTTTTCTTCCTTATGAAGTCTTGAAAAAGGGTCCACTCCTATTCCTTGGGGTGAAACCGGAATATCCATTCTAACTGCATTTGTAGGTAAAATTGCTCCGTGGAAAATATTCTCATCTTCTGGTTGTATTAAGCCTGCTACTCCACCAATTCCAACTTCAGCGTCAGGATAAGGGGATGGATCATTAATTATTTCTCCTTTTTGGCTTGGTACCTCTGGATCTCGATTGTTTATTATCAGTGCAGTTGGTACACCATGAGGTATAATTACATTAGCTACTTGCGATGGTTGTATATTCACAAATAACTGGTCTGCAAATGGTTCAGCAGGTGGTAATTTGGGGGATGACTGATCCCCAATTACTGGTGAATCTTCCACAGTTTTATTTGGTTGATCAAAGTGATTATATTGGGTTTGCGAGTACATGGATTGTTCTTTAAAATAAGGTTCATTTGGTGAAAGGGTTTGAATAGCAGGAGGCCTGAGGTCTGCAGTATCATCGAGGTAAAGAGCTGGTAGATTAGGTCTATCCTTTATAGTTGGCCTTTGGTTTCTGTGGCTTTCTGGAGATACTTTATTTCCATGAGCTATTGGTTTTTGAAATATATCGATTGGCTTAGAAGAATGAAGAGCTGCTTCGTGAGGTTTTATATGAACTTGAGTCGAAGGAAATTTTATTTCTGTTCCTTCATGTTTCAGGTCAATAAAGTTGTTTTTATTATGCTGTTTGTGACTGATAGATGGTTGAACTTTAAGTGGAAACTGTTCTCTTCGAGGCGGAAATTTTTCTAATGGCTTATTCCTTTGTGGAATATGATGCGCAGAATACCTATCTTGGTCACGAAGTGGCCATAACACTTTTTGTGGTAAAGGAGGAGGTTTCATTCCTTCAACTTCCTTGTCAAAGTTTTTATTAATTGGTGGGCGTGGACCATGCACCGCTGGCTTTCCAATAATTACATCACTATTAGTTGTGATTACTTGCCCTGGACTGATCGGAATGCCACCAGAAAGTAGTGCTGCCTCAATGTTAGTCCTATCAGTTTGTCTAGTTCTCTGCATTGTGTCAATGTATATATTATGACCTTCCAGATTCTGACTTTCAGCAACATCTGAATCCAAAGCAGGAATATATACAGGCCTAGGGATGTCATCAGGTATAGGTTTGAATGATTGAGGGAGTTTTGTTGTGTTTTTCTTTCCTGAACTAAACTTATTCTGGAAAAGATCTGCCATTGCATTGAGAACAGGTCCCAGTGCATTTAGGCCATTGATCCCTAAATTACCAAATATATCCTTAACAGGATTAGCAGTACTTGACATTGTTGAAGCAGAACTGACAGAGTCTTCTTTAGATGATGGAAGGTTTGTTGTTTCTTCAGATTCGATTGAAGTCGCATCAGTAGTTACAATAGAATCTTCTGTCTTTTTGGATATTCCAAAATGTGTTTTTTCAGTAGAATCAGGCGATTTGTCTTTATTATCATAAATTTCATCACTTTCATCAAAAAATATAATTGTAGATCCAGTAATTATGTTACTTGGAGAAGTTGCATCAATTACATCTACTTTGTTAGTAGCTTTTACCATACTAGCATCCATTGCTGTGATTTCCAGCTTTGCTCCATCATCCATCATTGCAGTAGCTACAATTGGCTGTTGATGATCGTTTATTGAGCTTCGTAACTCAATGAGATAATTAGAATTAAGTAATGAAGGATTTACACTTTCAGTTACAACATTTTGCACTACTTTAGTATTGGAAGACACGACTGTACTGGGGATTTTGTTTTCTTGCAACAGAGTAGTGAAATAAGTAAATGTGGTTAAATATGTTTTAGTTGCAAATAAATTTAGTGGTTGAGTTGGTGAAGCAGAATTTTCCAAATTGATCTGGGTTTTTTCTGGCATTATCTCCACTGGTTTTCTTTTTGGCTGAATTGTAAAGGTCTCTGTAGCGATATCGGAAGATGTTACAACTTCAGTATTTACGACGGTTTGCCCATCTTCAACTTTTGTATTGTAATAAGTATAAGTAGCAAAATATGTTTTAACAATATCAGTTGTTATGGGTGTAGGCTCTATAGCAATAGAACCGACAGCTGATGGAAGAAAATCTGACTCAGTTATTACAACTTGAGTAAGAACATCTTCTGTGCTGACGATTTTCATCGAGCTACCCTCGTTGAGTGTCTTTGTATAAGCAACAGTGCTTAAATAAGTATTAGTGTCTTGTAAAGATACCTCTGAAGGCTGAACAAACCCAGGTTGCTCAGTCACAGTATTAGACACAGTTTTTTTGGACGTTACAACCAGTGGAAGTTCTCCATCAACCAGAGTATTCAAGTAAGTGTATGTTGTATGATAAACACCAGTTGTGAGATCAGGGCTAGCAGTTAATGTAAAATGGTCCTTAAGTTTCGTTTTCGAAGGCTTGATTTCCTCAGTGACAATATTTGACACAACTTTTTCTCTGCTTGATACAACTGTTGAGCTATCTTGAGCGAATGTAGTCAGGTAGGTGTATGTTGTCATATATGTTTTCGTAACAAATTCATTATGAGGTTTCTGAAACATAGTTAAAACATGATATAATATTAAAATAAAGTGATACAGTAGCTTTCTTAAGTAAATTTTAAATTAATGATTAAAGGAATGTAGTCCTAGTAATATCAATATAATATCCAAATATCATGTCTATAGTTTTAAATTTTTTTAAAAGGTAATCCAAGAGAAAAATTGAGAAAATTTTAATATATCCCAAAGCAAAAATGTTTTACTTCGCTTAGAGGATTAAGATGAAAAATTGATTTCCCAAACCAAACCATTTAGGCTTTGTTTTAGATTATAATTTTTACATTAGTGTTCGTTAAGAAAGATAAGAAACCTTCGTAAAAAACCTTTAAGAAACCTTCTAATCATAACAAATTTGACAACAAATAAAACAAATCCTTAAAAGCCCATGAAGTTACAAATGTATAGAAACATTTTGAGTGCTAAGTAAAGGATTCTTGACTTTACAGTATTCTTGGAGTTGACTGTACTTATTGTAGGTACTCAATTTTTTATTTTGGAGGATGGAGGAGAGAAGGTTAATTAGGGCCGGCCAAAAACCATTGTTCATGGTTCCCATCCTGACAATGTCCACTAATTTTCTGTAAAGAGGAAATTCAGTGGGTCTGATTTGAACCAGGTTTATTCATCATAGGAAGCCAGACTATGGATCAGAAATCAAATCTAGTGGAAAAAAGGCGGAATCGTAAGTTGATATGCTTATCAATCTGTTTGTTTTCATTCCAACCCTTATGTGGGAAGATAAAAACATCTGAGAAGTTAATGTTACTCGGTAAAGGAGAAGCCAATTCTCTTCATCCTGACATCAAATTGTAACAATGAGTTAATGTTATCATGCTTAATATTCAGAATTACTAGCTCACAACTCTTTTCTTTATTATAAAAAGCTATGAAAAACACATGAAAAAATATTTGCCTTTTAAAAAGATTATTTCAGATCAGTTTCTTCTTTCTGATACTATCTTTTAGCCCTAATTTGTATTTGTATTTTAGACCCTGTGTCCCTTTGCGCTCTTTTCGTAAAAATAAATATTTATTTACAGACATCAAACCCGAGGAGCGGTGAAGGTGGATAGTTATCAAGAGACGAGTGCTCTATGAAGAAGTACTGTCCTTTAAACATTCTTTTTTTTATACTAGTTACTAAGAAGTTAGAATATCTTATACTCAGAAAGGGTACAAATATTTAAAATACTGAATTATAATGCATGTACTCATAATATGCGATAAAATATCAATTCAAATTTATATTTAGCAGTTTAGTTCCAAATAGAATATATTCTGCATAAAAAATAATTTTTTCCCATTAGATTTGATTTCTGGGCAATAGTGCAGCACCATTGTAGTTATGCTACACTGCTCCCTTGAATCATAATCTTTGCAAATAACAAGAAAAGTCATGATCAGGAATTAAAATATTTACTGTTTTCAGCAAATTCTAATATGATGATTATAAATAACAAGAATAAATATAAATCACGCCAAAAAAACAACTAACTAACTAAACTTATAAAATATAAATAATCGTGATTGATTATACAGTAAATTACTTGTGATTCCTGAGGTAGAAGCATCATCATGTGATCAGAAAGTGTGCTTGGTGCTAAAGTTATAGGCTTCATCGATCCCGTCGGTATGATACGCAGATTGGAATGTCCTGGTAGGGTGGCTTTGTTACCTGCTACTATCACTTCAACACCATTTGACATTTTTTTTGTGGCTAGGTTGAACCTAGGATGTTCTCCCAAATATGCTCTTCCTTCTTCTAATCCGGCTATTTTAAAAACAAATTTTAATGATGAAATAGCTCAATAAAACTAGAAATGTCTTATCATTAATTACATATGGTGGAAGAGAAAGAAATTTGTTTAAAATATATCGTCCGCCTATAGCAAAAAGCCACTAAGTACATTTTTGGTAGATTTAAACCAAAAAGTACATAGTTTTCTAAACTCATTATATTCATCAAAATAACACAAATCCTATTAAATGTTAAAAATAGTTTCACAAAGTGCGTAATGTGTGATTTTACAGAGATAAAAGTCATCAAATTACTTGGTTATTTCAAATTTAATAAAATGTAAGCAATGACTTTTTGCAATAAAGCAAAAATATATTTCCTGTAGTGAAAGTATAACTATTTTCTAGGCATGTTAAATTAAATGTGAATAATACCACCTAATGTTGTGCCACACATTTGTTTCAACCATAATTAAAATTAAATTAACACATCAACTTTTGTATACTTCAATATGGTTAGTTTTATTAGAGTGAATGGTTCCTCTAATTAATGTTAAACAAAGGATTTATTAAAACTTCCAATAATCTCATTTAACAATAACACATTAACCTTTTTTCTCTCTTTCTTAATACACCTATTATAGGCAAAATATTACAAATGTATTGATATATATATATATTTTTTTTTTATTATCGTCTTTCTAAAGTTTTTATATTTTTTTACATACTTCAGAAACGTAATTACATTACTATATCTGGTTTTAACCCATGAAATGCTCTATGATAAAAAAAAATTAATATAATGGTAATTTGCTAACTAATCATAGTAGGAGAGGAAGAAATCAAATCAGGACAATAGTAAAAAAAATAAGAGTAATCCTCATGCTTTGAAATTTGGAGTAATAAACTACAGTTAAGTCTTTATAGTCCGACAATTTGCAGGTGAAGATGAACGCTCATGTTACCATATGTCGATTGTGCGAAGGAGGTGGAAAGTTGCACTGTCCTAGTCTCTAATCGTCTGTTACAAATGAATTATTACTCTCCATAGTAAAACATATTATTTGATTACTCTAATCGGTTTTTGTAATGTTTATTGCTCTTTCTTACAGTTTAATTATGTTTGAGTCCGGTGAAAGGGGAAAAAGTTGGCAGTGTAAATATCGACCTTCTGTAGTCGTATGATTCCTACTGTTCTGTTAATATTTAGTAATATATAAAATATTTCTTTTTAAAAATGTTTTTAATATAATATGTATATATATATATATATATATATATATATATATATATATATATATATATATATATATATACATATCATAGTAAATACATACATATTGAGTGTCTTTATTTAACCTCCAGTAATCCGACAAACCTCCATAAGCCGTCATAACACGGTCCCATATGTGTCGGATTATAGAGACTCAACTCTACTAGAATTTATCCCTAGAATAATATACCTCAATACTTATACCTTATTACCCATTTTGCCCAATAAGGGACATCAAAACATCATTCAGCTTTTCCAATAAGTTTTGGAGAATTGGATTGGACAGATGGACATTGGTTTATGCCTTCTATGAAGTAGAAAAGAATCGACAGGTTCTGTTACAACAAATGATAAAGTTACTAGTCCTCAAACGATAAACCCAGTCTGATTTTCTATTCTTACAAGAATTTTTTGGTCGGAACTTATATAGTAAAAGTTCTTTGAGAATTTTACATATCGTAAGAACGTTTATATACAAATTCTATATTAAAAAAGTTCTCGTTAGAGCATTTTAGTGAGATTATAATAAAAGTTCTCATTATTAAAGTTCCCAATTAAATGTGGAACATACTTACAGAATTGTGTCTTGAAAGGTTTCTGATCTTAAAATGTTATCTCTTCAAATAATATTCTGTAGATGATTTAATTAAAATTAAAGCAATTTGTCTATTGAAATTAAATGGTAAATAAAAAGGTAATTGTTTTTCGATTTGTTCTTTTATTTCAAATTTTGTTTATTATCTATGTTTTTTGTTAAAAGATTTTTTAATTTTTTCAACAATAATGTCTCCGAGGTTTCTCCCACCTCCCGAAGATTCCTCTCAAGCTTTGTCACATCACATAATTTTCTGAGAACTTATATTTAAAATGTTCTAGTAGGAACTTCTATTAACAGAACTTTTATAAAAAAAGTGTTGGCAATAACTTATATTAACAGAGCTTTTATCAAAAACTTTTAATGATATAAGTTCTTAAGGAACTTTTTATCAGAATTTTGTGTAGAACTTTTATGTTAATACTTTAATTGTAAAAGTTTTTGTAAAACAGTTAAACTGAAACTTTTTCAGAATGTTCAATATCCGTTTCGAGCCCTGTTTTTTCACAACTATTTTCATTTACTAATTGAATTTGTCAGGAGTAAACTAAATATTTTGAAAGGATTTAAACAGATATTTTAAAGACCAAATAAACACCAAAACATAGAAGATATACGAACATTACTTTGGATCCTGAAATTAAAAATCAATATGTATTTTGTCATTTTAAATATTTGAAGCCAGAATGAAAAACAATCCATATAATAAGAAGAAGAACAGACTAACTATCCAATGCTTTGTTAACTAAAATAAGGAAATATTAGAGTAATGGAGTTTTAGTTACCTTTAAATACTTTCACCATCTTAATAAAGTTACAGTAAGTATTTAAAGTATTCAGATACAGTTACAAATTCATAGCTTTGGATATCTTATGTACAACATTATTAGATAAGAAAGAATTATATGATTAGATTTAATTCATGCTTCCTCACCTGGAGTGGTAGTGGAAATAGGCGCTAATTCCGTCACTGATATGGTTTTGATATCTGGCTTTACAGTAGTAGAAGATGTCACAATTTGCTCATTACCACTAACTCTAGTGACAACATAAGTGTATGTCCGCAACTTGGTAGTGGTGACTAGTTTTGTTACATACTCGTATAAAATAGGAGTTTCTTCTTCTTCAATTATTGATGTTAGGCTAACATCTACTTTCTCAGATGTAGGAAAAGTTTGTTTTTTTTTCTCATGGGAAGGTAGTTTTTCATTGTTATACTCTTCAGAACTTAAATCAGTAGTAGTAACTGGCTCAGAATTTTCTGATACACTTTCCTCCAGCAAAGTTGAAACTTGAACCGACCCATAAGGTTCTGTAACTTCTTCTGTTTTACTTGTTTCATTTAATGGGTTTATGACTTCAGTTTCCTCTGTTGAGTATTCATCATAATTATCATTATATAAATCCTCGTTATATTGTTCAGTAGTGAATGAAGTTTCATCAGCGTGTGTAGTCTCAGGAAGTTTTCCTTTGTGATCTTCAATATCCTCCTCACTAACAGGATTTGCTGTAACTTGTTCCTGTTCATTATTTAGGTCTACGCTAGAAAAATCTTCAATCTTCTCACCTTTAGAATCAGTGTCCAGAGGATTCGCTGTGACTTGTTCATCTTCATTATTTAGGTCAATGCCAGGATATTCTTCTTCAATCTTTTCTCCATCATAATCGGAGTCCGAAGGATTCTCTGTGACTTGTTCATCTTCATTATTTTGGTCAATGCCAGGATATTCTTCTTCAATCTTTTCTCCATCATAATCGGAGTCCGAAGGATTCTCTGTGACTTGTTCATCTTCATTATTTTGGTCAATGCCAGGATAATCTTCTTCAATCTTCTCTCTGTCAGAATCAGAATCCAGAGGATTTGCTGTGGCTTGTTCATCTTCATTACCTCGATCAATGCCAAAAAAATCTTCTTCGTTAAGAAGTATTATATCAGGGATATCTGGTCCATTCATAAAAACTTCAGATACTTTTACTTCACCATTAGTTGAATCTGATGGTATTGAGTAATTGTAACTGTAAAGGGTAGACATGGTCGCTTCTATAGGTGAATCGTTTATATCAACAGTGTCTGTTGTTGATGGCAATATATCTGAATAGATAGGCCTTCTTCTTGTAATTTTAATCCTTTTTCTTTGCGGAGTTATTTCAGTCGGTTGGATTTTTTTCTTGCTAATGAGTACCCTTTTTCTTTTCGGGCTTGAAGACAAACCCTCATGTTGTATATCCGTAACTTGGAAAGAAGAAATGGTAGGTTCATTATAGGACCTTGTTTTAGTTATTATAATTCTTTTTCTGTTGTTTTTTGTAGATTTTGATTCCAATGGAGATTCTATTTTTTTTTTAATAACTTTTACTCTTCTACGATTTTGTGTTGAATCAGTAAAATCACCCCTCTCTGGTTTCTGGGCATAATCTTCATGTTTCATAGATTCTGATGGCTCCTCTCCATTTTCATTTTTAAACCTTCTAATTGGAACTCTAATTTTAATCCTTTTTCTAATTGGTTGCTCTTCTGTTTCTCTCTTGGTTCTAAATGAATTGCTCCTGTTTAGGGCCGTCCGCTGTTCTGGAGCAGAATCAGCGGGGCCTTTCAATAAAAAATGACCGGTAGAAAAGTCTTCGGTATTCTCAGCATTTATGGTTGACAGTTTCATATGTTTTTGATGGGCGCTTTCCAAACTCTGCAGTTCAATTTCACTACTTTCTATCATTGTTTGACTGGAATAGGGTGCAGCATAATTAGTTATCTCTTCTGAAGCTTTTAGTTCAGGTAAACGTGATACTGTTATCAGATAATCATTATTAGTTAGATCACTAATACTAATTTCTCGTTTTCTTAAGTTTGAAGTTTCCTCATCTACTAAAACTGTAGATAAAAGGGTAGTGAATTCACCAGGATGTTTTCCAGATACATACACAGTTACAACACTAGTTGGTTTTACTCTATCAGGAGGAATATGCTCTTTTATTTTCACTTTTCCTTTCTTCCTTCTTCTATTTTCAATTTGTGGTAAATCATCAGGATATTCTCTTATTTTTCGTTCATCTTCAACATCTGGATCATCTCTTGAAGGAAATTGCAGTTCAGGGTCATCTTCAATCAACTTATCACTATTATTTAATGGGTCTCTTCCAAAAAACGGTTGTTGAGGCTGTTGATTTAGAGCTGGCTGTGCTTGCCCTAACAGCTGAGCCTGAAGGAGTGCAGGTAACAGCAATGTGTTCAACTGGTTATTAATAGGAGCTACCGCTGTTGGGGTGATAACGATAGTTTCAGTTAAATATTCAGTCGCGGTGATAACTTGGACAGAACTGTCAACGATAGTTGTCGTAATTTCTTTTCCTCTAAATGTTAGCGGTAAGATGGTGGAAGTATGTGAAGTAACTGTAGTGACATAAGTTGTAGTTTTTGTTTTGAATTCGGTAGTTGGCGATTGAGGGACTTGCTGACTGTTAGGAATTCCCAAATTTCCTAATAAAAGTTGGGAAAGAAGAATATTGGCCAAAGGAGCGTTTGGCAAACTCGGTGTGACTGTACTAACTTCAGTTTTAACTTCATAAACTGTACTGGGGACGATATGTGAAAAAGATGTTTTACGACCCCTTAATGTGGTCGGAGTAAAGGTAACGCTTGTTGTAGGTGTTTCAAGCACAAAATATTTTGTTACTTCCATCAATCCATTTGCGAGAGTCGAAGTGATTTCGCTCGTTAACTGAATTATTGGCTTTCCGTCTTTAGTTGTTGTCGTATATTCATAGGGTCCTAACACTTCAAAGCTAGGTTTTGCTGTTATGACATTTTTGTATTCCGTTTTTCCATTATTGACAATTGGAATAGTAGTCTCGGAGGGAATTTTGTGGGTCACCGTAATTGTTCCGTCAAAAGGAGGTGGGCTGTACGTATCAAATTCGCTATCTCTAAACCTAGATCTCGACGTGGTTCGTCTGGAACTGCTGCTGAACCTTCTGCTGGTCGTGCGTGGGCTTGCTTCAGTCGTCTGCGTTCTTAATTTCGGAGCTTTGGGCCTCCCGACTGTTGTTGCCTCGGTTCTTCTTCTAGGGGAATTCGTATTTCTTCTAAAACTGCCTTTGGGCCTTTGGGTTCCTGGGGTGGTCTGACTTCTTTCCCGTAATGTAAACTGATGCCTTGCTGAACTAGTGACAGGAGAGGGACGAACTCGCTCCCGCTGCTGAGGTTGTTTCGTTGCTGTAGGTTTTGGTTTATTATTTCTTGTTCTGTGGTACCTGCCAGAGGTAGTTTGCCGAGGTGGTTCAGAAGTTATTTCATACTCATCTTCATAGTCGACTGTAGATTTGCGAGAAGCAGGTCTTCTAAATTTTGGCTTATAAGATCTCGTACCATACTCGACCTGACGCTTTGTTCTAGGCCGTCTTGAAAATGGCCTAATCGGAAGAAAGCTTAAACCTTTGCCCCTCCGCCCTACTGTCTTTGATGCTACGGTAGTAGTCGAGGATTGCTGCTCAGCAGTTTCTGATCCTTCATATTCATTATCTTCAATATCTTCTTCAGGTTGGTCATCCTCGATATCCTCTTCCTCTTCTTTTTCTTCTTCTTCTTCATTACCTGCAGGTTTCCTTTGAAGGCCTCTTGGCAAGAAAAGACTGTTAGCTGGTCGCGGTCTAGCTTTGTTGAAGTTAGGAGTTGGCCTTGGTCGAGTTGTAGTGACACCAACTGCTCGAGTATCAGGCCTTCTTAAAAGATTACTTCTTTTTGTAGTAGTTGTTGGCTTAGTAGTGGTAGGTGTTGTTGGAGCGCGCTGTAATATAGGAGGCCTCCTGAATCTAAGAAGAGGATTATTTGCTCTTCTAGGAGATTCAGTTGTTGTTGGTGCAGAAGTTGTTGGAGTTTCTTCTTCTAAAGGAGTCACATTATCTGGTTCCTCTGTTGCTCCTTGCGGTCCACCTATATCATTATTTATTTCTTCTACTGCTGTGGAAGAGGGTTTATAGGCATTTGACGATGCAGTAGGCCTTATCCTTCCAAATCTTCCACTACTCGCTCCAATCGAAGGACGAACTATTCCTGTTGTTCTGTAATTAAAACTTGGCCGGCGTGATGGAAGTGGCGATACGGAAGGTTTCGGATTGGATGAAAACCTACCTTTAGACGCCGAATATCCAGAGCTAGAACCACCTCTTGTTCTCGAACCTCCAAACCTTCTAGAACTGGAAGCTGTTGGCCGAATTTCTTGGGAGCTGCTCAAATTGGCTGATTTAGATCTGTTAGAGGCGAATCTTCTGCTCGATCCGAAGCCTTTAGTTTTCAAAGCTGGCGTAGCTGTGACTGTAGGTGTAAATGAGGTTCGTGTAATAGTTGTGGCTGGATCTTTCCTTTTCGGATGAAAAGTTGGACGTGGTCGCGAGGCGAAAGGCCGGATGCTAGCTTTGGAAGCTTTTGTTTTACTAGCGAAATTCAATCGTGACTTTGGTTTACTATCTTCAGTCGTTTCTTCGCTATCTTCATCCACATTTTGTGAGCTCTCAATCACAGATGAAGATGGTAATGAAGAATGCACTGTCGGTGAAATATCTTCATTTGGAGTTGGTGTGGCCACAATGTTCGGAATTGATGTTGATTGTACATTTGACTTAAAACTGGAAGTGCTCTCTATTATCTGGGCATAGCGACCATCGATCAAGGTCCCAATAACTCTGGATTCGTAAAAAGTAGTAGAATCGTCCTTAATAACGGAACCTTCAATGAGCCTAACCAAGCCTGTCGTGTATGTTTTTGATCCAATAACAGCTGTTGAAGTTATTTCTGGCATAGCAGTTTTTTTCTCTTCATCAACTATTATTGAAGAGGAACTTTCAATAATTTGAGCATAAAGATTATCGATATATGTTCCGATAGCTTTGGTGGTAAAAAGAGTAGTAGAAATTCCATCGGCGTCAACTATTTTGCCTTCATTAATCGAAACAATACCCGTGGGTTGTGGTTCTACTTCAGTGGACATGCTTGCGACAGTTGGAGCAACAAGTTCTGTAGAACTCTCAAGAACTTGGGCGTAAAGTCCATCAATATATGTCCCGTAAACGTCTGTATTATACAACGTAGTAATACCATCATTTATTTCTGAAGATCGAATAGTTGAAATCAATCCTGTAGGTTGTAATGCAGGAGTTGAAGTGGAAGTTATAGGTTCTTCAGCTGTTGTCTGGACTTCTGCTTCAGTAGAGGTTTCTACAGCAGGAATTGGTGTGGTTGGTGTCACAACATTTGTTTCCGTCTCTAAATGACTGTTTATAACAGTTTCATTTCCAATATAAGATGTAGTGAAATAGGTGTAAGTTGTATAATATGTAGTAGGTTCCAATGGCTGAGGAACACTGGTGGGTACTATTTCTGGTACCGTTTGTGTTGGAGCAGGAGTTATTTCTACAGTTTCAGTGGGAATGCTAGGAGATAAGGTCGGTGTGACGACGTTCGATACAGTTTCTTCTCTACTGGTAATCATTGTACTTTTACCTTTATAAAGCGTGGTCCAGTATGTAAATGTAGTGAAATATGTAATAGGAAGAGTAGCTTCCTCTGGACTAAGATTGGCTTCTATCTCAGTGGGCTTAAGTGTTTCAGTTACAACATTGGATACCGTTTCTAAGCGGCTTATTATATAATTGGATGTTCCCTTATAAACCGTAGTAAAATAAGTAAAGGTTGTGTAACTTGTTTGAAGAATGATAGTGGGAGTTTGAGAAGGTTCTATTTCTTCTGTGTTGCTCTCAGAACTTATTTGATCGTTAGGATCTGATTCGTACTCTTCCACAGGTCGTCTTCTACCTCCAGAACTGCTGCTTGTTACATCGGTTACCATGGTTTCTACTAATTCATCACCCAGTACAGGTGTCATACCGATAGCAAGCATTGCTTCCTTTTTTAATTCTTCTTCTCTTGCAGAATTAACTTCCTCCACTGGAATATTAGGATCGACAGATTGTGTTGCTACAATACGATCGTCTCTTGCCATAGTTGTGTCATAAGCATAGGCTTCATCTATACTGGATTGCAGAGGGGGGTTGTATGGTGACATGACTAGCGCTTCCGAAGTTGGTTTATCGTTGACTTTTACTCTAGAAATTGTATCATATAATGGTTTCTTTTTGTTATGGCTGAAGATTCTCGGATGAATAGTTTCCTTGGGCACTATGTTGTTTTCATCAAGTAAACGGGAATTTTGCTGAATCTCATTGGAAACCGATGTTTGGATCGGTTCTGCAACGACTTCGGTATGGCTTTCTATCAAAGTTTCTCCATCAACGAAGACTGTTGTCAAGTATGTATAAGTTTTATAAAATTCAGTGGACGTAGGTTGGATTTCAATATCGCTTGATGATGGATCAAGAGTATTTGCATCCTCAGCTTCACTTTTATCTAAATGTGGAGCTTTCGTTGAGAAAGATTTTAAAAGTCCGGCCACAGCAGGATCAGATGCTTTCAAGTCAGAATCAATAGTTGTAGTTACTACGTTTGTTTCTACGACCTCCCTACTTTTAACACTCGATGTTGTTTCTTGGAAGAAAGTTGTTAAATATGTATAAGTGGTGTAGAGTGTTTTAATAATAATTTCGATTTCTTCCTCGTCCTTTTCTTCAGTTTTCTCAGTGGTACTCATTTCTAACGTAGTGAAACTATCTACATAATTATCTTCGGTAGTTGGGCCCTGCAGCGATGGCTCTGGAAGGTGTGGAGTCGGCTCCGCGAATGATTCTTCCGTGGTAGAAGTGATATCTGAGGAATCTGTAATAGGCTGGCTGCTGGTATTTATGATGCCTTCAGTTGCGGAAATAGTTGATGAACCACCCAAAGCTAAAGGAATGGAAGTAGTGATGTATTTGATTTCGCTGGTAACTACTTCCCTCGATTTTACTGAAGTACTTTCTTCTCCATCGGGTATAAAGAATGTGGTTAAATATGTATATGTCTGATAAACAGTTGACGGTATAATACGAGTAATAAAATTAACTTCTGGCTTGTTTTGTTCTTCATCTTCATCTTCTTCATCTTCTGTAGTCGATTCTGGTTCTGAAGCTGGCGTTGTTCCTAGAGTTTCGGGGGTGGAATTTTGTTCGACCGATTCTTCAACCTGTTCGATATAAGAAGAAGACGGAGTGTTATTTTCGACAAATTCATTAACTGAGGTTGGAATGATTTCTGAGACACTTGTACTTGATGCAATTTGTGTTAGCTGGGTGTACTGACCGTTAACGACAGTGCCAAAGAGAAAAGAAGTAATGTAAGTGGTGGTTTCGTCGTATGCTTCAATAACAGCTATGGATTTGGCCAAGCCTAAAGGCTGATCTCCCGGAATGAAAACTTGAGTTTTTGTCGTTGAATAGGTAGGATGAACAGGTAGACTCTCTGTAGGTTTTATTTCTTCAGAAGGCAATACAGTTTCTGATGGTTCAAAGGAAATCTCCTCTTCTGTTGTGACATCAAGGTTCTGTTCGGTAGAGTGTTCTGTCGTCAGCTGATGTTCTGTTGTGGGGTGTTCAGTCGTAGGATTTCCTGGTGTAGTGGTTGGTGGATCTGTTGTTGGAGCATTGGTTCCGCTTTGTTCGGTTGTTGGAACATTCAGTACTTCGCTGCTAAATACTGGATTATATGCTTTACTCGACCTTATGTCGGCTTGTATGGTTGGAAGGGAGGTCTCCACGTTCAGATTATGCCCAGTGACGGTTTTAGTGGCCATTCCGGGTGAATGCGACATGAATGTTTTAACAGACGTTACAACGGGCAACGAGACGTCTTCAGGTCTTAAAGTCGCTGCTCCTGAAATGGACGTCACTGGACCTGGATTTGGTGCTGCGGTTTTAGGCATAAATATGATGATGGTGTTTCCGACGGTAGTGGTAAAATCAGCGAATCCAACGTAAGTGACAGTATCGAACTTTTGGAAGTCATTTTTGATTTGTACACCACCTCTGAACAGACCCTTACCCCCTCTCATTTTTTTCTCTTCTCTTTTCTCCTCCATAAGATCTGAAGAGTAACCACTGGGAGAGAATTCATTTTTTATTGTAACAGTAGGAAGATCGGACTTTGGTTTGACTTTAGCCGGTTTAAGGTCTGTATTTCTCTTGACTGAATATTCTTTTTTTATTGATACGACCGGCTGAGGTTTCTCTGTCCCTGTGCTTTCCGTAATTTCGTTTAACGAAATAGGTTTTTCTTTGGCTATAACAGGTTCGGCGGTTTGAAATAAGACGGGTGTCTTTGTTGGAAGAATGACACCAGGAAGACTAGGAAAGACGAGGAATGGCTCTTTTGTGTTCCTATTAGAATCATAATAGACCCTGGTTCCCGTGCTCAGGAGTCGAGCATAGGTTCTTCCAACGGTGGTGCCTAATATTTGGGTCGCGAATTCTGTAGTCGCCCCATCGTTTACGAAGGTTCGAGCTGTTGATGAAATGATTCCTAGCGGCGATTCCCGTAACCTCCCATTCTCCTCCAAAGATAGAACAGTCACATCTAATAGGAAAGTGAAAGAGTTAGTTACAAGAGATATGTATTCAGATTGTGAACTAATGGTGCATCCTGTTTTTTTTTTTTTAAATGGATGCTCTAATTAATCATTGATGACTGCAGCCAAGAACCAATCAAAATGACATTTCTATTTTTAAAAATAATTTATTATTGAATTCTAATTAATAAAATATGATTATAAGGTGAAAACAGATAACACCATCAATTCACAATAAAGGATAATATAAAAAGAAAAGTAAGATTTAAGAATAATAGTTGGACATAAGGTTTAAATTTTCTATATACACTTTGAAAAAGTTTCTATAACAACGTCTGGAAAAAATAAAAGCATGCTAAGATATTTATGAAAAGAGGTTTGAAAATATTTATACAAAAGAAATAAGAGCAGTTTGTTTTTGCATATTTATGTGAAGATTCTTTTTAAACTAAATTTTTTTTAGGAGGGATAAAGATTAAAATTAAAATTTATTGTTCGTGATTCTGTGGTATCATACCGAAAATGCAAATAGAACAGATATTTTTCTCGAATCAAAATTGGATTAAAATGAAAATTACTCGGCCAAGTGAAATTTAGTAAAATCCAGATTATTTATTTCACTAAAAAATTAACACTACTAATGTTTTAATAAATTATTTTAACTTTGAATTTAAAATAAAATACCAGCATAAAGTTTAACAAATCAGTTAAAGAAATTCCAGAGGCATCGGAAAATAAAACTGCTAAAAAACCTATCTGATTTTTATTCAACATTAAATTAACATTAAATATAATATAATAAGAATTACATATATAATAAAATTAACATGAACGGCACGCAAAATTTCTCAGTTTACTAACAATTAATGCTTTGGTTATTAACAGTTTACATCTAAAAATACTTTAAACAAGTTTATACGAGAAGCAAATCGGGGGGAGGGGAATAGAAAGCATATATAAGCAATTAATTTTGTTGAAAGTTATCCTAAATTCTACTAAAGGTTCTAATCTAATGGAGAAAGACAGAAATATATCTCTTACCTCCATCTGTTTGCCGTCTTATCCTAGATTCTTTCTTGAGCAAATCCTCAGCAGCATCTGTAACAGGAATGATATATTAAATATATATCATAACATGATTCTATAATATGGTAACGAAGAAATATATAATTAATTCCAGGTATTACTATAAATATTGATTAAAAATAAATATTAGGTATCACATAAATTCAAACACCTCTTATACAAGCAACCAAGAAATATTTTATTGTCAAACAATAAAGATACTAGGGCGAATATCCCATACTAAGGACGAATGTAATTACTGGGGGGAGGGGGGGGGAAATAGTATTTTTTTATTCACCTAGATTTAATAAATTAATTATTCATGCCCCCCACAATAAAGTTATCTTAAGCATTCTCTATATTCACTATCAGATATTCATACATTTTCAATTGAGATAACTCAGAAGTAGACACGGGGCAGGCTATACAGTATCGGCAATACAGAACGGTTTAGCGGGTCCAGACGGCGGGCACGATCGGACGCATTTGAGGGTTTTATTGAATGATTAAAGGATTTTTTTAAATATAGCACATTCACTGGTTGCCTCATAGACAGGTGTGAATTTAAAAAAATAAAGCCAAAAAAAAAATATAGATTACTGAAACTTTTCACATACTTAAGTTTATTCCAAAACGATTAAAAACCAAAGCATATACTAGAGAATTATATTTATATTTCTAGCACAATTTAAGTATATTTTTTATTTAATATCGCCTGAAATAATATTTTCTGATCTCAGTTCCAACAATTTTGCAAACAGAAAAAAAGATGACTCCTCCCTTTGAAAATAAAAACAGATTTTAATATATAATTTTATTTTTTGCGTGATACGTGTCATAGTTTTTACTTTGCTCAAACTATGAGCTTAATCAATATCTCATGATCTTATTATATATAGAAAACATAGAAATCGAAAGAGGATTAGTAGTATTATTGTTTGTATAGAAAATAACTTAGAAACTTTTTTTCATAACTACTGAACAGAATCAGATGAAAAATTGAGAGGAGCCTTTTTAAATAAAACATAAATTTCAAAATCTTTCGAAGTAAAGAATGAAAACATTAAAATTTGATATTTTAAGGTGTTTATTAAATACAATTTGTTCAGTTGAATAATTTAAATACAAGTAAAAAATTATAGAATAATGTAATAAATTAAATTAATGAGCAATAAATGGATTTAACACTTTATGTTAACACGTTATTTTTCCAATTAAATATTTATGTATAATGAAATTAAATGAAAATAACTTTTATTCTGGTACATGTTGTCTCTAAGAATAACATAGATTGCTAAACGTATAAATGTATTTTTTCAATTAATCGTCGGTAAAAAGACGAATGGGCGTAACCCTGAAAATTAAAAATTTACAAGAGACGCAAACAAAATTTTAATTTGTTTTCCTGGTATTTTCACGAACTAATTTTATAATTTTAAGAACATAATACATAAAAAACATCGCGGAATACCACCCAAAATTTACGCCCGTTTGCCATAGAACGAAGGAAATTGAGAGGAACCGTTTTTAGCAAAAAATCATTGTAGATTTTTTTGAGGGTGCTGCCCATTTGCCTTTTTTACCGACGATATATTAATGAGAGATCATTTTTTAAAAGCAGTAGGTATTTGATTAAGCATAAATGAATCTTGTTTACATGGGTGCATTAGAATGATAATGACGTAGGAGAAAAAAAGTGTTAATAGGACGATACATATATATTTCTATTTAATTAAGAATAAGATTTCAATTAATATTGTAGTTCCTTTCAGGATTTTTAGGTATTTTTTGTGGGGCTAAACCTCAACTCGAGGAAACCAAATTATTTTATGGTTTTTAAAACGAAGTAATCAAAAAATTGTTTATATATATATATATATATATATATATATATATATATATATATATATATATAAAACAAAAACAAATATGCTGAGTACTTTATTATTTTCCATTGAATGATTGTGAGCATTGGTGTCTCTAAATTATGTCATTGATGAAGTTAGAACCAAGTTTCGTTGGAAAAAATAAAAACAGTAGTATTCTTATATAAAATATATCTATGATGTACCAATATAAAATGAAATACCAAATACACTAATTACTAAAACGGAACCAAGTGATTGTTAATTCTTTTTTTTTTTTTTTTTATGCATCGACCTCATAAGTTCTTGTAGATAGACGTATTTATCTATGTGCCACTTCTTCCTATTTTCCTATTCAAATATATTTTCCAGGGCCTTGGAGGATGTATACGTGCAAGCTCTGGAGCCCCGTTTCTCTGGGAGTGGCCATAGAAAAAGAAAAAAACTTTCAATAAGAAAGAGAGGATGCTGAGGGCGAGTTGCAGGTATGTATGCCGAAGACCGGATACGGACGTGGCACACTTCAGGGCAGGTGGCAACCCTGCTCCCCCGGTCTCTTTCTCTTAGTACATTTATGTATCTTTATATATTTATTTGCATTATATTAATTACATTAGCAAGGTTTTTAATATATTTTATTATTATATAAATCGCATCAAGTTTATTTGCCTATCCCCACCAAAGAAAAAAAAAATACTGAAAAATAAGCCCATTAAGGTAAGTGTACCGGTTGAAGGAGATTTTTATTTTATTTCTTTTGAGCCAATGGTTTCTGCATGTACTTTAGAGATTTAAAATGTATCTAGTGATTGCACTAGCTATTCCTCTTTGAATTCATGACGACTAAGATTTTAATTGATGGTAACTAGTATATTTTTCCTTACTTTTCCAGTAGATCAAATATACACCAATAGTGGACACTTGGAAATTCCCTCGTTGTGCTACTGGCGGGCAATCATTTGAACAACATTTTCTTGGGTTGAAGTCTAATTTTTGTACTACTTAAAGCACATTAATTTAATGTTTTATTATTTTACAACGCTTAGGGTCTCATAAATGAAGAACAAAGGGAAAACAAGGAAGATTGCGTCAAATTAAAAGTTCTACCTTCAGAACATAAAACTTATACTTAAAAAAGTACTTGAATCACTACTAGAAGGTATTAGCTAGTATATAGTAGTATTAGCTAGTATTAGCTACTAGTATTAGCTACTAGGTATTAGCTGAATCAAATCCTAGCTGTCTTATTTTCACAATTTAATTACCCAATTTACCTTATGGCTCCGATGAAAAATTCATTCTGTAATATTGAGGTTATTAAAATGTATAATACATTAACACATCCACCCAAGAACGGGCCGTGTTAGTGTCATCCAACTCATTCCGTGATTCTTGATTTCAGAAGT
This sequence comes from Rhaphigaster nebulosa, assembly GCA_948150685.1. Taxonomy (NCBI): domain Eukaryota; kingdom Metazoa; phylum Arthropoda; class Insecta; order Hemiptera; family Pentatomidae; genus Rhaphigaster; species Rhaphigaster nebulosa. Next base: position 63,710,026 of record OX411312.1, read on the forward strand.
ATGACCTCGCATCCGTATTCAGCGATGCAGGAAATCTCAGAAAGCTGTGAGTTTCAAGCGAATCAGACTGAATTCCAAATTTGAGATTTTTAACATGTTTGTCGCCACGTCATCCATATCTACGTGTAAGTATAACCGTCACTCATATACGGGTGGCGGAGTGACGACGATGTTAAATCGATATGGAATTTGTAGATAGACGTATCGTTCATCCTTGCACTTATTTTTTAAACTTCATAAATCGTATGTTTATCGATAATTTTAGAAACCCGACTAACTTCCAGACTATGAACGGCCACACTAGGCGACGAATTTCCAAAATCTGACATCAAGATTTTTATAAGTACCCCAAAAACACCGAGTACGGATCTGAATGACTGAATGAAGTAAAATAATCTATAAAAAATGTAATACAGTATAAATATAAAAATAAGTATAGTATAAATTTATAAAATAAATATTATACATTAAAATATTAAACATTCATATTAATATTTATAATTCAAATATTTATTTATAATTAAGATGTATTAATATTTATATTAAATTATTAAAATTAAATATAGAATTAATTAAATAGGATATATTGAATAGTCGCCACTAACTACTTTATTTTTTCATGAAAACAGAAATGATTTATTTAGCACCATATCCTTAAAATGTAAAGGTGTGTAGTCTATTTAGAATCTACCAATTCGTTATTAATTCGCTTCTTTTTTTTTGGACCTCAAAACCTTGATACCCCACTCATTTCATTTATAACCTACCATTACACCAACTCGCAATAAAATAATAGTCCAGATAAAAAATAAATCTTCATAATTTGTTAGCTGTAGGCTTGTGATGTCAGAATTTGTTATGCTACCACATTGCTTTAAAAAATACTGTAATGATACCAAAAAAAAGTTGCGTAGTAGAACAAAGGGAGAAAGGCCTTCCGGACACCGTGAAACTGAAACAATGCGAAGGACTACTTTGTTCTAACTTTTAGAATATTAGGCAAAAATATTTTGTTGTTGAGGGATATAAACCATTTTTTCAGACCAGAAATATTTCACGAGTTGAAAAACAAACTGTTGGATCCACTGACCCTAGAACAGGCCAAATACTGCAGAAGTCCAGGAGTCCTCTGATCCTGTGAGTTGTATACGAAACTTAAATATAAAATAAAATTAATCTATTCTAAGCCTACAAAGCCTTAAAAACCAATGTCTAACTTCTAGAGCTCCATGTGTCGTATTTCTCTCTCGCACACTACATTCATTCTTATGGTGCAGTAAGATTGAAATTATTTAACGACAGCACACCAATTAATATTGGACTTATTGATCTGATTTTTTGATAAATAAAATAAAAATTGTCTCAAGAAAGCTGATAACAGTTTATTACAGCTAAACTTTTTACGGCTGTAAATAAAAAAAAAAATGTTGGTCTATATTGGCTCAGCCATTTTTGGTTTCTTATTTTCGATAATAAAATTTTGTAATCTACCAAGAAAAATAAATTTAACCCCCTCAAAATGTGAGGTTTCACGTTTCAAGATACATAGAATTCAAATATCGAATAAAAAAAAAATATCTTTCCGTCCGCTGTCCGCGGCTTTCCTCCGAGACTGTTTAACCAATTTCTTGAGATTTGGCACTGAATTCACTGGCTACCTCAAGATGATCCTTGGAACTTGACACTGACATCCGTCATTTCGTTTGAAAAAGGCGGATGATTAGAGGTTTTATACGCCCATAAGAATTTATGGAGATAGAGGAAAAATGTAAAGTGTTTTGAAATCAGTATACTAAGGCCTTAAAAAAAACAACTATATAAATGCTTTTGGTTTATTATTTTCAATAATCAACCTTTTTAATTGACCAAAAAAAAAAAATAACGCTCTCAAATTTTGAGGTTTCAGGTTTCAAGATTCTTTAGAATCTAAATATCGAATAAAAAAAATCCTTCCGTTCGCCGTCCGCGGCTTCTCTCCGATACTGCTGAACCGATTTTCTTGAGATTAAGAACCCAAGTCATAGGTAATACAACAGAATAATTCTTGGAACTCAGCATTGCCTTCCGCCATTAAATAATTAATAATAAACCATTGTGTAATAATTTGCAGTGTTTTTTCTATACAATTTATATTTCGTTAATATACAACCAAAATATAGATCAATTTTGATAAAAAAGTTTTTTAATGCTCAAATACTAAATTCATCGATTTTTTAAATGTTTATACAAGTTTATTTCATCAAAGATCACCACACGAATTCTCGTCGAACCCGGATTCAATAGTTAAATAGACCAAAGTCATAGGTAATACCACAGGATACTCCTTGGAACTCGACATTACCTTCCGCCATTTTGTTTAATTATTATCAATAATAAAATTCAAGTTAATAAAATTCTCTTGAAAAAATCAGCAAAATCGGATACATATTGGCAAAGATATAGCGAATTATACCTTGTAGAGTAACTTAAATTTTTATATAACGACGAGAAAAATGTTTCATTCTCACATAATCAGCCAAAAGAGCGTAAGATACTGACAACAATTTACATTTCTTGTTTTATTTATAAGATTTGAAAATGAAGGTATTATGTTTATTCTGAACATATTATGCTGCTCGAAACGACAAATAAAATGTATGTGACAATGTTTATACATTTTTAATTGAAACATGGTGACGTCAAGGTCTTAAGAAAAATATATTTTTTCTTCTGGTATAAATATTAGAGGTCTTGAAATTAAAAAAGAATCTTTCTTATTATTCCATAATATTAAATGATAGTATTATCTAATTGTGTGAATAGATATTCTGGATAGCGATACTCGTCATGCTAGGAACATAAGAAGCTTCCGCACCCGCCGAAAAATTCTTTCAAAAAACGTAAAAAGAAAATGAAAAAGGTTTTCGCAGATAAGACGAGGTGAAAATCCCTCCAGTCACGTAGCAGCTTTCCAGAAGCAGGACAGCCGTTAATAAATTTCCCAGTCTTACCTAACCCCGGCAGGAAATCCAGGGAAACTCCTAGACTCCGCCGCTGATCGTACTTCTTCTTCATCCTGCGAAAGAAGTTGATGCCGAAAGACTCCATATGACAGATCCTCCGCAATTATATTGCAAACTTTCGACACGCTCTCCAACAATAAAAATATCGGCTCGCCAGCATTACTAAGCGATCGGTAATAATAAGACATTATCTGACGCACTCTGACACTTGAGGGCATTTTTTTTTATATATATAGTGGTACTTTTTTTTTTTCTTAACTGTCAAAAGGAAAGGAGATTAGGCAATCGAAGACTTGTGACATAAGTCCGTGTCCATTTCAATTGGAAAATTAAGGCAGGCACTTCCAAAATGATTTAATATAAATATCCACAATGCATAAAGTATGGAGGATGTTAACCACAAGGTCTTAGATTTGGTCACTTTCAGTGGATACAATGACAGTGACGGATCCACAGGGGGGAGGGGAAGAGGAAATCAATAAGAAAAAAAAAATACGTACTAGTACCAATACTCGTAACTGTGAAAAAAAAAACTACCTCTTGATCACCTCTGTGAAGTGGAAACACTATGAAACAACGCGATATGTTGAAGAAATACGTTTCTCCCATAGAACTTACTTCAACCTATTTCACAACAAGAAAACTGTTTTCGAATCAATACTGTAAAAATATTTAGTTAGATTCCTTATTTTCAACAATTTTAAAATATTTGTCTGTCTATAGAAAGCACTCGAAAGCTGTAGTAATATCATGGTTGGTTCTGCAGTGTTACGTTAAAACTATTTTTCTCTTTAGGCTTTGCAGATCTTTAAAATCTTGGATAATATTTTATGTATAATATTAATTTGCCCAAAAATAATTTTTGCTTATCTGCATAATTTATACGATTTGTATAATTGCTTAGTAATAATAGAGAGAAATACTTCATTTTATCAGATAGTGCTACCCAAATACATAATATTCAATCATCCTATTGGACAAGTTTAATATACAACATACAACATAGGCAATATTAATAAATATACACATTTTAAAAACTTTTTTTATACTGAGAAATGCATTAATAGTAATAAATTACAATATTTAAGTATATAGAAACTTTTTCATTGAAATCAATAAGTCTGAAGTTTTTTTTTAACATTGCATGGATTGCATCTCTTTTCCATTAAACCCTTTATAATATTATAATTTTTCTGAATGTTTAATAATATAATAAAAAATTAAAAAAAAGAAAAAACGAGTCAAGAAATGAAAAAAATTGCCAATTAGCATACTTGAAAATAGTACATTAATGAACATAATACAAATACAGATTCCTAAAAACTGAAATTCCTCAGAATTGAATCAGTAAAATTACATTAAAATTAGGTTACATAATAAAAGAATAATAAATTAAAAAAATTATAAATACTTTTATTTATAATTTTCAATTCTTTTTATATTTTTTATTTATTTCCTTATTGAATTATTGTCAGGTATCCAGTGCAGAATGGTATGATTGGATTATATACTATGAATTTCAGATGAAATCGGGATAGATTATGGTAAATTTCGCTTTATTGTTTTCAATAATGAACCTTGTAAGTGAACAAGAAAAAAACAAATTTTAATCCCTCTCAAAATTCGATGTTTTAAGTTTCAAGAAACGTAGAATCAAAAAATCGAATTAAAAATCCGTCAGTCCTCCTACCGCGGCTTTCCTCCGAGACTATTGCGCCATTTGTTTTCAGATATGGTACCAAAGTCGCAGGTCTCCCCAGGATGATCCTCGGAAATCGACATAACCAACCGCCACTTCGTTCAAAAAAGGCCGATTAAAGGTTTGATACGTACTTGTATCATTTATGAAGATACAGGAAACATATAAAGTGTTTTGGAATTATTATACCTACGCCATTAAAAAACTATAAAAAGTATTCAATCCAAATAAATGATTATTTATTTACGTAGGAGAATCTTGTTGGGGGTGCGGTCAATGAATAAACACACAAATAAGAAATACCTTGTTATAACGTGATATTTATTTATATGTTTTTTTAAATATAACTATTTAGGAATAATAAACCACAGTATAATAATTCGCAACGTTTTCAAATAGCTAATAAGAAACATAAAATTAAAACATTTCATAACACATTTACGACGAACAAACGGAGCTTGAGTAAAAGGAAAACCATTTGCAGTAGGCTTTAAATACCCATTAAACTTCATAATATTAACATTATGCAACAATCATCGATATTGACGTTTGTAAATAGTTTTACCTATAAAGAAATCTATTACATCACATTTTCTGCCTCCTTAAACCCATATTCTCATATGCCCAAAACGGTTTTTTTAAAGATTGAAGATAATGCTATCCTTATAATAACAAAATGGAAAACTAAACAACGTGAAAATAATTATAGATGTGTCGTAATTACGACGTGGAAGGCACGCATAATTTCCACGCCTACTGGCAACCTTGTATAACCGACACTGTAATTTATGAATCTTCTAGCAATAAATATGCAATTATAAACGGTTAAAAAATTTTAATTTTAATATTTATTGTTCCAATGTTATACTTAAACAACTGTAATTAAAATGTATAGTAGTTAATTAATGAGAGAAATAATTCAAAACAAAGACTCTAAAATTATTTTTAGGTTGTCTATCAAATACCAGTAAATAACAAACCAATCAACGATACGTCAATTCCATCATCGTCAGGACAGAAAAATACAATATCATATAATGGAAAATTTGTATTACTCTATGTAATATATGATGAAGGAGTAACGGTGAAGGTAAAGATCTTTTTGGTCATATTTTGTAGACTGATTGTGAGTTTTAGGTCTTTGGTCTGCATTTATGGGATTTTTTCTATCCCGATAATTCCTAAAATGGCGAAACCTCCTCCGTGGAGTGGTTAATTATTTACTGCTATATACGAGATATAAGAATTCATTTTGAGTGTTAAAATCGTCAAATTGATCGAATTTTTGTTTTAAAACAGTGGTCCGTTAAAACGTCTTGCTTCATTTTTATTGTGGTTTATTATTTTCAATAGTAGGTCTTTGGAATCAATCAAGAAAAAAAAATTTGGCCCTCCTCCAGAAAATCTGAGATTTTACGTTTCAAGATACGTTGAATTGAAATATCGAATGAATACTCCGTTCTTCGAGATTTGGCGGTGAAGTCACAGGACACCTCTGGATGATGCTTGGAACTCAACATTACCATCAACCATTGGAGGTTTCATTCACCTATTTCCAAGCAATTTATGAAGATAGAGGAAAAGTATGATTTTTTTATATAATGATCATACCATATAATATATAATCATATACCATAGCCTAAAAAAATATATATGTACAAAAAAAATTTTTTTTTAACCTTGCATAAATTATTGCATAACACTTAAAATGTTATTAATAATTACTAATAAATTTAACAAATAATTAATAATAAACCGTTGTGTAATAATTTGCAGTTTTTTTTTCTATAGAATTTAAATTTCTGTTAATATACAACCAAAACATTTTGATAAAAAAGTTTTTTAATGTTCAAATACTAAATTCATCGATTTTTTAAATGATTATATAAGTTTATTTCATCAAAAATTACCACACGAATTCTCGTCGAACCCGGATTCAGTAGTAGGAAATATAAGATATTTTGAAGTATTTTAAAAACATGTTTTCACTAATATTTTTCAAATTATCACAAGTATGTAGGGTGCCATATTCCATATGCAAGAGGCTTTTCCACGTCGAAAATTAATATAAAATACAATAAATCCCTCAGAATGTATCAAATCATATAAGGCGATTATTTTCCTAATCCACTTTTTTCAAAAAATGTTTTATTATATTTTTTAAAAGTTCTAAGTACACTACATCACCTTACTTACAAGCAAAGCCGTATTCACCAAAAGTACCTCCATCCAGTATAAAAATATGTTCAAAATCATGTGGTTACCTACCTAAACGATTTGTTTTTGATGTCTCCTGTAAATTTTTGAAAATTGATTGAGTCGGTTTTGAATATATATTTACCTTCGTATATAGAGTAATTATAAAGATATCAGGAACTAGATGAATACAGCAAGATAATAAATAAATAAATATTTAAAAGAAAATGAATATGACAAAAATAGAGAAATAGAAAGATAAGAAACATAATTAATTATACGTGCCAAAATTACGATACACGTGGTACATATTATTATAAATGTAAAGCAAAATATCTCAATTCTTAATATTTCATTCAAAGGAGAACTTTGTAATTACATTTCTTCATTAAGTTATGCTTTCGCTTTTGTGCATTAGTTTCGTTTTCTTGGACGAATAATTCCATAATTTAAGAAAACGGGCGGAGAAAAAACGGTCGAAACTTGGAATGAGATGAAAGAACTTGGAGGCGGACAATGAGGAGTATTGTAGTTCTTTTCAAGTACCCATCGCTGCGGCGAAGAAGTTATATAAGAATTCTTGAGTGACCGGGATAGCTGTGGGTACCAGGAAGGGGCATTGTATTCAAATATTGCTTATGGAACACCCTTCCTCATCTCCTAATAATTATCTCATTATTGCTACTGATGATGCTAACTTTTATAACTCACTATTTTGTTTGCGAAATGTAGGGTGAGTTAATAAGTTTACTTGATTAAATGGAAAACCAAAAATAATGGCCTACAACTACCAAAAGCATATATATATATATATATATATATATATATATATATATATATATATATATATATATATATATATATTTGTGTATGTGTGTGTATAAGCATATCTTCGTTTATATTGTATAATCGTTGGTGCGTCTGTTTGTGATCGTGTAAGTTCTTTACGAGCTGAACGATTAATGCCATAGTCACACAATATATTTGTGTACTCGAGACGACGGTTCATAGTTATGTCAGGATACGATAGGTATCGCTTTAGTCAAATTATAAAAATTTTTTTATTTTTTTCAATTTATGTGCATGTATTAGTGAACATTTAACGTTGAATTGTGGTCGCAAATACAACGTGAATTAACGCGATCATAGTTCAATCGTCTAGCTTTAGTATATGAATCAGATACCTACAGAATATTCATCACGTTCTAAAATTGTTATTGGTGAAATGGATAATGTATGTGACTATTGTCATGTATTTAAATTTTAATATGAAACAACCAGAATGATTAGCGCAGCAGGAAGAGTTGTATTGCCTACATTGAGTCCACCGCCTGATCCATTGAAAACTATTAAATCTGGTTAGTTGTGTTTATTCTTAACATATTGTGCATGACATAATTATAGTGATAGCGGAAGCATGTCCTTTTTATCAAACATTTTAAATACTATTTACTCCACCAATTTTAAATACTCTTTACCAACTCTTTAAATATTCTTAACTCCACAAGTATTACAACAAATCATTAAAAGCACAAATGGGAACATTTTGATTATTCAAATATTTATTGAAATATAAAATTCATTTGCCTAAAAATTATAACGACCAAAAAATGCAAGTTTAGTTGGAAAATCGCAATAATAGAACAAGAATAATAGAAGAGAGAAGAATAAATAAACTATAATTGCACGGAGAAATATGAAAAAGTAATATTAGTATTATTCATAAAATATATTATGTGATATGAAGATATATGAAAAAAATGTATAGATAAAATATGAAAAATACAATGGCACCAATACATAAAAATATAAAAGTTATTCAAACAAAAAGAATGTAAGCGGAATAGTAGATAATACAAATGTAATAGTAATAGTAAATTAGTAAATATTACTTATATTGGATTATCTATAATTCTTGTATCTTCTATTGCTTAACTCTGGATGACGACCTACAACTTCGGCAGAAACGTCGTCTCATATTTAAATAGTATATTACCTTACTCTATCATCATTTTAGACCTCACACCCGAGTGTTCTTTATTTTATTTTTTATTCTATTGTAAAGTCCTAAATGACTGTTTAAGAATTTATATTCTTAACTACACATAGTTGACGAATCAGGCATTTGGCCATTTTCCCCCTCTCCTTTCCTTAGATAATAACAAGGTACATTAGGAAAATATTTTTAATGAAACGGAAAACAATAAACAGGGGCATTCTTATGGCAACACAAATTTCGAGTGTGCAACTTAAAATATTGATCTATAAAACTATGATCAGAACAGCGCTGACATCGATATTTTAATAATTTGTCACAGAATCCTAATTTTTGACCATAATCATTTATAAAGAATAGAATTAAAAAGTAAAAGATTTATTTAATTTATTATGGTACTAACTACTTAATTACCTATTCATTAAATTAAATGTAATATATGTATATTTTACATAGATAATAATATATAGATCTATACATAGAGATAATAGTCAACCTTCATCTATACCAATTTGGATTCTCTTGAATTATGAATTTCGAATCGCATCCATTAAAAGTACTTAAAAGTTAATTGATCAAAATTTATGAAAATAAAAAGCAGTTAATAGTGGAGTTGAGAAAATTTATATTGCATTACATATATTAAAAATCATCCAAGTAGACGTATGTTTCAAAATTAATTATCTTATATTTAAAGGTATGTACATAAGATATATCGCAGAATATCCTAAATGCCTCGATATGTGCTAAGAACACTTAACCTTTGAACGTTTATTTAACCGGATTACCTTTCGCATAGAGTGTGGGAAAAAATCAGTGCTTATATAATCCATTGGAAAAAAAAATCTTGATGAAGTTCCAGTAGTTTTTTATCGGTAGAAAGATATAGCTACACTATTTAATTTAATTCTCAATACTTTGCTTGTAATTATTTTTTGAATTAATATTATTAATTTTTTGCTCCAATATGAATCAAGTATTTACTTGAAGTTTTTTTAAAATATGAATCTGAATTCCAATATGCATTTTAAAATATTGGGATTATAGGTAACAAAGATTGCAATATCTAAGGTAACAAGAACAGTAAAATGAAGAAATAGTTTACGTCCAATTTCTTCGCATTTAGGGGAAGAATGAATTATTCAATTAAATGTACTAAATATATATTTATATATATATTTACTAAATAAGTAAATGTACTAGTAGAACTTTACCACTTTATTTTCATTATTTTACAACGTTTCGGCCGGACAAGCCTTCATCAGGTACATTAATTTGGTGGAGCTAAATGTATCCCAATTATTTATTTCATATATTTAGACTCAAATAAATCTTTCTACTCAAAAGTTCAAATAAATTTATTAAATAAAACATTTAGCTTCACCAAACTAATGTACCTGAAAATGGATTTTCCGGCCGAAACATTGTAAAATAATGAAAATAAATTGGTGAAGTAAACATACCCTATTACATTTAATTAAATATCATGGATATATTTGTACGACCAGTGGATTAGTTTTAAATTCAACAAATGTTTATGCTAAAGTTTAGTTTGTACAATTATTTCTACATTATTCATAAACGGTAAAGTATAAACGCTTCTGGTTATTTATTTACTATATTTAAATAATATTGTAACATCATCTACACTGCACCTATGAAAATTGTCGACTTAAATAGGTACTACCACTTTTATTCACTATGGCTAAAGCTATTTTTTAATTAAGAGAGAAGCTATAAGAGCTTTATAAATACAAAACAAATAATTATTTGAACACTAAATAATAACATATCACATAACATTTGATCGTAACAACAAAAACAACGTAAAAAAACTTCCTCCCACTTATTGTTGGTAAATGATAAAACAGCATTGGAATAAATGTAAGTGTAAAGTAATTGAACAAAACATTAGAATTGATAAAGTTCAAGATAATAAGTATTTATAATAATACTTAATAATGAATGAATAAAATAAAATGATAATTTATAATTATAGTAATAAATAATTATCTATAATTATAAATTAACTTAATCAAATATAATCAATTAAATAAAATAATTAATAATAATTAATTAAATATTAATACTGTTTAATATTAACTTTATTATTGTTAGTCATCAACTGTAAGGTATATTTACCAAAATAGGCTTCCAAATTTTTTTGGATATAATACATTACGGTCGATTTTTTTTTTGTAACAATGTACAATTTCTGAATATAGATATAACAGTAAATTTCCGACACGAAATTAAGGATATAGAAAACATTTCGAAAGCCTATTTCGATTCATATATCCACGCAAATGTAAAACATTTCAAAATCTTGTTAATTATAAATATATTAAAAGATGATAAACCTTTCTTCACCTCAAACCATAATGGTATTTTCTTAATTCCTCTCTGATAACCCTGAGTTATGAAAGGAAACGTGCAAACAACAACCTCAATATATGAAGAGCATTAAATTAAAAACCCTAACGGGTACAATTTCATGAAAATATTCATTAATAAAACAATTAATGGATATATAGACTTTATTGGAATATTGAAATTTAATAAAGTAAAAGATTATTTTACAACTTCACTCAGCTAAACGTGCACGTTATATAAGCGCTATCCTTGTAAATAGCAACTGCATTTAAGACCCTGAAGCCACGCCCTGCATCACTCCTTTGGCATTGCTGGAGCATGCGTGAGATAGAATAATGCTGAAGCGGACAAGGATTACAATGAATTTAATTTTAAAGTAGTCTATACTAACATATAAAGCTGAAGAGTTTGTTTGTTTGAACGCGATTATTTCAGAAACTAATAGTCTGGTTTGAAAAATTCTTTTTGCGTTAGATAGATCGTGTATTAAGGGATCTTTAGGCTTTAAAACATCCATAGGAACTCCAACCCATAGGAATGGAGCAGTAGCCATAAATAAATTGCTAAGAGAAAAAGTTTCCAACTTGCATGCGTAGTCATGATGACTTCATAACCGTGGAAGTTAGTTGACAACACAAACTTTTTAATAAATGTGAAATTATTATGTGACAAAGTTATTTTGTAAATAAAATGGGAGAGTAAGGAGAAAAAAAAAGTGTGAGAACGTGAAACCAATTTAAGCGAAACTTTGTTGCTGTTTATAAAAAAATATTGTCGTTTTGACCCTTTTACTTGAAAATGCCACAAACAAATGAGAGTGAACAACGCATTATAGATTATTATAATAAATTATAATGGTTATTTAGTATTTTAGGAGTTAATCCAAATTCAATGCGGATGAAACAGATAGAGAATCATTTATTAACCACCCTATCCTATTGTGTTTACTTCATCTACAATTAATTACGAACATAATTATTTATTATTTTAAATAAATACCTTTTTTCCCTCCTTAACTATTTTATTCAAACCTTTCGAACAAAATATGATAATCAAAGGATCTACAAGAGTGAGGAACAAAAAGAAAACATGAGAATGCACAAGGAACCCCGGGGAGAAGGGAAAGGATGTCCTTCATCCAGTTTCTTTTCAGTATATCGAAGGTGTTTACTAGTAGTCTTTCGTTGAATTGTTTGCAAAGGAACCGAATGAGTTCGTTAACAGTTAGCATGGTAGGTAGGATTTTGTGGTTACACATATCAGAAGGAGCCATCCAAACTTATTATTTTTGAAATATACAGATTAAAATACATATATGTTAGTGCAAAATTGTGGCATAACTACCAGACCAATATCTATATAATTTAATTAGTAGATTTTATTGATTACTTTTGATTCATGTTTACTTTCCATAGTCTTTATTTCATAGATAAAAAATTAGCTGTAACACGTTACTTTTTTTTTACTGATTTTTTGTTTAAAGAAATACACACATTTTTTTTCATATCAAATAATAGAACTAAATCGCACTTTATTTGATTTTTAAAAAGATAAATTTTTCAAGATCATAAAAACTGGAATGTTTGGAATTTTAATGATAAGGAAGATTTTATCAATTTTGTTACAGGAAAAATGAAAAAAATGGCGTTACTCCTCGTGAAACCAAATAATTATTGTCTTTAATTTATGATATAAAATGTCGATGACGAAAACGATATTGAATTTCAAAAAAGTTTCTAGAAGATAACAATCAATTGCTTCACTATTATATTAAATATTTTATGATTTATTTTTTATTTTTTTACCTATCTTTTCCGTTAAAATACAATATATTATAGCTCTGTAACTCAAGTTACGTAATATTTGTAATCATGCATTAAAGACAGTTTTATATGTTCCCAAAACGGACAAGATATTTGGCCTTGTTTTCCTACCTTTTGGAATAGTATGCGGCTTTCGTTGTTCGGTCTAATTTTAAAAATCACAACCTTAATCTCACAACAAATCAACATCTTTAAAAAAAAAAAAAAATGGAAAAAGACAACCTAAAAAAATCCTCAGGAATAACGGAAGTTCCACCCATTTCTCATGATCCATAGTCAAAAATATTAATCATTATACAAGAAAAAGGAATAGGTGAATGGATAGATACACTTAAAGTTGGGAATAGAGTGGTACATCTTAAGAAAAAAGAAAAAAAATTAAATACAATTTTTATAATTGTATATCAATTGTACAAACCAAATAAAACATTGTTATCTATTATTGATTCCATTGAAATTCACCTGCACCAGTCTGTTGAAGAAAAAAAATAGAATAAAAAAATGTTAACTTTCCTTTTACCTCATAGGATGACCAATAAGGGCTTGTTGAATAGAATCAGTACAGCTCAACATGGTTTGATGGCATTGTACCCGATACACAAGGACGAATCTTCACGCGATTTCTTCATTCCGCTTCCACAATCCGCAATACCGCTAATTAGTTTTTCTAATTTCGAGCCTTGGAATCACTTCTTCTGACAGCTGTTTTCTGAAGAATAAGTAGCCTCAATGAAGCTATAATTTTTCCAGAAAAAATCTAATGATTTGCAGTGGAATTGAGGTAAGATTATAATAATAAGAGGCAAAGAGCCTTGATGATGTCCTAGGTCCAACAACACGGGTTGAAACGTGAAGAATTAAGTAAAATAAAACAAGATGAAATATATGCATAGCGGTACCCCGTTTATCTGGAACCTTCATATCCGAAACGATTTGTTTTCCCTTTAGGTTCTTTTATAATGAAAATGAGACCTTTTTCTAATAATGAAACGTTTTTGTTCACACTAAACTGATTGAAATTATAATAACTGAAATTTTTTCAAAAACAATGGAGGAAATGCAGAATTTCTATACCATGACTAAAAATTGCTCCTTTAATAACAATTAGAAAACTAAATAACAGAATTAATGTATCTATTATTTGATCCATTATTATTGGAAGTTTGGGAGGAATCAACCAAACAATATTAAAAACAATAATTTAAATTATTCACTTAAAATGAAAATTAACTATCAATAAATCAATAAATATATGAATTACGTGACTGAAGATACATTTAGAAAAACATTTAAGAGGTAAAAAATTTTAATATACTAATATGAATTATGCATATGTATTTTTAAAAATAAAAATATAAATAATTCTTATTTAATAAAAATTATATGACATTCTTAAAAGTGAGGCATATAGATTTGTTATAAATTTTATGCAGAATAATTAATTGCTAATTGTTTTCTAATCGATAGAATATAGCTAATAAATAGTATATTACATGCTATTAAAAAAAAACACCTCAGTATGAAGAAAACTTAATTTTTTAAACGTTTTAAAAAGTTGGGTTTAGACAGTTACGAAGTTTCACATTTGTTTTATTTGCAATGATTAAATTGTAAAGTCATTATCTTTGTATATTCTTTAATTTTTTTTTTTTTTTTTATTGAAATAATTCATATTAACATTCCATCTACATGCATCTTAATGACAAGATGCTGGAATGTGGAAAGAGAAACTCAAGATAGACATAGGTGGAGCAGGTTGGAGAAGGGAAAAAATCTAAGTAGTCTTTTATGCCGCATGGAACAAAAAATTCCATCACTATAAAAGAGCTCGTTATAATTACGAGCTTCCTGTAATGGACGTTAACACATGATATGTTAGTTAAATAATTATAACAAGAATAAGATGAAACTAATTATAATAGTAAGACGCGAACGAGGAGGTTCGTTGCCGATACTTATTTCTTGTTATATATTTTTCACTCTTCCTTGCCTTTTGGCAGCATTAACATATTACGCTAGTTATGCATACACGTTAATGTTGGCAATAAACTTCTTTAAGACACAAAGCCTTCCCGCTCCAGTTCCACTTGCTCCATTTTATTAATTCCATTCCTCATCTCCAGATTCGCCTCCGCGCCTCCTGTGGCCGATTGCCTTCCAGGTGATTTCCATTCACGCCTCTGATTACCATTTAGGAATTTGTTCAACAACTTTACGAGCCCATTTCAAGAGAAGTCATACACGAAATAGCATTTAATGTTCTTGATAGAATTTAGGCATATCAGATTAACATTAGACATTACATTAGATTAACATTACTGCTTGACATTAGACAAGATAAATCCTCACTTTTGAAAAGTTCAACCAGTATATAAATTCGAAATTTCTTTGGAGTACAGATATATGACCACTAACAGGTTGCACCGCAAGGAATGTTATGAAGCAACTTCTAACAACACATCAAATGATTTTTAAAAGCTTTTAGAATTCCAAAGGATTAAGTTCTAAAAGAGCAAGGTCAACAAGAAGTAGTACAGATAATACGATAAAGGATTATCCAGGATCGGAAAGGAAGTTCCAGAAATCTGAATTTTTCTTGAAACGCAGAAAAGAATAGAACATAATAGAATTTGACTCTGAGGCGAAAGTTTGGGAGAATAATTTAAAATACAATTCAAACAAAAATTATACAATATGTTTAGACACTAAAAATAAATATTAGAGATAATTTTATATAAATTATCTTATATTAATAGATTAAATATAATCTATAATTTTGAATCTCTATATATCTATTTATTTTCCAAGTTGAGACTCAAGTATGCAACAGCTAAAAAAAACATCTGGTTCAACCACACCTGCGTGAGAGAAAATCTGACACCGTCTTATGTTCAAATACGATCTGGAGTTCGAATAAGAGCAGCATCAAGAGCCATCCACCATGCAAGACGACAATGGGTGAGACTAGAAATCGATCATTTGTATTCAGTTAGGGACAGTATACAAAATTATAGAAGTGGCAAATAATTTATCAATCCCTAATTAGATTGGTTCTTCTATGCCATCAAGCGGACCTCAACTAATAATAAATATGATAAAAAGTAGTTTGAGATAGGTTTGGAATTTTTTCAAGTGACTATAAGTTATTCAAGTAGGAAACAATGGATTATATTTTGACTGATTATATCTCTATCCCGGAAATTTTATTTTCTTCACTACTTTGAACTAATAGCAATGTACCGCAAAGTTAAGCATACCCTTAGAATGCCTTCGGCAAAAGAAAACACTTGCTTCGTCCGTGTTTTGTGGGTCTTGCTACTTTAAAAAAATTTTTAGGACTAGGAATAAACGTTTCGTCGAAAAGATCTCTGTATCTTGGGAGAACGATGGTTAATTAGAAATAAGGAAGGGGGGAATGAAATTTTTAAAAATAAATTTTTTGAAAAAGAAATCTGTGCTAGTCAAATATCATAGCAGCTCTACATTAAGATTTGTTGAAGGGAGACGATGTACATAAACGTACATATATATATATATATATATATATATATATATATATATATATATATATATATATATATATATATATATGTAGGTTACAGAAAAATGAAAATGGCAATCATGGATCCGGATGCAGAACTTTCTATCTCATAAGCTATATCGACCGTCATTTGGGCCAAACAGAATCACTTTCTTCTATTCTCCACATCTGTCCATTCAACAGCCTCCAGCTCCTGACTCTGTAATTAATTCTTCTTCTGTCGTCCTGTATCAATAGCTTGATGAATAGGAGACGGGTCATCTTTAATAATAATTAGTCAATAATTTACTAAGACAAGAAAGTGCTGTTTGAATAACAGGATGAGCCCGTTCTTCGTTTTTGTATGCACTTCTTATTCCGTTTTGTTAATTAACATATGATGTATACTATATAATATTTTATATCTGGATTTTCTATATCGCTATAATAATAAACTGAGGAGGGTTTTGGTCATATTTCTCGAGGGAAACAACCGTATTGGGAACTAGTTGACGGGATACCAGTGTCAGTCTCAAATAAACTGCCACTTTGACTTTTGCATATATTGATACTTGGGTTTACGCAAAGATGGAAACATATTTAACAGGCTAGTCCAATTGTTGGCATACGCCGACGATGTAGACATCGTGGAACACTCTTTCCAGTCAATGAGTGAGGCATTTATAGCTCTGGCGAGATCAGCCAGTAAACTTGGACTACAGGTGAACGAGTCCAAAACTAATTACATGGTTACAGAAGAGGTTCCGAAGCCAGGTGAGACAGTGACCATAGGACAGAATAAGTTTGAAAAGGTCTCTGAGTTTAAGTACCTGGGATCTATAGTGACACAAGACAACAGCCCCGATGTAGAGATCAGAAAGAGGATTGCCTCAGCTAATAGATGTTACTTTGGTCTAGCTAGGCAACTCAACAAGAGAATACTCTCAAGAAAGACTAAACTCCACCTATATAAAACCTTAGTACGCCCCGTACTCCTGTATGGATCAGAATGTTGGGCAGCATCCAAGGTAGCTGAAAAAGAACTAATGATTTTTGAGAGAAAAGTTCTTCGACGAATTTTCGGAGGCGTAAAAGTTGGAGAAGAATGGAGACGCCGGACAAATCGGGAACTATACACAGCCTTTGGAGAGGCTCAAATTGTTAGAACAATGAAATTAAGACGGCTGAGGTACGCAGGGAATATTGCCAGAATGGCTGATGGGGAAATGCCAAGGCTATTGCTGACCCAGCCAATCCATGGAACAAGGAGGAGAGGAAGGCCAAAGCTGAGGTGGTCGGATGGTGTCTCTACAGACGCTAGAAACATGCTAGGAGTGAGGAACTGCATCGCGACTGCACGGGACAGTGACGATTGGAGGAAACGGTTGGAGGAGGCCAAGACCTGTCAACGGGTTGTAGAGCCGTAAAAAAAAAAAAAAATTGTTTATAATTATTTTAGGATGGTGTTTGTATTTTTTAATTAATTTTTAAAACGTAACTTGGTATAAATAATTTTATTATTATTGTTTTTAAGTATAAGTATTTTGATGATTATCAATTTTAATAGCTGTTGATAATTATAGGCTTTAGTTCTAGTATTAATGTTATTTATAACTTATAATATAATAATAATAATAATATATATAATAATATATAATAATAATAATTGCTGATTTTTAGTCTAGTTAATTCGCCAATAATATAGGATTTACTGCGCAAAATATTAGTGTTTAAATTTAAATTAAAATAAACAAAAGTGTAATACACGATGATAATAAGTGTGTAACTAGAGATAGACTCTATTTGTACAGGGTTCTTCTCTAAAAATAAATACAAAATGAAATAAAAAAGTAGAAAGTTTGCCAAAGAGGCAGAAGTTAATTACGTAAAACATTACTACCGGTTAATTCTGTAATGATCAAGGGGAAAAAAGGTATTAAAAAATTCACCTCTTTGGCTATTTTGTTTTCTTAACAAAATCATAGAATCTATTGCTGTGAAATTTGAGACGTTTCTATAAAGTGAGTACCATATGAGCAATTGCTGATAGAAAATTTCGAATATAATTTTTTTTTTCGACCATTTTTTTTTGTTTACTTTATCATTAAAATTTCATTTAAAAATTACATTATTAATTTTCATCCAATCTAGTTCAATATTTTTGAGGAAAAACTCGATATTTTGAGACCTATACGATAGCAAATATTTTGAGGAAATATATATATTTTTAAAAATAATTAACACAAGCACTGATTTATACAAACTTCATATTGATGGAATACTTTTTCATTATATATAATTAGGGATAGTAGTTATATAAGTTACATATATACTTAAACACATGTATTTTTTTTAATTTATAAATATTCCTAATTCAACTTAAAGACTGCATTTAGATAAAAATAAAAAAATAAACTTATTCATGAAAATAGCAGGTCACTTAGATGAATTTCATAATTTATTTTGTCCCTGAATCAATAATTTGTAGTTACAGCACTGAATTTGTTACTTGTACATTTCTTCCTGTCTGAAGACAGGTTTGAGGGAATCCAATCGCGTAAGATTTATGTAAGACTAGCTGTGCTTTAAATTTTAATTTCATCACAATAACCACATTCCAGCACAAGCTTGAAGGAATTCCAGCTGGGATCTCTTTGAAATGAAACTGTATAGGTTACGACATTATTATACTGCATAGTACAAAGTAAATACGTATAATCCTGAGTAAAAAACTGTTACATTTGAAAAAAGAAAAGGGGAGGGGTTTATGTTTGTAAAACGAGAAATAGTTAAGTGTAAGATCTGTAGAATATATCATGGTTGATTTTGAATCGTCTATTTTAGGTTAGGAGCGTAAAAGGAAACGGACTAAAGAATTTATAAAAATACATTCGAACAATCTAATAAAGGATGTAAATCGCAAATAATTTTGGTAATTATGTGCGCTGTTTTTAATACTTTCAAATTCGTTTGAATCGAAAAATTTAAGTCCATTCAAATTTAGCCCGAAAATTGCAGCCCCAGTCTGCCTCTACATAAATCCGCTACAGTACACAAGAAAAATAGAATCATTTACTAAGACTGAAATCTTTACTAAACAATTTTTTAAAACTGACAAAAAAAAAATCCTCAAGTGAATGGACGTGCATATTAAAACTCTACATACTAATTTACAATCATCACGATCGAACATTATTTAATTTTTTTTCCGTTAATCCTTTTTAATGACACTATGTCGTTGGCCTACTGCTAATAATTTTTATTGTTGTGTATCTTTCTTCTGTAACAGGCCTACATTTAAAAGTTCTGGAAGGAGTCTAATACTTTAAGGAGTCTCTGATACTTTCATTGTCGGTTCTACTTTTATTAACTCTTAAAAAACTATGATACAGTATATTAATGGTCTTTTGAAAATTAAAACTAATCCTAACACTGATGCTCTGGGCCAATGTCGTATAGGAGTCTTATACAGAGACCGTTGCTCTGGCGTCAATGCCTGGAAAAGCGGATTGGCGGAGTCAAAGAACTTTACATGCCTTCGCTGTATGAATTCTGGAACCGCAGGAAGTTCGAAAAGCTCGGGTAGTTGTTCCGGTTTCATTCTCTTCATCGACGTAGTCCTTACCATCGTCCGCAGCCCAGTATTCTGAAACCGGATGGCGTTGTGTTTCGTCTCTGAAGAATGTGAGAAGTGGAGTTCCATACATATGTGCTGGTCGCAGGATGAACTTAAAGATTTTAAGCTTTAATCGCAGGCAAAAACAGTAGGTTTCGGAGTCTGTAGGATTTTCTTCTGACCGTACCGGCCTATGAGTAACAGTGAGCTGAGAGCGTCATGTCTCATGAGAGCGTCCCAGGTACACTATTGACTTGATTTTTTTTAATGCGGAGTTAACCACTCGGAGGGTTCTTCCTCCGTTGAAGGACAAACAGTACGCAGTCCGTTATGACCCGATTCACTTGAATGTTTAGGCTTCCCAGCTGTATAGCAATTTCTTGGCTCGTGCTTTCGGTCTGACGCGGTGCTCAAGTCGAGTTTAGGCTGCTACTGCAGATTGAAATATCGTCCGCGTAGGCTTCTTGCAGTCTCGTACAACATGGCTTCTTTTGTTTAGAAATTACACTGTGATACAATAGAGCTGCTCTGGGTATTCTAGGTCCGCGTACTTACGATATAGAATGCCGTGAGACACGTAGTGGAATGCCTTCGTACAGTATATAGAAATCATAAATGTCGCTGAGATCACTTTTTGTTTTAACTATACATACAATTCTGTAAATATGGTGTGCATGAACTCGGTGAACACTATTATCATTATCCTTGCTGGGACAGAATGTAACATCACCCAATAAAAATAGTTAAACAAATAAAATAAAAATTATGCATAGATATAGAGCGAATTATAAGGATAGGAGTTAAAATAGAGGTTAGAGTTATATTATTTAAGATAGTTAATATTATTTCAATGGTGGGAGGATTTTGAGTCAAATTTTGTACATAAATTATTCATTAAACAATAACAATACATTAATAAAAATACGAAGTATAAAGAAGAAATTCAGGAAGATGCAAATTATTTCTAACACCTATCATATTTATGAATAGTATCATAATTAAAAATTCAAGATGATTCAAGTTCAAATTTAATTCAATAAAATCATTTAATTTAATTAAAACAATTCAAGATTAATTCATTAAAAAATAATGCAGTAGAACCCCGCTTACCGTAAGTCCGGTTTTCTCGGGTTAAACTTATTATTTTTTTTTTTTTTTATCGTTTTCTATTTTAATTAAGATGATTAACTAATGACAATTAATTTCTTGCCCGCTACACAAGGTTTTATTGCAGGCTGCTTTAAATTTCGTAAAACGGTGTAAAGAGGCTACTCCTGCAGATATATAACTGATAAAACGGTTCCGGGACTGATTTCCTGATTTCCTTTACCGGGACGAAAAATAATTAAACGATTCAAAATTTATTTTATTTTTCAAATTGGTATTACACGTTTACAACGTTACGTGACACTTTCCCTAACTTAACTTAAAGACTTGGATGTGTTTACTTCATTTCCAATTTTTTTTTTTTTTTTTTTTTTTTTTTAGTATTTATTTCATATTTATTTACTAAATATACAATTTAAATAGCATAGTAAAAAGGAAATTTAAGCATCATTAGAATAAATAAATCGATTTATATTTTAAATTTAAAACAGAAATTTAATATATTTTTTAAAAATTTAAAATAAACAATGAATATTACAACTAAGAAAAAAAAAACACTCTCTAGACAAAAATAAATTAAACAAACTTATGTCACTAATTATGAAGTTAGAGTACAGCATGTTTTAGTCATTTATGCTTGTATTTTTAATAGCACAAATCATTATGCAAGTAATAAAAAAAGTAATTAACTATTGTATTTATGTGTTCAGAAGAACTTTTTATAATTAGTGGCAAAAGTATTCGCTCTATATTCTATTACTGCTTGATCAATACACTGACTACGATCAATTAACATAAATACTTTTCACTCACTTTCAACTCCACATCTCCCACGTTATAGCGCATTCCTGTCGGTAAAACCGTAAAACAAACATTCATTGATGCAACAATTAAATCAGCGTTTCTCATTACAAGTAAGTACCGTATACTTTTATTACAGACCAATAAACCATGCGAATTTTTCGTACAGGTCAACTAGTAAAATAATTATTTGCCATGTTCTTTAAGGCTCAAGGATACATTTGTTAACATCTGTAATGAACATGGAAATTTTCTCATTGAATTATTTAAAAAAAAACAACATATGAAATAATTTAGGCATGAATAATTAAATGGCAATATAATTAAGAGAATTATCGGCTACGGCCCACCTCTGGAGAGTAACTAATGAATCGGTCATTACAAAAACTAGAGTGACATTGCTGCTCCGCAATGAGCAATGGACCAAGAAAAGTTTCCGGAAGGAATTCAAGAATACCACTACCATCATGATGACTGATCCCGGCAGAGGAGAAGAGGAGGGGAGAGGAGTTACATTTCGTTATCGGAGTCAAAAGGGAAATGAGACGGAAAATGTTATCATGGTACCATTGTTTCTCCGAGGAGAGGAATGTCATTTCCTCCGGCAGATATCGCTAGCTGTTAGCTTTCACCTCTCTTCTATAATTATACTATGATTTGCTAGTCACTTAAATCCCAAAAGAAAACAGTAATATCGGTTAGGGATAATTCTATTAGTTACGGGCGAGAAAATGGGGCTGGAGCCAGTGGATGAGATGGCAATAATAATCGAAAACTTCCAGTATTAAACTGTCACGAAAGTAATCTAGAAAGTTGTGATGGGGAGGAATGTCATGACAGTAGGATTCGTTGAAGATTACGGTTTCTTAATTAATACGTGTTCTGAAGAAATGGGTGCGTTATAAGTGAAATTCACTCCTTCCCTCCTTGAAGTCTCAAGTCAATCAACACCACCTTTTAAAAAAGGAATTGGAGATTAAAATTTAAAAAAAAAATCATTATAAATAAAAGTTCATCATTTCCTTGTTGAAATGAATAAAATTCATGAAATGAATTCATTCATGAAATGAATTCATTCATGAAATGAATGAAATGAATAATTCATCAAAAGGAGTTTGGGAAACATTTTACGGTCTCCAAGTGTTACTTCTTTATCTAGGTGTTGCAATATTTCATGTTCATCAGAACATCATTGCTTTTTAAACCGTACATTTTCAACAAGGATATTCGAGAAAAAAAAATGATTTTAAATATTTGAGATGTTCGGTCGTAAAACAGAGTAACTGACGAAATGAAAACTTTTACAATGTTAAAATAACATTGTACCATTTAATAACAATGGTTTACCTTCAACCTGCAGGTACTTACCATAACTTAATAAAAAACATCATTCTTTAAAGAAAACAAATTTCTTATATTTTTTTTTAACAATCTGTGTAATCAGCCGGAAGGAATCATTTTTTGCCAAAAACTTTAATTCACAAAAATGCAGATACCATGTTTTACGACCGAACGCCTTATCTTTGGAAATCAGGTAGACATAGTCTATTCGGTGTAACTTGAGTCTCGCATAGTTTGTAATGTGGCTTCGTATAAAAAAAAAAAAAAAACTTTCACTACACATTAAGGGCTCGTAATATATATCTTATAACAGTATTAACCTTAGGTTTAGGGACATATGAATTGCTTTAAAATCCGAATACTTCATAAAATTTATTCTTAATTCAGATATTCCAACACAATTTTTACTTATATAGTCTTGACTCCCATATTTCAAGAACTAGAGGATTATCGGCATAGCAAGACATCTTCAAGATAGATACGCATTAAGCCGTTATCGACAACAAGTAGAAAGTGGCTGGGAGTAGCCCTGGGACACCAGCCACGTGACCACTCCTATCTACGCCATCTATCGGCTTTCTTCCGCTTTCTTTTCTTACACCTGTCCTCACGATCTTCCGCCCGTGGGAGCCAGCCTCCGTTGCCACGCACGCCATCGGGGGCTTTCAGTGGCAGATTATTAGAAAATAATTGTCATGCATTAACTTGAAATGTCGTTTCACGTTTGGCAATGTCACGTCATTAGCGAATCTTGGCTAATTAGATATCATTCATCTTGGAAATTGGCTTAAAAGGCCACAACTTAAATGGAGCACGAGTTAAGCCTAAACACTGACTGCATATCTTCAAAGAGTAACAATTTTAGCTTGAGTTAATTTGCAATTCGCGATTAGCCAATTTGTTATCAGAGATATGTTCTTGGCTACTTGCTGGATGATTGTTCGACTCAATCAGTAACAAGTAACAACTGAATTAGTCACAAGATTAATGCGTTAAGAATAAGTATAAGCATTACTCAGGGTCATTGCCTAAGATTAATCACTCTAATTTTTTAGCCATAAGCAATACATTTCTTAATGAAACTTTCGCGAGTTACGGAGCACTTACTATCAAGAAAGGAAATTAATGAAATAGCGTCAAATTACGGTATCGAGACGCAATAGGTACCTTCCACTAGATCTGTATGCAACTTGATATAAATGACGTACGCAGGGGGAGGGGATTGGAGGATATACGCTCCCCGAAATGTACAAAAAATATACTTTTTATTTTAAGTAATATTTTTGATAATTTTTAACAATAATTTTGTATCTAATTTTCAAGCTCATCCTTAAAACTTGACTCCAATTTGGCCATTATAGATCTTTGGTAATTGCTTGCCTTCTTATTAAATCCCCTTTCTCCTGAAAAAATTGAGCTCCCCCGAAAAAGAAAAATTGCGTACGCTCCTGCCAGGAATCAGAACTAACATTAAGCGTTAATGTCTTGATTTCTTATGTTACAAATCATAAAATTTATAATAGGAGGCTAAATAAAAAATGAGAGTTATTACGCTTTTGATGAATAAGATTAATGAGTAGAAATGAGATAAGATGCTTTTCTACTGTATAATTTGAGTCTCCGATAGTTGTTTTGCGGAATGGTAAAACATGCGCCTGCCGGAACCAGAAGACATTTTCAACGTGAAAAAATAAAAAAGTTACGTCGGACGGTACATGATTACTTTCATTTTGGTTGTAAAATGTAATAGTAAAAAATTCGTAACTATGCTGCAACAAAACTTTTTATCTTATACACCATGCAGCATAATACACTATAATGAACTCTGGTTACACCGAACATGCTGTGGTATGTATTTATATTAGTAATGTCCTATTAAAATTTTATGTGATTTAAAAAGTTTTTGAATAATTACAGAAAAAAAACATATTGTTATAAAGAGGTAATTAGAATATAAACGAATGATAATTTTCAAATCAAACTCAATTTTTTACTTTAATTTTAAATTAATGCAAAATTTTACACAAAAAGCAAATCATATATGTAGTTTAAATTTTGCTACTATAAAAATGAACAGTGCACATATTTTAATGTTTTTATGGGTGGAAAAGCTTTTAAAGTCGGAAATATTGAGAAATACGAATTTAGATTTGCGGTTATTTTGGTTTATTATTTTCAATAATAAATCTTTCTTATAGACCAAGAAATAAAAAAATTAATTCCCTCTCAAAATTCGAGTTTTTACATTTCAAGATATGCAGAATCCAAAAATCGAATACACAAAAATCCGTCCTTGCGCCGTCCGCGGACGATTTTTCTCCGAAATTATAATACCGATTTTTTTTTAGATTTGACACCGAAGCCACAGGTAACCCCAGAATGATCCTCAGAACTTGATATTACCATCTATCATTTCGTTTCAAAATTGCGGTCAGTTAAAAGTTACTTAAGCCCATATCTCGAACATTTATGAAGTTAGAGGAAAAATATAATGTTTTGGAATCATTATACCAAAATCTTGAAAAAAAAAAAATTATTGTTATTTGCTTTTTTGGTTTTACTGTTGACAATTACTTGAAGAAACCAATGAGGAATAAACTAATTTTAAAATGAGGAATTTTTCTTCAAGTAATTTCGAGAAAAGTTAAAATACCCCGAAATCAGGTTATATTTAAGACGTAATTATATTATTTTCTCTTTCAATGTAAGTTAATTATTAAAAAAATATAAATTTAAATGCATTAACAATATCTAGAAAAAAAAAATACAAAATATTTATAAACGTTAATAATAAGGTAAACATTCATTCAAATACGAAAAGTATTCAAATTATCAAATATTTACGTACCTGAAAGTACAAACATACAAGATTTTAGTGTGATCCCAATTCTTAAGACCAAAACAACATTCATACAACGGGAAAGGGTTTCGTTTCCTGTTTTCCTCTAATTCCCATAGGCTCGGGGACAGATGGTAAAGAAAGCGAAGAACGAAGGCCGGATAGAGAGTTTTCGATTTATTGAGGCACGTAGAGACGAAATTCCTTACCAGAGTTTGCACTTTTCGTTTATCCTGCCTTGTTTTCCACTCTTATGATACTTCAGGAACCAGCTTAGTTTAGAAAAATGTAATAATTTTTACATAATTTTAGGAGATAAAGTATTGTTTCCAATTATTTTTTTTAAATATCTACAATTATTTTACAACTAGAAAAAAAAATAATATAGTTATTTAATATAATATGTGAATTAGAATAAAATAGGATGATTATAAAAATACAGGTTTAAGACTCACGAAAACCAGTAAATAACAAACCGTTCAACTCAGGTATCGTAGGGGCAAAAAATTACATGACTACATAAATGCAGACAAGATATTGTCTTTTTTTCTTTGTCCTGATGATGCCTGGAATTGGCGAAATGCTGACAGGTTATTTATTTATTACTATTTGAGAGAGTTGAATCTTCGTTCTTGGAATCTTCTAATTACATTCAAACAATAATTTGTTGCATATTGTTTAGTTTGTTTATTTATAAAAATATTAAAGTAGTTTTCATTATTCATCAAATGTGAAATTTTAATTAAAACAATTTATTTGAGGAGAGAGAAATAAAAGAAACATATATTTCCAGGAGAAAATAGAATATATATACTTATTTTACTAATATTTTATCGATAAATAAGTAATTTAACTTTTAGAAATGGAGCACAGACATTTTTTTTTTCTGTAACGACGGGAGACCCTTATAGGACACGCCGAGCTTCGATATGTGAGAACCTGACACTTCACTGAGTTGGGGAATAATCCTGGCGGTTGAGCTTGAAATGTTGACCATATCGCCTTCTTCGATAACCGTTGATCAAGAAACAGCACATCCTTAAAAAACATTGAGCACAAGACCACGTGTTGTAAAGGTACAGGTTTATTTATTTTACCATTTGATTTGAGAGGATTAAAAAAAAAAAAAATTAATAGTGAAAAATATCTGGAAAACGTCGAGTAGTCTTTCACAACCCTTGTTCGAGTTGAAAAATCAGTAAAAAATTACTCTCGCCAACTAGACACAACAAAACAAGAAACAAAACATTTATTACACAAATAGGCCGAAATGGCTAGAATTTGCAAAAAGTGTATAAAAAAACTAATAGAATTTTCATAAATTGATACCTAAAGTAATAAAAACATTTGTTGTCTTTATTATTATTATTATTATTTTTTTTTTGTTCTGATGATCACGAAAAAAGAAGGAGGTACAGGAATAAAATAATTATTGAGAATTATCTGACTATCTCATTTTATTTATTTTCGTTAATATTATGAAAAATATTTATTACTTATTACTGGTTTATAATATATTTTTTTTTATTGAAACGACTTTACATAAAAATACTAACTATAGATTAATTAGATAAATAAATGTAATATACTAAATATAAATAAGTTATTTACTATGGAATTAAATTATATTTATTTAAATGTTAACTATAATTGATATAACCTACATGTATTTTTTTTTTTTAAACAGTGAGATAAATGTACATTTAAGGGTGTTTTTAATTATAGAGTTGATATTTTATATTAAATTAGATTATAGTTATAACTAAATACACAATAACTTCATAATTTAATTCAATCATTCATATTTGTGTCACAATTGTCACCTCCAAAAAACAGAATGCCACGTCGCTTCATGCACTTTATAATTACAGTGCGATCTATCGAAAACGGATTTGTTTTTTATAAAAGGAAAACATAACGAAAAATAATTTTATTTATTCTGAATCTCATGTTCCCTCTAGACTCTCAGTTTCACACCAATCTGCTTGAAAAAGATTTATCCCAATACGTATAAGGTTCCGTAAAATTAGAAACTCTAAGTAAAACAAGATAATAAAAGCGAAGTAAAAACAAAACCTATTATCCCAACAAAGACTTCTAAATTGGAAGAAGAGAAAACAACCTATCATCTGATATTAAGTACATAACTGCAGTGAAAAAGGTTTTTATGGAGTTATTAATACCTCGTTCACTCGAAGCTTTGGCTCACAATGGTTCAATATAATTGGTGTTTACTCTAATTAGGAAGAAAAAGGAAAATATTAAAGAAAACAGACAAGAGTATAATATTTGCATTAAATATTTTACAAAAAATATGCTCTACTTTCAAGGAGTATTACAGATAATGGTTTAATAAATGCTTACATTTTTTATTACGGTTTATAACAACAATGATGAGGGCTAATTTTGTAGTTCCATTATAATATTAAAGATTCAAAAAAGTGAAAAGCATTAAGTTTTGCAAGCATTTAAAAAATTTAAAGCAGAAAAATACATTAAAAAAAATCACATAAAACAATTAGTTTTTGGTATGTTCACCAGCATAAAATTCAAAAATAAGCTTGCGCGTTTTATTGCAAAGACTACTCAAATCTCTCAAAGTTTTATTTTAAAGAGCGCAGCTTTAAAATTAAGAAAGTTTATTTTGAAAGTCGCTGTTTGGGATGTGACAAGGGAGCTAACCTTTCTCCCACACTTTCGAGGACACTCTTGAAATTATTGTGCGTTCTTCAACGGAGCAATATCTCTCATTCAATTTAATAATTTTTATTAGGTTTCAATAAAAAATAAAATTGCAACAAAGAGATAATTGCCATGTCTACAAACCTTAACAGGGCTTAAATTTAACCGATAACTTGTATACAAAAAGGGCACCATACCCTTCATGCTATGGACCTGCTATGGAGGATATAAGTACTGAAAAGCCACAGAAACTTGATACTGCCATACGCAATTTCGTGAACCAACATCATGGACTGGAAGTCTTTCTTAAAGCTATTATCTAATAATGCTGTAATAGTTTCGAGAATCGAAGATAATGCAAATCATATGTTAATAGTTTTTCGGTACTGCCTGGTGTAAGATACAGTGCATACATTACTAAAAAATAAACATAGAACACAGGAAAGAGAGTAATAAAAACATATAAAATAAAAATCTAAGAAAAAAAAAAGTATTTTTCAAACATTTATTTTCCTTTTTTAAAAACAACAGAAAATTAAACAATAAAAAATACATTTAAAAAAAATTGAATGTTTAAAATGATCTTAAAAATAATTAAACTATTTGAAACAATCTGTATTTTATATTAAATAGTAAAATTTTAGATGAATCATGTCGATTAAAATAAACTATGAGATAATATTGAACAATCGCTAAAAGGAACTTTCACTAAATCTAGAATATTTGAATTTTATTTAAGGAAAACTATTAACTATATCTTTTTTTTTTTTAATAAACAACATCAGACAAATACTCAAAATAGTGTGAACTTCAGAACATTAAGAAATAATTAAATAAATCAACACTTGGTAAAAGTTTTAACAAATTTATAAGACATTAGGATCTAACCATGCGGCGGTGCGCGGCAACAAAATATGCAAATAAAACAATCAAATATGAGAGAATTAAAAAAATAAATAGGCATTTGTTTATTTTATTAATTTTTTTAACACTATCCACCAGCATGCACATGTTAAATCGCTTATTGCAAAATTCAATTAATCTATTATTCACAGAGACGAAAAAAAAATTACAAAATGGAGAAAAGAAGAAAACTTTTTTTTTTTTTTAAATAAATATAAGGTAAAGATAAAAAGGTCCACAGGTACATACACACAATATCACTAATGCTATAGTACATTCTTATTTTTTTTTTTCTACAAAAATATATCATACACAAATATACCTACCCATGCATATTAATCAAAGTAAAAAATGAAGATATAATTCATTATCTTTGCTGATAATAACTTTTCAATAAATTAATTATATAAAAGTAACCAACATTATGTTGCATTCTATAAATCAACATTAATACTACTTCTGGTAGTGTTTTAAACAATAATTCACCTTGAAATTGTTAATTACGCTTCAAAATTGCTAAAGAATTAAACAAATTAAAAGTGTAAAAAACTGTACCGACTTCTGGCGGTAGCAATTTGAGCTTTTCTTATTTTTAATGCTATTAAAAATTTAAAAAATAAAAAGATATCAAAACATAAGTACTTATCTATTGGACCAGTCTGAGACGGAAATTACCTGCAACAATAAATATTAGATTAGAAAAAACATTATAAAATAAATTCTCTATGATATAATATAAACTATACAATCTTAATTTACAGTCATATCAAAAGAAATAAAATAATTTTTATGGTTTATATCAAATTTGTAATGATCAGTTCTAAATTTTAGACGTTCATTTCATATATGTTATTTACTCGTATAAGAAATAATTAGACATTTTTACTTTCAGTTATCAATATATGAAATATATAGAATGGGGGAGGTATTGCGATAGTGAACAATTTTGAATCCAAGTTTTCAATAAAATACACGTTTTAAAGTCCCCTGAGTCCAAATAACCTGTAAATTGGTCTCTGTGTGTATGTGAACAGTTTATTTCAAAAACGAAAAGTTGTACAAAACTGAAATTACTTATTTAAGGAATATCCGGGGTGTTACACTAACTTTTTCGCTAAAATCGACTTACCGGTAATGGCACTTTATTTTTTTTCAGTTTTACTATAACTCAATTTATCAATGAACAATTAAATGA
This sequence comes from Rhaphigaster nebulosa, assembly GCA_948150685.1. Classification (NCBI taxonomy): domain Eukaryota; kingdom Metazoa; phylum Arthropoda; class Insecta; order Hemiptera; family Pentatomidae; genus Rhaphigaster; species Rhaphigaster nebulosa. The sequence continues at coordinate 63,741,119 of OX411312.1, forward strand.
CCTTTATCCTCTTTGAAATAGTCTGACAGTGCTTAAATGCCGAATTTTCATAATGGCTTCCTCAAAAGTACTTTTAACTTTGTTTATTCAAAATAATTAACCGTCTTTTATTTTTATTAATAATAAAAATGGATGAATGAAACTATGAAAGAATTCGATAATCAAATAAAGAAGAAAAAAGGGGAAATAATTTCCCAGATTGAAAATAAATTTCCGGAAATAAGAGCAATAATATACCATTGAAAAGCTAAATATAATAGAGAATTTAATATTTAGCTTATAAAGTCGAAGAAGGTAATGGAGAGACGAAAACTAATGACTAATATGTGTTGTAATTAATAATTTCCACTTTTATATTATTTACTGGAAACTTTTAAAATTTATTTGAAAACCAACCGAATTTATGAATGTTTTTATAGTGAAAGTTGTGAAATTAAAATAAATTGTTATTTTGAAATGAGCAATGATTTATAGTTGTCAATTTAAATTTATGGTTAAAGTAGTAGGTATTCTTAAAGTTTATTAATTTATTTTAAATTAATTTTCACTCAAAGTAGGGTGGTAAGTGAAAGTTGCGTGAAGCGCATAATGCACCAGATTTTTTAATTTAAACTTAATACTACGACGATGCATTGAGATTTCAAATGAATTATGTTAAAATAGCAGATTAGGAACTTTAATGCTACTGTAGAATTCTTTTTTAAATTAAGAGTATCTATAATATTATCCCAGCTAAAGATCTGGTGATATTGAATATCTTATCCACGGAATCGTGGCAGTATTAGCAGAAGGCCGAAAATAATATGGATGTGATGCCACCTCGGCGAACAGGAAACTTTGCTGTGAAGATAAAATAAGTAAAGTTCTCCTTCATCCACTTTCATGTGTGCATTAATTATCAGACATCATCTCTTAAGAAGGAGAAAAAAGTTGTAATTACCCCTACCTACCTGTCCGCTTGGTCACGATTATTAATGGTGATAGAAATGGTGGCGGTGGATCACAGAAACCAAATAGATTACCAACCAATTAATTATTTCGATCACGTAATGACTAACGTATAATATCACCACGACCGCACCTTTAATAAGGAAAATAATAATATACCATCTGAGCTAGAAAGTTGACACCTATCTCTTGAGATTAGTTCTAGAAGTGTGTGATAGCCATCAAATGTAAAATTTGAAAAATACTGAAAATGCTTACAGAATATATTTTAATAGTTCCGTAATTAATTTCTGTACCTCAGAGGTAAACTGTTGTAACATTTCCACAGTTTTAGAGGAGAAGAAAAAGAAGTTTCAGATCGCACTGCATTGCTTGTTTTGAATTTTGATCAATCTTTTATTAAGTGTCATATATTTTGCTTATCTATGATACTTATACTCAAAAAATATGGCCAGAAAACAGTAAATAAGATAGTAAAATCAAATTTAGCAAAGTTAGACTTACGACACTCTAATAGATTTATCATATAAGCTTAGAATTCGATATCCCAACCCTACTTGAGACCAACCTCCAAGTTGGAGGAGCTAAAGTGAAGAAGCATCAAATCAACAGTGGAAAGATATGATTTTAAAAAGTGTTAATAATTTGTCACTCGAATAATAAAATTAAACTATTCAGCCGGTGACATAATAGAACTGGCTAATACAGAAGGCGTGTGCACAGTTATGCCAGCCAATAGTCATTCGCCTATAAGGAATACAACGGTTCCCCACTTCCTTTCCTGCAATGGAGATGTCTGTCCGGAAGTCTGTTTCCAGGAAGTCACGTTGTTCTCCAGGCAGAGCCGTAGACCCTTGGACCCGCAGGCCTTAACGATCTGAGCCTTGTTATTATATCAATTCTAGCGGTTATCATTTAATAATTTCCTTTATCCGGCTCCTTCCAAAGAGCCGGGGTAACGGTACTTTGCTAATCTGGATAAAGTTTTAACTTCCTGGCCATTTCCGATGAGATGAAAACACTTAATTTTATTGTTAATGGTTGGAATCTGCCTTATTAAAGGGCACTGAGTGACAGTGAATGCTAAAAACACATCCGTACTTAAAGTACGGTGCCCGAAATCCGTCCACTTGCCTAAATTCGTCCCTCTCCTCCCCAGTTATCTAACGTTAATAGTATTCCTACCTGCTAAAAAAACTCTTGAAATGCTTCAGCACTACCCAGTCGACAGTAAAATAGTTGTGACGATTTGACTCAGTATTTTTCAACTATAGAACGAGGAGATCCTGGTTATAGAGTTTGTTCAACTTCATTATACTATTCTGGTGCACCAAGGAAAGATATTTTTTATTTTATCGTTACTGCTTGTAGACTAGAGTGTTGTCTTCATGTTCAAATGGTTCGAGACCCGTACGTTTGCTTGTTAAGGTTGAGAAAACTTCCCTTGTTTTCATAAATCGAGTTATAAAGTTATCCTCCACAAGGTCTCTTGACTCAAAAGAGTCGACTTTTCTGAAGGACACCGAACAGAAAAATGGGTTAAATGCACGGCATCTTTCATGAAATGTGTTCATCCTTGGCAAAATTAGAGAAATTGTTTGTGATTTTTATTTGGATGGATAATTACTCAGACTTTTACATGAAATAATCAATAATTTGGTATTGACTATAATCTAAACGTTTTAGGAATTATATTGTAAATAAATTTAATTTTAGGAGTTACTATATTCAATTAAATTTTCCTGACTTTTAAAAAAGATTAAATTGTCAATTTAATTGGGAGGCGAAATTAGGGTTAATATTTTAAAATCCTAACACGTAGGTAATTATTGTCTTTGTATACTCGGAAGAAAGACTATTTAGTTCTGTACAATAACGATAACAACATTAGATGTTATAGAACAGGTCTGTTTGTATCAAGTTTTCGGAAACTTTAAACTTTAGTTAAATATTTGAAATTTCGAATTTGGCTTAGAGCAACGATATTTAGACGTTTTCCCCTAATTGCAATATTTAAACTAAACCTAAACCCTCTCCTCCTTCCAAATATTTAGAGTAAACAAGAACTCCTGAATATCCCAGGCGCCACAGAAAGCCAGTGCAGCTTGAGTGAGGTACTAAAGCACTAAAAGAAGAGAACCTGGCCGTTATTAGGACTCCAAAAATCGTATTATAAAAGACGTTTCTTTGCCACTGCCGTTTCAACCAACGTGAAGAATTAGAGGCTTGATTGAAATGGATGATAAATTGATTTAGAGGATTCGGATGAACAGATAGGTTTACATGAAATTTTGAAAAACTCGGACGATATAAAGTCAAGGACATAAAATCCTTATCAGAGCCAAATATTATTTTTTTTTTAGAAATATTCTAAAATAAAAGTATAAAACCTCTCAAGATAATTTCTAACCTTTTATCATATTACTAGAATCAAGGCATGAAATATTTTAATATTTTAATTTAATTTATAGTTTCAAAGTATTAAATTGGAAATTGCCTCTAAAAACGTTTAATAATACTACGAAAACAATACATTCAATAATATTCTTAGTTATAATCATATGTTGATATCAATACATCAATATTCTTATTTGTATTTTATTTATTTATTTTTCTTTGTATTATTTGTATATTATTATTGTTCTATATTTTATAAATATAATTACTATTAATTTTATTATTAAAAAAAATTTATATTTTATTTGATCTAAATCTAGTTATGTATTTTAGTTACATGATGGTATTTGCTTCTTTATCAAATTTTAAAATTGTCTCGCATTTTGTTCCATTTTTAAACTGACTTCGACAACTAGTGTAAATAATAATACATCATAAATATTTATGTATAATATATATTTTTTAACTAATTAATATTTTATGTTAAATATCAATATTTTAATATCAATTATGCCATCAACGTTGTATTAATGTCAATAAGTTCCTACAAGGCCATATCCTCTCAGAGCCAGGAGCATGGAAGTTAAATCAATAAACGGTTCTAGTAGGATTTCTTTGGGTGAGAAGAAAAAAAAAAAAAGCTAGCTCAGGACAATCAATATTTATTTATATAAACCTTGGACTTTTATTTTTAAATTCTCTAAAAATAACTTAATATTAATTTATTTTAACATTTTTTTTATTTTCAATATCTTTAAAATGGAATAGATATACTCGGCCATGTACGAGGAACGCACATTTGCCAATTCAAACGCCTTCTTTATGCAGTCAAGTGAAGCGAAAGAGAAAGAAAAACTCTCAAATTAAATAAAACATAACCATTTCATAGACACGAATTTTCCCTAACAATAATAAAATTAAACTGGGCAATAAATATTGTGTCTGTATTCAGAAATTGCAGGTAGAAATATTATCGATAAGGAATGATTTTAATTCATACAATTTTCATTTATTTTTTATTAAATTCAATATTTTTAAAAATTAATAACATAAAAACATAACAATAACATATCAATAATAACATAATTACTGTTGAGATTATTATTTTTCTTTGGGAGAAAAAAAGAAAACTCTGAAAGTATTACAATGAAAATAGACCATACCAACTTTAAACTATTATAAAAAACGAATATCTAACTCGAAATGAGAATGTACACACAGGTGCTTCCTTTGCGGTTAATCAATATATTAAATCCAGTATTCCAGCCAGCTTCTTTTTAGCTCATAGGGGACATCTACTTTGGTCACGTATTCAATACTTTTCAAAAATTAGTTGATGCCCTAAGACCTGTGAAATGTTTTCTAAAGTAAAATCATTGTTATTTAGAGAAATGATAACCTACGAAAGGAATTTAACTCTTCCTTTCGGAGAACCGAAACCGAATATTGAGTGACCAGCGAACTGATAAAAGCACTTTCTACCACTTTCCTAGCGAGTAAAACCGATAATTCGGGATTCAAAGCACTGGCTAAAGTAAGAGCTATTGAAAGTAAACTGACTCCACTCAATGGCATTAGTGAAACTTTCAATGTGACCTCAAACAATTTACTTTTCTTTATCAGGGCTTTGTATATCCGAGAATTAACGATCTATTCTTGATAAAATGATTTTTTTAAACGTTAAACACTTCAAATCTTGAAAATGTATTAATAAAAACAAGACAACCCTTTTGACAATGACCAATCATTGTAAAAATAATAAACATTTAAAAAAGTTAAAAGTTAAGTATATAAACATACACACACACACATATATATATATATATTACATCCTTAAATTAATTATTGCATCACATAATTTCCTCTTTAAATATATCTACACACACGTATATATATATATATATATATATATATATATATATATATATATATATATATATATATATATATATATATATATATATATATATATATATATATATTACATCCTTAAATTAATTATTGCATCACATAATTTCCTCTTTAAATATATCTACACACACGTATCTATATATATATATATATATATATATATATATATATATATATATATATATATATATATATATATATATATATATATATACACACAAACATATATATTATTTATAATTTTCATTTTTCTTACCTTTTTACTTTTTTTTTCTCTTTTCTTTTTTTTTAATACTTGTATATTTTTGTTAAGTGTAGAACTCATTTTTTGTTTACTTATTTTTATTACTATTAATGTAAAAAGTAATCTACTTTTATTCATTATAGTTTTTGGCCAGATTTTGTTTACTTTATATTTGTTCAATTTTGTTATTCTGAAGGGACCTAGTCTCAGAATAAAGCAAATTTTCTATATACATATACATATCTTGATATTAATAATATTAAGTCAATATCAATTATTAGATTTTATCCTGCTCCTTTTCAGCGAAAATTATCTAGTTAAACGCAAATGTACCAGTGTTGTATGTTGTAAGTCAGTAATTAGAATCGTTTATATCACAGATTCTAAAATATAATTGTTTTTGAAATTTTTACATTGAAAAGTAAGCGTAAATTTTTCAGGTTTATTTCAGGATTAGAAAAGTGAAAGTTGTTTATTTGCCTCATGCTATAAACCTATGGTTAGGTCCTTAAAGAAAATGTCAAAAATCAGTAGTTTTGAATTGATTCTGACAAATAAAAATAATGATACTTCGAGATTTTCTATATGAGGGGAATAAGCGGAACAAATTTAAAAAACATTATGGAAGGAAACTAATTAAAACATTTTAATGTCATATTTAAACAATTTAATTAATTGTTTGTTAAATTGAATATTAAATTAATTAATCACTCTAATTTTAACTATTTAAAAAATATTTTTGAACATTTTCAACTAACTAACTAGTTATTTAGGCAAATATTGAAAATAACTTTGAAGCGATGAATTAAACAATTTTCAAACGCTCCCAGTTTTATATTGACAAAAGCCCGTTTAGCTACAAACCACAGAAGGTTTTATCTTCTTCTAGTAACACATATAAAAAAATCTCCTATTTATTATGATATATTATTATTTTCAATTTTAATAATAATAAAACGTGTACGATTAATTTCCGCGATTTTTAGGTTTATAATGATCAAATCTTGATGGTAATATCAATATGTTCGAATCGGAATGACAACAGGTTATGTTTAGATGTTTACAAATATACAAAAAAATGACATATTCAATGGAAGATATGAAAAAACTAATTTATTTAACTTCCTAATCCGAATCGTAAAATTTGGAGGTCAAGAAGTATAGTTTATTACTAAAATATTTTAAGAATAATGAATTAATTCCATTTTTTGACACTAGATGGATTAAAGTCCAATTTAACTTGTAACGGTCCATGCAAATCAACGTGACACCAAATCAAATTATGTTAATTAATCAAAGAGAGTGAATTATCAAAGTATCATCTTATTTATTTTTAAAAAAAATTACGATGATGTCTTTATAAGGGACATATTGTAAACGATTTCATGGCTATTAGCTGCCTATTGGAGCATCAACGATATAACTGGTAGCTTCATGTAAACAAGATCAGGTCTCAGGTTTTTATTATATGAATTCATAATGGACGTACGATGCGTGAAATCGCCTAGTAAATTCTTTGTACGGAGGATGACATGTTAATTATAAAGAAATTTTGAGGAGAAATATACTTGTTTGTATATTTATACTAAAAATTGTCAATTTTATCATTGCTTCCAAATGCAAATTAATTAGAACTAATATATTTTTTTAAAAATAGCAATTATACAAAGTTTACAGAAGTAATTGAAAAAACAAATATTTTTACCTCAAAGGAGGATAAAGTTTATTTTTATAAAAAAACCGTTTTATTATTAATAATTCTGCAAAATTCTGTTATTGAGAAAATAGGAAATATTCTCAAATAAGAAATGCTTTTGAAGCCGAAATTCTCTTTTGAAGATGGAATAAAATTTTTCTAAGATTTCTCTTTGGAATTGTTTTCATTGTAGGAATGTATTTTGGGTTCTTGGTTCCGAAAAGTGTTCAAAGCATAGCACAGTACATTAGTTCATTGTCAATATAATAATTTCAATTCCATTTTCAATCTTATTTAATTTATATTTAAGTAATTGTTTTTATTGAGATCGACAGCGGATAATAAGTAAATTTTCAACTATTACTAGTAATAACAAAAGAATATAGCATTTTTTTTACAAACGTTATCTTTTCAATAGGAAAATAAAATTTATATATGTTCATAAAGGGTTGTATTTATTTATTTTTTTTATTTATTTAAATTTAGACAATTTTTTTTTCTGGAGAATATCACCATCTGTCACGAATGTGTACAATAAATAATAGTGCTGAGGGATTTTTATTCAAATCATATACATAGGGAAATACAAAAACTAACTGAAGTGAAAATAAACATATATATATATATATATATATATATATATATATATATATATATATATATATATATATAGAGAGAGAGAGAGAGAGAGAGAGAGTGAGAGAAAATTTTAATGTCCCATTGAAATATTTAGTTTATTTCAAAATTCTACAGAGTAATAAAAATATATGACATCATTATGTGCGAAGGAGAATGCATTGAGGGATACCATAGTATAGTTCGAATGAAGACAATAGATGAAATATTATTCTTAAAAACTTCTAATAAAAATACTTCATTTAATTGAGCTGTTATTATACTAAGCTGGAATATTGAATTGAAAATAAAACAAACAAAAAAATGTGAAATAGTGACGAAACGATTCACTTCCATGATTCATTTTTATTATCCATAGCAAGATATAGAATTATAATTATTAATACCTAACTAGTATAATATTAGTTATTATTAATAATATTACTAGCTAAATTATTTCTAATAATTTTATGGTATGACGGATAGAAGAAGTGGTAGAGTGATAAAGTAATTTCCTGCAATTCCTCAAAGAATAAATGAGGTTGTAATCACTCGGTCTTCCAAGAAAACCGTGATGTATTCCAGTAGAACATGTCCTTTAATTTTATTTGTTAATATTTTTAAACTATGGTAGAACGTTTTTTAAACAACTATTTTTATTCAGAGAACATGACATTGTAACCAATGCAGTTTCAAGTCAAGATTTCCAAGTTGGAATTTATTATTTAAGAAATATCAAATATTTCAAAGTAACGAAATAGCGTTACTATCAATATTAGAAAATATCTAGATAATCAAACAGTAACAAAATAACACTAGCCAAGGCTGAAATTAAACACGATTATAATTGAGATAAAAAGGTCTAAACGAAGCTGCAGTAACATAAATTTTGCTGGTTCCTATAGTTAACCATCCATACAAGGTTTTTTCATCCATTGTGTTTGTCATGTGTACGCGAAGAAGTGAAAAGAATAAGAGGTGATAACTATCAGATAATTCGCCGATAGCAATCTAACGTTCCCTACCCAAGCACAAAAAGAGAATCCGAATCGACAGTACCTTGAAAATCGGACGTGCTGTACGATAAAGGCTACGAAGGACTTTCTACACTTGTGGTTTATGGACATGATCTTCGAGTTATCCAACTCTGGAAGATCCTCTTCATGTACAACATTGCTAAAGGCTTGTCTTCGCATCTAGAAGCCGAGCCTTAGTCAGGTTTTACTCATGGGTAACACCTGACCTCGACGGGCCCATGTAGCCCTTGGACATTCTCGCTAACGGGTCGCATCAAGGCAAACGCCTCCGGTCTAGCGGTTAGTGTTCAAGCTATGTTTCCGATCCTCTGTAAATGCACAACTGATAAAACTCTTTCCGATTATTCAAATTAATTCACCAGCAATTAGTATGTTATACAACACCTTAATATCTAAATTTTATCAACGAGCCTACTCTCAAGTTATCGTTCAAATTCATTTTACCACAAATCCGCTGTGTGGAGATCTTTTTATAATATACCAAGGTTTATGGCTAATAAAGTCGATGAATGAAAAACACTCCTTCTAAACAGCGGAATAATCAAGTTCATTGAAGGCAATCACTGATATACCATCCAACAATACTAAAAATTAATTACTGTCTTTAGGACAAGTATGTATCATTATGTAAGAAAGTTGAGATTGCCAGGGTACCACCATACTTTGGTATTGCTGGAAACGAAGTAGTTAATTAAGACCGTGGACTCGATACAACTGATGATTTGGAGTCCTAAGTATGCTATAATAAAAAAGTGGTAAACGAAATCGGTATGTTCGTTTGACAAAATACAAGAAATAAAGAAAACACATCCTGCATTGGAAAACCTATTAAAAGAAATTCCAGATTGGGGATTGATCAAGCCCAATGAGAGGCCCAAAACCAACTTTCTGTGACTTATGCACTAATAAAATATCAAAACACTAAAACTTAAGCACTATGTAACAACATGAACATTATGCACCTGACACCCGAGCAATACATAAAATAACTTCTATTAAAACTAAAACATTGAACAAGAACAGCACAATGAAAGTGAAAAAGAACAGATAAAAATTAACAAGATAATACATTTTTTAAGGTACATTATTTAAAATTTCATATAACTTCGTAAATGATTTCGTAAATGAGGTTTGTTTAAATAAATAAAATGTTATCGTTCATATACATCGTTTATACTGAATATGTTACAGGTAAATATTCGAAAATAATAAATAAAGTTAATGGGTAATTTGAAAAATATTAATTTTTAACGAAGAAGACTACAATTTTGGAGTGCTTATTTAAAGATATAGAAATCTAGACCTGCCGAAATACAAAAATTTCACACATAAAAATCAACACCAATAATAACCTAATAAATTTGTGCCATTATAAGAACGAACTTCCATATTTTATATTATTTTCAACAATATGCTCTAAGGTGAGTGGTAATGAACAATTTCCTATACTTCTATTGATTGATCGTTAAATATATTCTATTATTACAAGTTGTTTTTCAACGTCTAATATACTTCATCAACTTCTTATGGTCTCTCGTATATTTTCCTAATTAAAATTTTTATTTCTCAAATAGTTTACTAAATCCAGCTTTCAAGCAATTTCGTATTTATTTCTTTATCTTAAAAACTAAAAAAAATATGTTAATCACATTAGTATGCCAGAACAGCTGAGAACTACTCAAGTATAAGAGTAACAATACTGAAAAAATGCAAGATTTCGAATATGCACAGCAAACACCAAAGCACTTCGCTTTAACTGATATCAAGATAACGACAACTTATTGGTTGGCCTGTTATTTTTCAGTGTACACCACCTTTTTGTAATTTTAAATCATTACAAAATTCTACCAAAAGTTTCACATTTTTCTGTTAGATAACCTAATAATGTTTCAATGTGCGGTTCGTGGGAATGTAAGGAAACTAAGTGTGAACTATGTACACCCGGCTCACACCAACTGAGACGAATCCAGAATTAGTCACAATAAATTTCCACTTTCGCAAATCGATTGTCAAAAAATTTCAACAAGCCTTAAATGTCAGCGAGTACGTGTAAGTCTTCGGTATTGAATCAATTTTGGCCAATATGATTTCATGTACATACCCAAAACCTTGAAAGGGAGGTGTTGTTTCATGGCCAACGATTAAACAAGAAGTTGATGCATCGCAATCGATCGCTGTAGGGTAAGGCATCTACTGTGCAAAGGCTGAGTGTACTACAGTAAGTTGAGCCTAGAGTCGATATATGACAAGAAGAACAGAAAATAAATTACTGCCAGTAGTTGGGCTCAAATCTGAGCCTAGGAGTTAGCCCAGTGCCTTAAAATCCTTTACAAGTTTTGAGTGTGAAGTTGAATGGGAAATGGTTAAAGAAAAATTAATACATAAATAAAATAAGGGGCTACTTAGATTGTAATATATTTTTTTCTCTAACTGTAAAAATATACTTTTAAATAAAAGCATTATTCTAAGTCAATATTAAAGAAAATTCTAGATGGTATACGTATACATAATCGTTAGAGAAATTTAAAACAAAACAATCTCTCTGTTTTCTAAATTGTCCAAAGCCCAATTGTCATTGTTTCTTTGCTGACCGCACTCCCAATCTTGTTCTCCCTGTTCAAAAATGTCGGAACATAAAGGGAACCATGGACGACCACTCCACCCCAACCGCTCCACTCCAACTGAAATGCGTAATGATCATCAGTGTGAAATCCTGTGTTGATTTTTTAGAGGGAGGCGGAGCGGCTGAAATTCCATAAGTCCAAATCCAACTCCATGACGCCAGAATCCAATCCCTCCAAACGATGGCGAGAATGGAAAACTGATGGAGTGGAATGATGGACAGCTCAGGTTTTCATACAGTGCTATAATTATGACAATAATTATAAAATGTTGGTCAGTAACTACAATATTGTTAAAATTTACGATATTGATAGTATAAAATATGTTACAAAAATAATAATATGAATAACTTAAACTTTTGTTTATTTTTTACTATTATGTTAAAAAATAAAACTTTAGTGAATTTCTAATTTCTAATTCGCTTAAAATGCCTACTATTTATTATTTATTTTTATTTCGGAGAGGAGTAAAGATTAAATTATTTAATTTTCTTGCTATTGTAGAGGAACTCAATGCCAAATCAATTCTCAAGTTATATTGATCTGTACATTGAAATATTTGTGGAGTATAAATATTATAAAATACGTGCTTACGTGTTATATGTAAGCATGGATCCCTACTTGTCGGTAAAAAATAATAAGATGGAGTGGTGTGATCGTCACCACTGTATCGTTCTTTTTAGAGTTATCGTCAGTTGCCGCCTTAAGATAAAGCTCAATAGATATTAGGAATATTGCCTAGACAAAAAAACAAGCCGATAGGCAGCAGGTTGGACCACTTTCACGCTATGCGACTGGAATTAATATATGGCACATGGTCGGAGGAAGGGGGGTCGTGAGAAACCGGCTTTCTATGGGCCACGGGTCACCACCCGGATCGTTTCCTCCACTTCTTCTTATTCTCTTCTTGGTATTAGTGCCGTCTCATGAGATTGTTCTGGAATGCAACAGGTTAAAGGAGTTTACGGCATTGAGGCTTTACCACAACCGACAAGAGCAAGATTTCAATAAGACCTTTATTGATGTCTATCTGACAAGCGATTAATACATATTCATGGAGTTCGATGAGAAATCGAATTTTTCTCAGGATAAATTGGGCAGTTGGACGAAAGAGAAAAGAGAGAGTGGGATCTGGGAAAGGAAATTTAAAATTAACTAAAAAAAAAATTAAATCAGGGTACAACATCCGTTTGTAAGAGACAAGGTCAACCGAAGTGAAAAATATATACTAATTCACAGTGGTTTCTCAAAGACACGTACCATATGCAAATATATGTAATTCTGCGATTTAGAAAGAATACGACCGTAAACGTTTGCTAAAACAAAGTAGTTTATTCAGTAACTTTTAATACAATCAACTAAGTAATTATTTCCAAATAATACAAAATATACAAACTTACCTAAAACAAAATAGAATTGTATACGAGTCTTTTAAATCACTATAATATATTTTACTAACAAGCGTGCTGATTAGTATAACCTTCATTTATAACAAAAGCCAATAAACAGCTGTTCAATGTCATTTAAATGTAAATGATCTGAATTAATAATTGATCTTGTTAATTATTAATTTACATATATATATATATATATATATATATATATATATATATATATATATATATATATATATATATATATATATATATATATATATAAATTTAAAAAATGCAAAATTTATTTATTATTTATTTATAAATTAATCTTTTATTTTATTATTGATACATTTTTTAATGAGAGCAAACAATAAAAAAATAAATAAATACTTTTAGGATATGTTTGGAAGATTCCAAAACAAAGCCTTAAGTTTCTCAAATACCAGTATATAACTAACCAGTCAACATTTGGTCAATTCAGTATAACAAAGACCAACCAAATAGAGAAAATAAATTATACTTTCTTAAACTGCAAGGCATTTCAACATAACAGATAAAAGATAATTCCAATGTATGATGAAGTATCTTGGAATGATGTAATATCACTTTTTGGCGAGTCTATTTTAGACTGTTGATATGAGATGCGCTAAGTCTAATCTGCATTTTTATGATCAAACCTTTTTTTGGCCTGATGCCTGAATTGGTGAAACGCTGACTAGCTAGTTATTTAATTGCATTTGAGTGACTAAAAGCTTTGCTTAGGAATGCTCCTAAAAATCTCTAATCGTGACAATCAAAATTCGACAGCATTTTCTCAAATTTTTAGTGTTAATTAAATAAATGATTCATGCTAGTGGTTTCTCGATAAAAAGAAATCTTAGGTCAAAAATATTAGTTGTAAATTTTAAGTATGGATTCTTTCATTGTTGTACAAATTATAAATATTCAGGTTGATTGTTGAACTATACCTAATTCATAGCATTTCAAATGTTTCTAACATAAACCACTGGGATTTTCCATTTCGAATACCGTAGTTACTAACGGTGATTTATGTGATAATATCTATTATTTTGCATGCTTGATTTTAAGCATCTGTTGTTATTAGCAACTAACCTCGTTACCTGTTTTTTTTTTTTTTACACTCCAAAGATCTAAATTCGGGTAAAATGAATTTCTCTACACTTGCTACTGATTTAAGGTATAGGAATGAGGACGGTTTTCAGAAAATCATTGAGGTGAAGAGGATTTTTAAACCTGAAGATTTGGATCTATAAAGCTTTTTATATTGCATATTTATTTTATGGTTTAACAATGAAAATAAATGTTTATTTTTGTTGGTCATTGCATACATTATTAATAACCTAAACTTTAGCATCAGCCCAATTTTTGTTAACGCAGTATGCAGTATTAGGTTCCTCCATCTGGAATGTGGAGATAGAAAAATTTCAAGACATTTGGTGCCATTTTTGAACACTCATAGCTCCAATTCTGCAAATGCTAGAAAGCAAGAATTTACACCGTTCAATAGAGAAAATGTGCTAATAGAGATTGCAAAAAGAATTTTTGGATTTAGAGCAAAAGTACAGCAAGTGAATAAAATTAACCAATTTTTGAGCTTGGTTGATGATGCCACCGCACAAAACAATATAATTTGCAACATATATGCCTGTAAATGAGATGTAGATGGAAATGATGAGACGGACAAAATTGACTTTTGGGTTTTGTTTGGATTAGTTAAGAGGTAAACATACTAAAAGTTCTGAGGTATAGATGAGGCAAAAAGAGGAGGGGAAGGGGGGAGAATGTCATGTTTTTCAAACTTAATAATTATATTCAGTTGACATCCGCATGATGATATAGAAGGATCAATCTAATTAGGGATTGATAAATTATATGATTAAAAATACCACATTTAAAAGAACATTGATAATACCCCAGTAAAAAAATAATAATCCCTTGATAATTTTTTTAAGCATAATATTCGATTTTTCATGCAGTAAAGTAAAAATAAATTGAAAATACTGAAAAGAAGCTGAATTAGCAATCTATCAATAATAATAAAATTTATCAGCTTCAGTGAGCAATTTTATTGGTTCCTGTATATAGCTTCAGATGCATTTCGAGAAAAAAATATTTAGAGGGGAGGAGGATAACTGTAATAGGTCACCTATTAAAGATAATTCTAGTAAATACCATAAAAGTTTTACAAGTCACTTCAGCAATTCCGGAATCACTGGAAAGATAATAATTCAAAGTTGTGTCGTGAGAACATCATGAAACATCTCGAAAGGTCACCTCTGACGTAACCCCTTCCCTCATTTGTGATTGAATTAAATAATCTTAAACAGCCAAGTGATTAAAGAGAATGAAATAATAATAATTAAGCCGATATACATAGTTTATTTATATTAATTGAATTTATCTAGTTTAAAGAAAATGGAATAATTTAATCTTCTAATTAAATTTAAATGAAGCTGCTTGAAAGAAAATTTTCTTTAAATTCATTAAATGGTTCATTTATTTTTATTTTGTATAAATTTACCGGTTTAAAGTCACTGTTCTTTTGCTATTAAATTAGCCCTGCAACGTAAGCAAATAATTCTATATATTATGTAATAATAATATATGTATTTGAAAACTAACAATTGGAAATATATGTTGTAAAATTAATTTTTTTAAAGTAAAATTCAGAGTATTTTTTTTTAAATGATCATTTTAAAAATATACATACTGTTAAAATTATGGGAATTAACTACAAAATTTACATTATATAATTCAATTTCGCAACTTAGAACAAGATAAAAGTCATATTAAATAAGTACAAAATAAATCATTATAGATATCATAATTTAAAAAGGATTTTCACGAACATTGTAGTTGCTTTGGATTCGATAATAAATAATTTAAAAATAAATTATAATGCCAATTTAAGATGGAAGATAAATTATATTTAAACAAAGGAAAGTAAATTACATAAAATAAAATATAATATTATTTAAATCTTTGATTTTTTTTTTTTAAGATTAAACTAATAATAATTCTTTTATTACTCCAGAACAAATTTCACATATAAGTATTTAAATAAATTAATATAATAAAAACTGAAATAACTTTCCTTCATAAAAAAGTAATATACAATAAATTTGAATTAATATTTTTAAACAGGTTAATACTACTTATACTTACATTACATAATATTCTTTATAAACTAATAATACATAATAAGAATATTAAATTAAATGATGTTATTATATAAATACGGAAACAATGAGAGATTAAAACAAATAATATTCTGATTTTTGTATAAATGGATACCAGAATAAATGTCTTTTATAATGTCGTATTTTATCTCAATTTTCATCGATTTTTATTGGAACGAATATTTTACTTGTAGCGTCGTACACCAATAATTTAAAATATAATTTAAAATAAAGGGAAAAAAAAAGCTGGAATGCTCATGGATTTTTTTAGTTTTACATGCTTGAAGATAATATAATTAGTTATAGAGCAAGAAAAGGTGGAATACGTAATATATAGTAATATATATATATATATATATATATATATATATATATATATATATATATATATATATATATATATATTACTATATATATATATATATGTATAAACTGCAAGAATCATTCAATTTTAGAATCTTTCTTAGAATATACATAAATGCTTTCAATAGGCTTTTTATATAATTTTATAATCATGAAGGATTAATTACATATTCAATATCAAAAATTAAGGCTCAGAAATTTATAGAAATATATTTTTTTAAATTATGTTGAATCATAAATATGTATTACCTAATACATTGCTTGTATTTAATCATATTATTTCCTTTTAAATTTCCTTTTTAAATTAATGAATATTAGAAGTTTGTTTTTCTTTAAAAAAACTTTTAATTAAGAGTTCCTTCATTTGTATTTATTATAATTTCTTATTTTTTTTTTTATTATTTATTAATTCTCTTGTTCTTGTTTATTTTATTACTCAAAGACTCTTTAGCCCTCATATTATAACCTGTATTTTTATTTTAAAGGTACGTTTCCCGGAATAAATAAATAAATTATTATTATTATTCAAATTTTTCGATGTAATTTAAATTCAAAATTTAAGACAAAATTTAGCTGAAAACTTTGTTTATACTAAGGTTATTTATTTCTTCCTAACTTTGTTGTCCTTGTCTCACATGATTCCAAGACTAGATTAGCCGTATGAACCATTTTTAAATACAGACATGAGTAAGTGTGTTTCAAGGTTTGTAGGTAGTGAAAGTAATAGCCTTTGAGAGGAAATAACTACCAAATCATTTTCAATTTGACTTTTCTAACGGCGTGTTATGTGTGACATGTTTAACCGACTCGTTCAGTAGTTAATTGGGTCTTTTGTGGTTCACTTTCTAGTAAACATTGTGGTTAGCTGATATTGTTAACCGACAGAAAAGTAAGAGGAGAGATTCGTGTATGGAGGTCCCTTCTCCTATTGGTAATATATTTAAAAGAAAATAATATCTGATTGAACTGTGTCTTATTTTGTTTTTTAATCAAATCTTTCTTCATTTAAAAAATATACGATACAAGAAAATAAACATGAAAATAAAATTACCGATGATAGTACTAACATTAGATATGAGAATAAATAAATTTCAAATAACAGTTAAAAAGATAATTAATGTTATTTGATATATAATGCATATGATATATATAAATACATATATATATATATATATATATATATATATATATATATATATATATATATATATAGAGAGAGAGAGAGAGAGAGAGAGAGCGAGTGAGAGAAGGAGAGGGAGTTCTTAAAGAAATAGAAAGTTATCTCTAATATATTTTATTTCTTATTTAAGTTCATAAATAAATAGTTACGAATTAAAAATAAAAAGGGGAACAAAAAGTCCCGCTTCAGCGCACTGCCGAGTATACCGATTTCGAACAAAAGCACGCATAGGAAACTTTGTGGTCAATATCAGTACCAAACCCTTGATATCCTGACCAACGAAAGTGTTAGAGCTATTGGATAATTTATGATATAAATAATTTCAATCCCGAAGAGGACATTTTGGCATGAATTCTCCTATTATTAGTTTATTTTATACATTTACATAATAAAATTTCAACGCAAAATTTTTTAATACTACATAATTTTTTCCCTGTCTATTTGCCAATTTTTTAATGCACTAAAAGTATTCATGTTTCCATATTAATCCTTTTACATCACAAGAACAGCAAAGCGTCAATGTTAGAAGTAATAAAGAAATATAGCCTGCAGTTTTAATTATTAAAAGTTACAAAAACTTTCATCATTAAATATCCACCGATTTTTTATTAAATAATTTATCTTGTGTATATCTTATATATTAATAATTTAATTATATAGATAAAAGTGGTAATAAATTTATATACATTAATTGATTACAGTTGGCACAACATTGAGCTATTTATATGATGCGATCTAATCTATCTATTTGATGGGATGTGATCTAACGAGTTGATTATAATTCAATATATATACGTTGAGAAGTTGAATGATATTTCTTTCTCTTTTATACTATTCTATTCTATACTATATGTCTATACTATAGACAGCGCTGGTAAAAAGTTTTTTGAAATGCAACTGTATATTTTTATTGACAATATTAGAATATATCTCTAACTAATAACAAAAAAAAACAAGTATATATATATATATATATATATATATATATATATATATATATATATATATATATATATAGTTGTTTTTTTTTTAATTTATATATAAATATTTGTATCCAACAAGGATTTAATTGTTTAATGTTTCTTTGAATTGTTAAAAAAAATATTTTCTGACAGTAATGGGTTAGGATGCGTGCAAGGATGCAGAACTTCCTAAGACATGCAGAAAGACGTACCTAATTACATTTTTGTAATTACTGATTGGAATTATGAGTACTATTGTTCCTTGCATCTAAAAACATATTTCAATAAAGGAACTTTATTTAAATATGGGTTTTTACCTTCTTTCAATATTTAAAAAAAAAGCAGAATGCAACAAGTCACTTATTTCGTTTATCTCGACCAGCCATCCTGATGAAGACCTCCAACTTAGGCCGAAATGTAGCACACATTAAAGTGGTATTAAACATGCGCAACCCCAATCATCTTTTCCTTGCATGCGAGAAATGCACCATGTTTTTTTTTGGTTCCATTTTTATTTTTTGTCATGGACTTCAGGATACATTGAATCAATCAATCAAAGAAATGGAAGATTGATATCAATGAGTGATACCGTGTACTATTCATGGTTTCGCCACAAGACTCCATCAATCGACTATTCATACATCAACCTCAGCTTGGTAGCAATAAGCACTACTCAACCACACCGTCCCAGTTAAATGAAACATTTATTTTCACATGAGCCGAAGTTGCGCACTGAACTTGCGACACAACGGTAGTTCATTAATCACGATCTCAGATCACTCTCGACTGATAACCTTTAAATGACGGTTGCAACAAAAATATCGTTCAAGTATCCTTCTCGTGCGAATTATTTCACCTGTTGGGATACCATCCGTTCTGATGCAGGATGTCCATTAGGAAACAGGCATGACCAGGATTTTATTGAAACAGGCTACTACTAAAGAGATAACAATAATAATATAAATCTGGCACATCTCACAACATTCACTTACCTACATCACTGCTTGAAATAAATTTAAAAAGTTTGCATTTAGTTTCGAGGAAAATTCCATTTATTTTTCATGTAAACATCTATTTTCCATTAAATAACACAAACATTGAAATTATATAAAAAAAAATAGTGAAGTTTATGCGTTTTTCGTCACTCTCAATTACCTTCTATTACTTAATTTATTCATTTATTCAGTCATTCATTCCTAGCTTATATTTATCCACTTTTTATAACTACTAACAATGAGAGACGCTTAATTATTTCAAATAAACAAAATTAAAGGTACTTTAGAGGAAGAATTTTTGATAATTCGCCACTTAAGCTCAGTGAGTCTATTTCAATGAGAATAACACCTAGCTGATATTAAAGCCCATTTACATAGACATAACGAGTTTGATCAAAATCGTTAGAGCCTTGTTAAGTGTAAAATCTATGATATAAAGTGGAACTTCCGGTTTTGGCGAAAAAGTTGCTTCAACATCCCAGGTATTTATATATATATATATATATATATATATATATATATATATATATATATATATATATTTACATATATATATACCTACCTATCTTAAATATGTAATTTCGGTTTCATACAACTTTTCATTTTTGAGCTGGACATATCACATTCACACATAAACACACATACCGACACACACACACATGTGTGTACCCACCATTTTGCGAGACTTGGTTATATGGACTCAGGAGACCATAAAAAACGTATTTCCGTTTAAAACTCGGATTCGAAATTTTTCACGATGCCAATACCCCTTTGCCCCTTTACCAATACCCCTTGCCTCTTCCCCACCTACTTTATATGTAGGTGAGAACGTAAAAATTATATCACTCATATAACATAAAATAAAATTTTAGTACAAACTTTAAATATTCTTCTTCTTAATATGATAGACAATAGTTTAAAATTCCTATGGCCCATTTAAAAAAACTACGAATTTTGTTTTTCCCAAGTACTTCTAATGAAATATTATTTTTATCATGTATTTCCGTTGGTTAATTCAAGATCACAAAATCATGAGCAAATGATATTTGAGAAAAAAAAAATTCTATAAAGAATACACAACTCGTCGGCATTCAAACAAAAGTCAACAAGTCCAGTTTGTGAATTTCGTATGATCATAATTTCTACCTGGTGAAAAAACAACATACTTGGAATAAATGAATTTATCCATCAAATAACAGCCAAATAAGATATTGAATGAGTAAGTGATGTTTGCCATCTGAATATAAATATATATATATATATATATATATATATATATATATATATATATATATACATATATATATATACATATATATATATATATATATATATATATATATATATATATATATATATATATACATTTATTTATATATATATATATATATATATATATATATATATATATATATATATATATATATATATATATATATATAGTATATATAATACATATATATTATACATATATCATGTATATAACAATTACAAATATCATGCAAACTGCTCATATAAAATGATTTACCTATGCTAATTATAACTTGAAAATAGGGAATTTATAATTTTATTTGCTTGCACATCCTTTAGTGCACGAGAATGATAGAAGAAAACCTTTATTGGACATCACTTCAAGGATCCTTTAAAGCAATTATAAAAACTATATTCGATCCATTAATGCCAATATATATCTTGAGATAGAATACCTAGTCGAAGATAGTATTGAAATAGTCGAAGTAATAAATATTTTGTAGTCAACGATAGGTCGTTATGAAATGCGTTTTATTTTTATTATATACCATAAAATAAACTTTAGGAAGATAATATATTTCTTCACCACATTTCACTTTATAAATTTATGAGGGATAAACTATATTTTACGTTCCAACTTAATGGAAAATCAGAGTACATTTAGAATGCAGATTTTATCATATATAGGTAGGAGTCTATCACAAAGCAAATCAAAGGAAGTAGAAAACAAAATCATTATCCAAACATATTGATAAAATGGTTGGTATTTTTTTTTTATTATTTACAAATTTACTTATAGGTATATAAACATAAAGAAAGAAAAATAAGAGAATGGGTCTGAATTTCGCTACTATTATTTCTTCAACGATATATAAGCAAGTTTGGGAGTTATTCGCATTATTTGGACGAATTTCCACTTAAAAAGATAATACTCTAATTCCCATCACATCTGTTCCCACATCATTACAACAGGCCTGGATTTCATAAAACGTATTGAATAAATAACACTTATTTATTAACACTTATAACATCTTATTTAGTATAATTATTTGATCATTTTTGTAATATTTGTTGCCATATATGATATTAATTCTTGGAAATTCACAAATTTAAATTCCTAAAAATTTTCATTGAGAAAAATAAAATTAAAAAAAAAAACGTTAAAGAAAATGATTCATTTTGATGTGTTTTTTTAAAATCAAATCAAACAAATTTATTTAGTAAATAAAATAAATATGAGAAATGTTTATAATTACATTTCGAACTTCTCAGAAAAAAATAATGTTTAAATCTGTAGTTTAGGAGAAAATCCAATGTTCGAATGACTATTTTGAGACAAACATTGAAAGTGAAGATGTGTATCTCTAATCTTTATATATTTATTATGAGCGTGATAAAACCAAATTTCATAACAATTCAAAGTTCATCGTTGAATGCGAAATAGAGAAAAATGAAAGCGGCATATTCAGAAAAATCAGTTAAACAAAAAGTATTAAAAGTATACAGGCAAAGAGTCGGCCGTCTGCCTGTTACACTATTATGACCAAACGATTTTCTTTAAATTTAGCACAAATGTTTCTTGAAGTCATAAAAGACGAAATATGTGTAACTATTTTTATTTTTTGATTCCGATCCGGCTTCCGATAATGGCTTCGTATCTTCCAAATAGAACACACACATTCCCAAAAACATTGTTGTTCAATCGAGCAATTATTAAAAAAAAAGAAATATTGTTGAGTGAAAGCGCTTCAGCACTCTACAGTTTGGTGTTTCGTGAGTAGACTTTAGATTTCTTCGCAAGGTCTTTTGTTTATATGCAATAATAATACCAGCTCATTTGTAATAATCGAATTAGATATTCATAGGTAGTGTATCGTAGAAAATTTTATAAATTAATTGTTACTGTATGTAATAAAGGACAGATATATTACATTATATAGGAACTACAATATGTTAATGGATTCAGAGCAAAGAATATAATTTGGTTATTTATTTGATCGAATATATTTAATAAATAGAAATTTTACTGAGCCGTACGTTTTTTAACAATAATTTAAATTTATTAGAATAATATCTACAGGGTAAGATGTCATTATTAATAAAAAAAAAAAAAAAAAAAAGCATAGGTTTTGAATCCTGCGTTATATCACTTTCATGCACATGTTAAAGTATTATCAATTACGTACATATCATCGATAAAAAAATAATAATAATAAAATCAGCAAGCTAATGCTGACTACATATAAATACTACGCCAGCTACTTTCATAACTTTGATAGATAGCTCTTACGATTTAGATAAACTCGCGTAGGTGAAAATGATTCGAAAGTGAAAAGGCGGAGGGAAACCGTAAGGAAGTAAGAAAATCCGGGAAAGAGCCCCATTTTAATGTTTACTAAGTCATGGGAAGGCGTATAATTGGTACCATTGTTAATATTCCTTTCCCTTTCAGTTTATTGGTAATAAAAAAATATTAAATAAGGTGTATTGATTAAAAGAGGAATCATAAACAGATACGTATATAACACTTATTTTATGTATCTTGTCTTTTTGATAATAAAAAAATATATATGTATATATTTTCAAAAATACAGGGGAGAGGGGAGGTTAAATTATCTCAGCACACTTAACTCAACATTCACCTGATCCTTACACAATTCTTGGAGAGAACAGAAATCCGGAGGTTGTAGATTGATTTTGACATCATCACCTTTGAACAATCGTTGCAAAAAAAAACCTTGCACTGAATTCTCGGTTTTCTTCATATCATATTGTAGGGGCACTATAATAAGTACTGGCATACTATAATTTTTCTCCCATAAATCAATGACGAACAGGGGGTAAGTCCAGGAGCGATAGTAAAATAAATTCATTTTTTTAAAATAAATTGCCCATGGACTTTCATATCGTGATAATTATGAGAAAAATAGTATATTAGTAAAAAAATCGTATATGTTTTAGATAAAATCGATATGTAGCAACCTGGTGGAAAAAAAAATCATAAACGTGCTCTTAAGTTATTTTTTCAAGCTATAAAAAATAGTATATATTAGTGTTTAAAAATAAGAAAAAAATCAGTTTTAAACAATTGATTTCTCAAAAATCGCGAAATATTCTTCTAATTGTCATGTTTATGTAATTAAATTGTGGATTTTAGTAAGCCAACGTATAACAAAAATTTCATGCAAAAAATACTAATGACTTTTCAGGAAAATAGCGAAAATGTAAAAACAGGTATTCTCGAAAACGGTTTGAACAAGAGCGATTTTTCAAAGCGCTATTTGTTTGCAAAGAGTTGCTATGCATCCTTATTTTCATGAAATATATGTGAAGTTCGAGTTAGTTCCTAAAAATCGCGTTTGAAAATCGGTTTTTTCTTGTTTCGGTCGCACTCGGGCGTGCGAGCGAAGGGGAGGCGTTACGTTCTACGAAATGTTTTTATTATTTTTACATACAATCAATACTGTAGATAGGCACCATTAAAAAACACAATTTAAGCTCTAAAACACGCATCTATGGCAATTATTATTACTATTAAATGTATACATACAATTAAATGTCCAAAAGTGGCCATATTTCACGGTTTTTAATTTTTTTTTTTTTTTTGCGAAAGATTGCTGACCTATTTCAATTGTCCTAAGTTTTTTTTCAGCATTATAAGCGCTATTTTTTTGAATCTATTTAAATCTTCATTTAGTGCAATATAAATTTATGACTTTCAGAATTTTTTTTTCTTCTTTTTTTTGAGTAATAATTTCTGTAAATTATAACAATATTATTTAATAAAAAATGAAAAAGAAACAAAAAAAAAACAGTAACCCTAATTGTTCACTCTTTTGGTAGTTTTATTAAAATGTTATCTTAAAATAAATAAATAAGGAAATTCGAAAAACTATTCGAAATATTTAGAACGATAACATAATAAAGGCCGGCGAATATTTATTTGTATTTTACTTTAGTGATTCTATTTTAAATTTAAAGCTTTATACCAAAGCTATTTTTCTATTCATAATTAGGGATTGATAAATTATTTGCCACTTCTATAAATTTGTTTTATTGAAAACTAGTTTCGAATGTTGTATATTAATCCTCAGTAAACACACAAAAAATTCAAAAATAAGCAATTCAAAATATAGTTGGTATTATTATACATATTAAATTATATAAACTTATATAAATTAAATTATATTGATATAATTTAATGTGTATAATAATACCAACTATATTTTGAATTGCTTATTTTTGAATTTTTAGAACTAAGGATGAATGTATAACATTCGAAACTAGTTTTCAATAAAACAAATTTATAGAAGTGGCAAATAATTTATCAATCCCTAATTAGATTGATCCTTCTATACCATCATGAGTATGTCAATTGATTTTCTATTCATATATGTTATGAATGATATATATAAAAAAAAGTTAGTTTACATGATAAAGACAACACAATTTCGGAATTGATATATCATTGATAAATTAATCAGTTACTAATATGCTGTTAGATATGATTAACAATAATTTTCTAAATTCTTCGTTTCGACGGGATGAGATCATTAAATTAATTAATTATTTCAGGTAATAATTATAAATCCATCCTAATTCTTTTCTTTATCAAGCCACCTTCTTTACACGACGTTCCGGGTTGGTTTGTCCATTCCCAAGTGCACTTTGTCCTATAAGGATAATTATAATTCCATTATTACAACATATTAATTAAAATATTGAAATACAATTATTTTTTCTTCAACACATCATTTTTTTCTGAAATTTTATCCACAATCATTTCTTCGTGATACCATCCATATTGTAAAATATACACATACATATTTATTTTATATTTGCTTTTTGGAAATTAGCCAATCCTTAAATCTAATCCGCTAATTTATATTGATTAAAAATCCCTTTGTTCTAATCTTTGTAGCTTAAATCTTATTTTAGTTTAATTGTCCTATTCTGTTAATATCATTTTTATTTTAAATTTTGTTATTATCAGGATTCTCCCTGTAACTAAATACATTACTTTTTTATTGCACTATTTATATTAAAATCTATATTTTTTTGTTATAATTATCCATTCCTCGAACAATCACCAGTCCGAAACGTCGTATAAAGAAGGTGGCTTGGTGAAGAAAAGAAGTAGGATGAGTTTATAATTATTTCCTAAAATAAATAATCAAGATTAACATAATGTTAGAGACCTATTTCTATTGATGATAGGTACAAAGAATTATCCATAAGACAAAGCCCATTCATACCCAAGGTTTCTCTAGAACTACCCAGGCGCCGATAAGTACAGTTATAGGCCAAGACAATGACCATGGCCTACGTCCGGAAGGTTCGAGAGGAACGTGGTAGTGAGAGATGGCCAATCTTTTTACAGCAGACCATGACATTTAAGCGTTATCATCAACACTAATTATCGAAATTATTCCCAAAGTATCTTCATTCTATATCAATAGATGTCTTTAATTAGAGATGTTAATATATCAGGCGATCGGAGCATAGTGCCCCATAAAGTCTTCCAAGAACATCGTTAGGTAATCATGCATTTATACAAGTGCCTACTTCTATGGGCTATGCAAGACTGATAATGGTGTATTTTGTAGGTTTAATTTTTCCCTTGAACGTTCCTTCATAAAGGAAGCTTTTAATGAAACTAAATGATAAAGTCCTCCTCTAAGCCAATTCGATTGCAGAGGCGTTCTTTTAAACAATGACGGTAAAACGCGTTAAAGGGTCGATACAGAAAGGAAACGGTTAAATTTACAGCAAGATTTTTCTTTTTAATTTATTAATGAATAGTATTGGTGATTTTTTTTAAACCAATAAAATTCCCGAAGAGGTCATGAATGGAAACAATAGACACTGAATGTAAATGGAATTGGAAACAGGAATTTTTTTAAAAAAGAAAGAAAGAAGCATTAATAGCAATTTTAAGGTAATAAGTTATATTGTTACTGAATTAATAAACTAAAAACATATAATCATATTTAAAAATAGTCATGGTGTTTTTGTTGAATTGTGGAGTATTTGAGAAAAAATAAAACCTTGAAGATATAAGAAAACTTCAAAACGTCGCTTGATGGAATATAAATATAAATGTAGCGAAAATAAAGAAATGTTGACGGAAGTGAAACGGTGGAAGTGGAAATGAAACGGAAGTTGTGTTCACTAAAAATATATATATTTTGCAAATGCTTTTTTTTCACATGAGTATCATTATTTCAAATTTAATCAATTTAATAAATGACATTTAAAAATTCCATTGAATAAACGATTGCCTCATTTCATGGCTTGTCCTCTGTATGTGGTTTGTGAATGGTATATCGTTATCGTTCAAATAATCCAATAAAATCATTATCCAAAAAGAATATTTTTTTGTTTACAATTTTTTGCAATAATAACTAAATTTGCACTTTGTACCAGTTAAAACGGATTGTAGTGAGTGTAAGGTAGCTAGGCAGATACCTTTGTCTCTCCTTTAACTGCCAATAAATTCAAGGAGGCTTAAAGGAAGGAAGCTTGAAGGAGTTGAAGGAAGCACATAAAACAGGTTGTAGAGAAGATGTAAGGAACGTTAAAGGAAAGGAAATGTTTGAGAACGATTCTGTATACCACCCTTAAAGTTTTAATTTTAAGCGAAAATAAAGGATCTCACGTCCCATTGATATAGATTAATGAACATTGCAAGTTGAATATTTCTATAGTTTAATATAAAGAAAGTGGTGAAAGACAATCACAGAATGTTTTATGTCGTGAATGGTGGTGTAAAGAAAGGCCTAAGACGGAACGCAAATCTGTGATTGTTCTAACGACGAGATAAACTTTCACCCATAGAAACTACAGATGCCGAAGAAACTTTAAGGATCTTCGAGAATAGGTGTGACTAAGTCTTCAGCGATCATCTGGTGGTATTGGAGGATTGTAGGTTTCTGGGATGGACCTTTCCCACGAGGAATGCGGCACGGCCCAACCTGCGGCACTTTCTCAGGTCGACGAGGTGTGGTTACACAACATCCTTTGTCTTAGAGCCGGCATCGAGACGAGCCTGAGGCAAAGAAGATCTTTCTAAATGAGTTGTTTACGCTTGTCACTACCAAATAAGATTTTTTTTTGTTTTCCTAAGTACTCAATGGGATTGCTAGTTGGAAAAGGTGCCCAATAGAGGCTAAAAATATAATTTATTTAATTTTCACTGACCATAAATTAAAACAAGTTATCAGAGAAAAATCGGAAAAAAAAATAGCACTAAATAACAACCAGTCAACGTTTCGCCAATTCAGGTATCGGAATGGCTGACAACTACATATCACATAAAAGCAGGGTAGAAATAGCACGCCTCAACTCAACAGCTTAAATCTGATTAGTGAAGTACAGGGACTACATCAATCCTAAAAAGTTGACATACACGCCAGGACACAGGTATTTGAGAGACACGCGTTTTTCTCTATAATTACCCAATAAATACGAGTATTTAATATCAATGAAAATCTAAGGCTACAAATAAATTTCCATTTATTTATTTTTTTATGAATTTTATTTCAATTAACATTCTTTTATTTTTTTCTGTAAATATTAATTATGAATTGACACTATTTATTTTTTCAATGGAACACAATGTTTTTATTTCTAATTGACCTAAATTTGAAACAAACAGTTAAGTGAACATGTTCTGATTGTTTTATTCAGAGACGTACGCAAAAAAAAAAAAAAAAAATCGAGGGAAGGATTTAAATTTTTTTGGTGAGGAGGGAGGAATTTAATAAGTAGAAAGTCTATAATCGCCAAATTAAGTTTTAAGGATAAGCAAGAAAATCGAATAAAAAATTATTGTTAAAAGTTACCGAAAAAATTACTTAAAATACCAGCTTTATTTTTTTCGTACATTTCAAGGGGGAACATATCCCTCGATACGCTGTATTTGTAGGCCAAAAACTTGAAGCTATGAACACACTGTTCGACTTTTGATTCGACATGACGAACGGGGTGTCGTCTGCAACGTCGAATCGAAAGTCGAACGACGTAGATGGGTAAAATTATGCCTACACTGCTTTACTTTAGATTCAACATCCCAGGTAATGTCGGCTGGAAAGTCACGTCGAAAGTCGAACAGTGTAGACATAGCTTAAGGGAGTAAGTAATATTTGGGAGGAGCTTGCGTCGGGAGGTTATGCTCAAGAAAAATCTTCTTCAGGCATACACCTTGTCTAATATACGATCCTAAAATTTTTCGTTTACATTTTGATTTTTTTTTTAATTTTTTCAGAGGTATACACTAATTGGTAAGTTGATTTTTATTTAAATAACAAAGGATTATTTTTTGGCGCATGCGCACTAAAAGGTTCTCCCTAAAGTTGTTCGCCATTACTTTAGTATAATTTTGAAAGGAATACAGCAAGGCGTTAAATTAGTTACTTATTGTATAGTTATTTATTTTATATTTTTTTGGAAGGAAATTTTATTATTCATTTATTATTTGTACCTAAGCGTTTTAAAAGTAAAAAGAACAACTTTCGTTTTGAACAATACAGAATGCATAATACGTTTGGTCCGAAGAAATATAAATTGGCCTTGAAATGGATACTACTGCAGAATGCGGAACTGAGTGGCTTCTATGCGGTTGAGTATAATTGATGTTACAAAGCCATTGCAACTGAAACAGGCGTGAGTCTAGGAAACAAATGAATAACTGAAAGATCAATTAATACGGCGGGATAACGCCAAAGGGTAATACCGAGGCGTAAGGAGGAAGATAACATTAAAGGAGTGCTTCCAGGATGGATCTTTTGTGTTTGTGGGACAATGGTAATTATTATTCTATAGATTTTGATAGATTAAGTGTGGCTATTGCCTTTATGTTGTGTATTAACATTCTTACACTCTAGTTTTTCATTATTTTATTATGGTATATTCTCCCATATTTAATAACGTCAATTTGACTAAATCTTTCACATTAATAGGAATTTTTTTTCCATAACTTTTTACTTCATGGATGAGATCAAAACATGGGAAAAAAAACGTCGTTTCCTGTAAGCCTTAGATATATTCAATAATATTCATAGAACGTTTCGTGTATAATTATTTTATTTTAAATTTATTCGCCCATGGACCAAATGAACTTTATTTATTTGCAGTAAAATGAATACAAAACTACATATGTGGTACGACCTAATATACACAATGGAATTACTTCCTAGCATAAGAAGCCATACAATGGTGGGTGGGATCTATGACGCGTTTCACGGCATGTTTTGTAACGTCGATCGTTCAATGAAGAACTATGAATGGGATCAGCTTCCAGTCCATTCAGGTGACCTGAGGTAATTTAATGGGGTCCAGGGGGCACTTACCTCTGTGTTGTTGTCTTCTTCATAGTATTCATTCATAAAAAAATATATATATATATATATACATACAGGTCCATAAATAACACCCAATTGATAAATTTAATCGCCAATAAATTAAAAAAATCTATTGGATGGAGATAATTTTAAAGAACCAGAACAGAGTGTATAAACTGATTAAAATAAATCTAATATTAAAACATAATTTCAGATTCAAAATTTAATTTTGTACCAAAACGTTTGCTACCAACTAACATTTACTTAAAAAGAAAACTGGTACAAAAATTATAGTAAATGATTAATGAATAGTCATTTCGAAACTTCATTTTAATTTATTTCTACTTTCTTTAATTTTTTTTCTCTTTTTTTTAATACCAGTTTATAGTTGTCATTAATTAGAAAATACTTCTTATATGGAGTACTGGTTATTCTTCTAGTCCGGGATTTCTTTTTCAACTGTATTAACAGACACTTTTTTAACTTATTTGAAACTAGCCCTAAAATAAATGTTTCAAAACCATATTTTCCTGTTTCAAAATTTTTCAACTTATATCATACCTGCAGAAGATGGATTGAAGAAGCGTGGAACGTATTAATTAGCATATTTAAATAATCTTCTGTGAAAACTTAACGATTTTTATTAATTTACCTCTTATTTACGCTTGAAGCAGCTGCGAGT
Organism: Rhaphigaster nebulosa; assembly: GCA_948150685.1. NCBI lineage: Eukaryota > Metazoa > Arthropoda > Insecta > Hemiptera > Pentatomidae > Rhaphigaster > Rhaphigaster nebulosa. The sequence goes on from OX411312.1 coordinate 63,771,938, forward strand.
CCACATTTGCTTCCTATATTGCTAAATGAACACAGCGAGCTAGTTCAAGCGCTGTTTTACAATTTTCAAAGATTCCAGTAGTCATATTTTTAAAGTAATAAAATTTTTTTGAACAGTCTTAAACAGAAAGAAGTGATACGTAGAATAAAATGAAAATCTAGTGCGTGCATAACACAACTTTTACATACCGACCTACTTTAAATAAATTTTAAAAGTTTTCATGGACATTTTATTTAGTTTTCTATTAAATAATGTAACAATAGAAATGATTATCTACAACAAACAATCACTTAAGTTTATGCGTTTTTCGTCACTCTCCTTTAATAAAAACTTTAATTTTCCAACGGTATATATGTATATATATATATATATATATATATATATATATATATATATATATATATATATATATATATATGTATATATATATATATATATATATATAATATTATTTCGGAAATTTGATTAGAATTTTTTCCTTATTGTATATTTCATATATAGATAGATGTAAGTAAAAATCAAAATTAATCAAATTAAAATGATATAAAATATCTGATGTGGACAACACATGACTTCCTTGTATGCCTATTAAACTATAAACCGGTGGCTCAAAAAGTGATCCTGAATTGGTTACTAGTTTCAGAAGATTGCAGTATCTCAAAAACGACACTCGGCGTCGCGACATCCATCTATAGACATATACACAAATGGGGAGAAAAACGAGTATTTTACACTCAATTTTAACACTTAAAACAAGTAATAAAAATGTTTAATTGGATTGGAAACCAAATTGCGTTTGTAACCTTTATTACCGAAACATATGATTTATGTATTTGATTTAAATATAATTTTTGATGTAAGCTTATTATGACCTTCAAGTAAAGTACCCTTTTCGGCTCACCAATTTTAACCAAAATATAGTAAATACATTCATATAGATATAAAAGTCCTATTTATCATATTTGAGATGTTTTACATTATATTTTAATATGATTTTTGATGAAAGTCTAATATGACCTTCAAGTAAAGTACCACTCCCGGTGATCAAGTAGTGACCAAAAAGGGAGGTTCACAACTAGATTTTAAAGAAATCCTAAATACAAAATTTCAACTTTCTACGGCTAACCGTTTTTGAGTTATGCGAGATACCAAAATACATACAGACGCCACGACGAAACTAGTCAAAATGGATTCAGGGATGGTCAAAACGGATATTTCCGTTGAAATGTGAAAACCAAAAATTTTCGCGATTACAATACTTCCTTTACTTCGTACAAGGAAGTAAAAACCTTAAATTTCGTGAGGAATTAAGAATTCAAGACCGCACCCCACTTCAGCCACCGACTGTATTAAAATTTTTCGAAAGTCCAACAAAAAAATTACTCTTATTTTATTTTTGAATTATATGATTCCAGCCATACCTTATTTGAGAACGAGCAATCAAATATCTAAAAACGACCGTTATTACCATAACGATTAAGATAATTTTCGTATAGAAATATATGAAAGGGAAATAAAAAAACAAAAAAAAAACAGAGCCATGTAACATAGATTCTTATGACCTGTCGTAATGTAGGTGTCTTTCAAGGGCGACGGAAGTGAATTGAAAGAATCTTGAGGCCACATTTTTCTGATTATGTTTTAAAATTTATTAGACTTTGCGCTTTAAGCACTGCTTTAAGATATTAATGTCTTGCAACTGAACTGTAAAGTTTGTTTTTACTTTCATAATAAACTAAGGCGGTATTCATTAAATACCTTGTTATAAAAAGAAATAAATTAAACAAATCAAATGACCAGTGGACTTCAGTTAAAGAAAAACTAACTTAAAAACAAGGTTATTGATATATTAAAGAGAATTTATCAATGGATCTGTTCATGGAGTCAAAGGAAATCTACCAATTCCTGAACTATAATAATATATCTTAGATATATATTTTTCTGATAAAGGAAGGTACCCTAAATATCGCACACCAGAACCAAATCCGAAATTTCAAATATTAAACTAAAGTTTAAAATACCAAAAAAAAAATAATACAAGCAGATAATGATAAATAATACAGCTATGGTCCATACCAACAGGCCCTATTTCTTAATAAAGCACAGAAGTACAAGTGGAAAGGTTCGCTTTTAGGGGTAACAGGTTACTTATCGTCATTAGATAATAATAATTCTATTCAATTTTTTTTTAGTTTGCTGTTTTTGATATAAATATTGTATGTTATTGTGTTTCAACTTCTTACAGAATACGACATAGGCCTGCTAAGACAAAGGCTCACTAGTACTTATACTTTTATGCTTATAATTATGTGATTAATTATGCTTAATAATCTTTCCTCTGGGAAACACAAGCAATACTTACCTAAGGGTTAGAATTTAAAAACAGTGGCCCTAATTTCGTCTCCAGTTAAATTCACAATTTACTGTTTATTTGAAGTCTGGATCCTTTAAATAAAGGTAAATAACTCTCCAAAACGAAATTTATTTACATTAAAATACTTTTTGATTATTGATTATTCTATTATAAAATGTAACTAATTATCCATCCAAACAAAAACGAAAAACAAATTTCTCTACTTTTGTTAAGGATGAAGGACATTTTGTGAAACCATATGAAACGTGCCCTACATTTAAATCATTTTTCTCGTCGATCGTTTTTAGAAAAGTTGACTCGCTTCTTTTCAGATAAGTTGAAAAACCTTGAGGGGGACGAATTTAGGACACGTTAATGAAGACAATGGCACCTTTTCCTACTTTAACGATAACTCCTACGCAGAACGGGAATTGGACGATTTGAACATGAAAACAATACTCTAGTCTACAAATAGTATTGATAAAATAAAAATATCTTTTTTCTTGATGCAGCAGAAAAGCGTTCTGATGTCCAAAATAACTATAACCAGCTTCTCCTCGTTTTTATGGTCGATACTGTTTTATAAGAAGGCCTCCCATAAGCCCATCAAATTCCCATCGTAACGAATATTTTATAAGATACTCAATAATATGGAAGGATACTAATAAAATAAACAATAAAGACTATGATTTTTCGCAAGTTTCAGATTAGATCTGTACCTCATACATTCCCCAGAGGAACTGGATACCACCTAACCTTGTTTCTCAATCGATTCCTAACGAGAGATCTGAAATAAAGATGGTTCGGAGGTCTTCTAATGTGCTATGGGTAGTTTCTACTTAAGCCACTTTCGTATCAGATTAATATACAAACTTTTCTTATTTGCTTATTGTATGTTAAACACAGTCATAAGGTTTAGTCCAGAATTCAAATGAATGGAGATTCCTTCGAGCGGAGTACGTTGCCAGTTGATCCGTGAAGATGCGAGGCACGGCTACACTGGACTGGGTTGAGAAAGCCTTGGGCAAGAGCTCTTGCGACAGCCATGCCATCTCATGGCGATACCATTGCGAGGAATGCGAACCTCAGCTATCTCCCGAAACAGATCCCTGCTCCTGCACCAATAGGTCCGTATTTCGCACTTTGTGTGGCAAGGTATTGGCTAAAAGAAATTACGGTTGCCGCGTTCCTAATTGTAGCGTGTGGTTGGTATTTCCTATCTGGAGAATGAAAAGAGGAAGCACACGAGGTGAGGTAAAATTAATGGGTTAAAATTTTCTCCTCCAAGGTAGTCAGGTCTGTAGAACATAAGAACGAAGGAGTCGCCTTGAAACAACTCAGTAATATGCTCATAACTCATTAATACTGATCCGTAAATATAAGAAAAACACGTGGATTAATTCAGTAACCAAGCATCATAATAATTAGTTCTTCACATATTAACAATGTATCGCTAGATATACTAAATATAAAGAAAGCTAAATAAAAATCTACATCATTATTCATTTAACGATTAAAATAATTCATTTGATAGCAGGTAATAATTAAAAATTACTTTAATAGATGAATTATCTTACAGATTTTGCTTTCGACGAGCGATGAAAATAACCTCATAAACTCTTTGAATATCAGCAGCTGAAAGTTCATTTACGTTATTTCATTTACGTTTTATATTATTATTTATTTGATAATCTGTCATAATGTATTATTATTTTAGAAGATTTTAAAAACTACATCTGAATAAGTCGCGGTGATTACACCTTAAACAAAATCTATATTTTTTATGCATTACATACTCGTGTATATATATATATATATATATATATATATATATATATATATATATATATATATATATATATATATATATATATATATATATATATATATATAAATATGTTTTTTTAAAAGTAATTTGGAGATTTGTCATATATCCTAAACTATGGAAGTATATTTATCCACTATTTATTTTATGTCTTTTTATTTAAAAATTCTATATTTATTTGTTTGTACTTTTTTACACACATACATATACATATATATCCATATATATGTCTCCCCTTCTATCCTGGTGTAGACTCAGGATATTTCTTGAAACTGAAGAAATGTCTAAAGATTCCTTGAAATAGAGAAACAAGCTTCTCATTGGTATGCTATGTTGCAAGAAACAATCCTAGTACACTTCGGAATTCGAGAAGATTAAGAAAGGAGTATGAAGTAACGAAGATGACATTGGGCCTATACTATAAGAGTCACTTTTTATCTCTGGATGCAATCATGAACCATGTTCTCAAACTTTTTCCATTTCTTAAAGTTCTATTATGCACCAAAAGTTTCCATTTCATAAAGATTTAATCAAATTAGCTGTTCGGACGTATGAGTCAAAAGTAGAAAAGGGAGTTTGTCAGCTTTTTAGCGCCTTTGAATCAAAAGATAAGGGAATGCTAATCGTATTATAAATAAATTATTATTCTGCTTCGTTAATACTAAACCAAGAGTTATAACATGCTTCAGCATATACTTCTCCTTCCAACAGCCTAATATATAATTGATCGAACACTTGTTAAATATTTATATTGATGGAACATTGATCGGTTTGATAAATTCAAATTATATTCAAGCGAGATTGGCTTGATTTTCAATTTGGTTTGCAAAGAAGACTTATGAACCTTTCTCTCGTGCTTTAAGTTGAATTGACTATCCCAACGATATTCAAAGCAAGTACATTATGAATTCGTAATGTGTAAAATTAAATAAAAATATGATAGTGATATTAACAATATATCATTTTTCATGAATATATAATTCTTCATGCCTTCATGCTCTTTCTATGTTTTGCTATATATTTCAATAATTTTTAAAAACTGTAGTAGTTTTGCTGTTATTTTGGGATCATCTCTTAGAATTTCCTTCAGATCTGTAATGAGTCTATGTTGCTCATGAGCTATACACTCAGTGAGTATATGCATCACGGTCAATTCGCTCCCACAGTAATGACAAGCTGTTCTACAAATATCTCCTATTTTCATCAGATGTTCAAGGTGAGCCGAATATGGCCTATCCTCGGATGAGTCAGAACCACCTCTCCTCTCCGTGTTAACTTTATATTACCTTTTTTTTTATTATTATTTGTTTTATATTCTCATGAAATTCTATTATATTTATTATTCTCTTTTTTATTATTCTTGTATCTTGCTTTTTTCAGCCCTGATGAAGACCTCCGGTATAGGCCGAAACGTCGAAAAGCATAAAAACAATCCATCTTGATTTACATCAACAAATATATTTTATACACATTACTTTTATACAATTACAAGATCCACAAAAGCAATAAGAGTAATTTTTTATGAGGGATTACGCATTAGAATAACAATTATATTAATAAATAATGTCATTAGTTATTGATATCATATGAAACCAGAATTGTGTAAAATTTGTGGAACAATAATTATTTTAAGCATTTTGTTTTATAAACGTTATTTTAATCAGTTAAATGAGAACTGATTTTTGTCTCCTTTTCACATTTACACTCACTGCCTATGTATATTAATTAATAAGAATGGGAGATCAACCATATAAATAGATTTATGTATGTATTTATGATTTATTATCCATACTGTCCCAAGCAGTGCATGACACTCCATTCATCTCCCGAAGGACCATCTATAAGACTAATGGGAGGATCATCTCACAGGGTTACGAGTGATCATTTACTTATGTAATATAGCTCTCTCCTTCTAAAATGTTTATTCATTTAAAAAAAAAATAATAATAATATGAACGTTGAATAATGTTTTCCAAGTGTTAATGTGCTTAGATAATGGAAAACTCAATAACTGTTCTTAAATTAGTTTTATTAAGATATAGTACAACGATAATATCAACATGCTGATTCCTGGATATCAATATATTGATAAAAAAGTGATTGTTCAACCGGTTAATCGGACGAAGAATATTAATTTTTCTTTTGTAATTTATAACTCATCAGATAATTTATTATTAAAACAATGTTACCCTCTTAATTTCAATAGTTTGTTTTTTTCTTTTATTTAACTAATTAAAAGAACAAAATAGGCTTTTGGCCATGAAATTCGAACAATCCTACGAAATTCGGAAATAACTGCTTAAGATGTGTTTGCAGAGTTTTATAAATATTTATTTCGGATTCAGCATCTCACAAAAATATAGTGATGGTAAGTTTCGGAATCAAAACTCAATTCGTCGATAGAAGCTTTTTTTTTTTTTTTTCATAGAAGCACTTTGTGATAGTGGTTTCATTATTCGTCTCTTAAACCACTTAATCGGGAGACTTAGAATTAGATCTACTCAACCTAAATCGGTGCCCAGCCAAGATTGTCCCGCTTTTAGCAATTTTTTTAAGGATCGGAAATATTTAATCCATTTTTGATTTAATTTGCTCCTGTATTGAAATTATATATTTTTGAAATATCTCAATTGTATTTTCCTTGTCGGTAATGGGCTCTGTAATATTAAAAAGCACATAATCGAAAACTGCTGAATTTTTTCCTCAAGTATTTCCTTGGTTTTCCAGATATTGAACAAGGGTCTTCTTAGAATGCCGATAATTTCTGAAAAAACGTACTATGTAAACGTGACTGCTACTGGCTACAAAAAAAAATTCCATTAAAAAGGGAAACTTGGCATCACATATGTAATGATTCTGCAAAATTTAAAACCAATAACATATGATAACCAATAAAAGAAAACTTCAAATTTGCAATAAAAGAAATTTGTTCAATGCATTAATCTAAAAATTTCCAAATTTTTATTACTGATTATTGCTTTCTTTTACCTCCACTACGTTCGTCGAAAATGATAAAATTAATATTTACATCCGTTCTTAACTGACTGCAGATTTTTTATCTCTCTTATCCTCCATATAAATCCTGGATTCGTTTATAAATATTGTGGTCTGGAATTTACCATCTTTGGATTTGAATGTAGAAAACATTTATGAATGCATAGGTATTTGTACCGAGAGCTAAATTCAATCTTTGTTTTTTTTTTTTTTTTTTTTGACTCTCCTAAATTTACGATTTGTCCCACTGTGCCCTGCCATGACCTAAATTATCTTTCTTTATACTCTATAACCCTGCCTTAAACATTAAACTGAAAAAAATGAATACAAATTAATTAAATTATAGTAGAGCATTAGAATGAATCTGTATTAACAGACATACAATAAAGTGTATCCTTGGCAGTCGCTGTTACTCGGATAGACGGCCATGACATTTAATTCAACGAGATACCACAACTGATGGGAAAAATTAAAAAAATTCTAGATGTCGACTAAAGCATTGCAATTAGAGCTAATAACAGTAAAAAATATGCCCCGTTCTGAAATAAAATATAATAATGACTCCGTATTCCTGTGGGAATGAAAAAAAAAATTACAGATTTTTAAAACAAATATCATCACATAAAAAAACATTAAACAGCAAGAACGCGTTTAGCATAAACATTTAATTGTAATTCGTAGCAAAACTTATGTTGTAGTCGTCTGAACTTTCGCAATTGTTATTTTTTTTGTTATTTCGTTAGGGCCATCTATGGACCACGATGCTTGTGTTTTAGCTGCATGTTTCTGGTTGTCATAGTCGTTGTTTACTGCGATTGGTGTTCTGAGTGCTGGGTTTGGCAGCTGCTTTCTTATATGTGCCTTCAGCTTTTCTAATGGCCCAGTAGTCCTTCATTTTCCTGCTAAATTCAATCCTGCGCTCCTCAGACCATTTCCTATTGTTATTTATAACAACATTTAAAGATTTTATTTTATACATGTTATTAATTAAATAATAATTACTAATGCTTCCTCGGTACAAGGGAACTTGTAAAACAGTATCTTACGCCATGAAAAGAATGAAATTAGTATATGAGAACATGCAGTTCAGAGTAAGACAACGGATTTGGAAAATTCAAAATGGTGGATTCAAGATGGAGACATCCAAGTAAGGGAGGGCATTGAGGTGCTGAAGCCGAATCTGAGGTCACATTTCTAAAATGAAGAGTTTCGGATTGAACTTCGGATCTCGAACTTGATCTGGCATTGCTAAGCGACTCCTCAAACACTTAGAACAGAGAGTTTAAATGGTTTGATTTTCAAGAATTATATTGGTTCACCATTTTGAACTTTTAAAAAAGAATTGCCGATTTGGATTTAATAGCCTCAAAATCGTCATAGTAAGGAGTTTCAAGCGTATCAGTTGGCAAGAAATTTTAGTCCTCTGTATCGGACCCGTCATTTAGGATTTCTTAAATCCGACTCCAAATTTTTTACCAGCGGCTATAAAACCCCTGATACTGAAAATTAAGAGGCTTGACTATCTATCTTTTTATTTAACCGTTTTCTGATAACGTTAGACGTTAATTGTTTATTTTTGTTTTGTTTTGTTTTGAGCCTTGAAACACGTTTTTAGGATGTAATCTAATTAAGACGAAAAGATTGCCAGAATTTTTAAAGTATTTACCATCTACATATATTTGAATCACGATTAGCTTTAATGATATGTAAAAAAATATAAATGATTAGCGCTCCTTCTTTAAGAGGATGAATATGTAATGTTTTTATTTTCTGTTATGAGAGTATAAAAAATAAAAAAAGATTTAATTTGCCACTATTTTTGAAAAAATAACTCTAAATATGAGACGCGATTTAAAATGCCTTTTTATGACTGGCCTTTTTATTACACATGACTTTCAAAGCAATCCAGCTTTTTTTTTGCACACAGCATTAGTCCGAACAGAAATACCCGACCAAAAGTAGGTCTCTCCCCTTCACAGGATGATTCCTCCATCGTGAGAAACGTTATCCTTTAGGAATGAGCAACAATGTGCAATAGATTCTTGACCGATCCGCCACAGCACAGTATGCTTACCGGTTACCGATGGTGACCAAGGGCATCGGGTAACGGTGCCTCCTACGGTGGACTAGAACCTCGCCAGGATTTTTACCGAATTCATCCCCAGAACTCTATCATCATGCAATAACAGCTTCTTCGCATTGGCTACGACCTTAGTTGATATTCCTCCCATTGTTTTATATGTGTAGGTCGAGATCTTTGACTGTTTGCCTTAGCTCACCGTTGCATAAGCATGAAGATGATTCAAGTTGTTTAATATGCCTTTCCCTTTTAAAGGCATTTCATGTTAGATAGGAACATACTATTGTGTCCTATTATTGTGTTATTTATTTTACTAATATACAATATTAATTCTAATCTATATCGGACCATAAAATAATCATAAGTTAAAAGTCGAACGTCTGATTTTGCAAATATTTTAACTTTTAAAATTTGAATTCATCAATTCACACCTAATTGTCCAGTTATGGAATTTTTGCAGCACTTTCGCTGCATGAGGGGTAATGTTAGCGAACATCAGAGCACCATACAACTGAGCCAATAATTAAGCATTAATTGCAATTACAAGTAAGCATCTGCGATATAGTTAATTACATCACACGATTTTCTGGCATAAGCAGCAACTGGCATAAAAAGATACAGACATTTAATTTTTGCAAGCCACTTTTGAAAAAAGCTGGCTGCTGTCAGGACAAAAACATATAAATTGGCTAATCTCCTCACCACAATTAAGGCTAGGACTTATGATATTAATTTACAACAGTATCATACGGCCGGCTCTGTTGTATGATGCTCCATTGTTCGCTAACATTACCACTCATACAGCGAAAGTGCTGCAAAATTTCATAACGGGGTAATAGAAAAATATGCGACCATACTTCCCTTCGAAAAGAAAAACGTCCTAATGTTCATATCACTCTAGCAATACCGAAAGTAGACAATTCATAACGGACGCCATGTAAAGTTTTTCGATTCTCATGTTAGCCTCAATTCCCTATTTACATTTGATAACATAGTACCTCCACCAGCTCCGAAACAATGGCAGAATGCTGCAGCATCTAATAGATAAAATAGAACTAAGTTAGAGTTAAGGCATAATTATAAGGAAATTTCGCAATCACAAGTGAGCCCCGCCACAGGTATGATGACATTTCTATATAACATCAATATTATTCAAGTATCTCAACACTACATTGAAATGTACCAAGATACAGAAGAAGGACTGAAGACTAGAAATTAGCGAAAAATTGAACAAGATGTAGGTAAAAATGGAGATTTTCTGGCATATTAATAAATAAAAAAATAATGAACATTACCAAGCACTAATAGTTTAGTGGCATCAGTATAGTTTAAGATATGAAGGGAGTCGATAGAATTCACACCCTTTCCAATGTTCCACTAAAAGAACTATCGAAACTGTAACAGTACTAAATTTTTGAAGATTAGGGATTGATAAATTATTTGCCATTTCTATAATTTTGTTTTTATTGAAAACTAGTTTCGAATGTTATATATTCATCTTCAGTTCTAAAACACACAAAAATTCAAAAATAAGCAACTAAAAATACAGTTTGGCATTATTAAACATATTAAATTAAATGTAATATAAATTAGTATTATAAAACATTTATGAATTATGAATTTAATTAAGACAAGAAATCAAATATATGTTGGTACTCACCAAGGTTTAAATGGATTATATCAAACAGGAAAGTTTGTACTGGTTTCTTCTCGCATTGAACTAACAATGAACGAAAGATGGCAGGACGTTTAGAGGTAAACGGTTTAAGGGCCGGGGTTTTACCAGTATTTTCGGTGAGTAATTGTTTTTTCTGTTACAGATGGAAATAAATTTAAGATTAGACTATTGGAGATATTTAAATGGTCATTTATGGTCACTAAATGGTCATTTAAGCAAAAATCTGGATTGGATTTGAAGAATTTTATTATTTCAAGTGCTTCATATATATTTAATTTGAGGCTGTTTTCAACGTGATATACTAATTTAACTCCTGAGTCTTTGATGAATTTATGGGTTTTTCATTTAAATGAATAGCAAATTTGGAATTCTCAGTCTTATTATTATATGCACGTATGTGTTCCTTTAATTTCTGATTTAGTGATTTTCCAGTTATTCCCGTGTATTTGGCTGCACAATCATTAAAATTTAGTTCGTATACTCCCTTTTATGGAAAGTGTCTATGTTGCCTTCAGGAGAAAGGAAAATGAGGATAGGGCTTTTTCTATTTTAAATGCAGGATTTTATTATATTTTTTTCAATTCATTTCCGACTTTGGTGGATATAGCGCCGTAATATGGAATCAAGAGATAATGTTTCAGGATGGGTCTGTCTTCTGGGGTTGTTGAATAGATATCATTAATAGTCTTGTGTTTTGCATTTGTTTTTTTTTAAATGTGATTGATAGTGGTTTTATTGTACCCGTTATTTTTTGCAATGGAATATATTATTTCAATTTCTTTATTATGGTTCTTTTCATTTAATAGTACATTCTTACGTTCGCACGTGTTTTAGAATTGAAGATGAATGTATAACATTCGAAACTAGTTTTCAATAAAAATAAAATTATAGAAGCGGCAAATAATTTATCAATCCCTAATTAGATTGATCCTTCTATACCATCATGCAGATGTCAATAGATTTTTGAAGTTATTGGTATTGTTCTTCAGATATTTTAATATAAAATTTCTTCAATATTTTGAGTTCAAAACATTCACGAGATCACAACGAATAATTTGAGCTATTAAACTTGAAATTCGGTACGGCCGTTCGCTCAAAACATCGTTACGTACCAACTAACAATCAAGCTAAACGCGTTACCCTCCTTGTGGCTTCGGCCTAGTCGGGTAATGAATAGATTTTTCAAAGCGTTTGATAAAGTGTAGGATTACTATAAGTGTATCGAATCTCCTCGCAGGCCATATTATAAAAAAAACGCAATTCACTTGAGGAAAAAACAACAGTAATAACATTATTTCTATTTTTGAACGACCGAATAAATTATAATAATTAACATTTCCTACACAAGAAATTTAAATGATATTATTACTGTGCTACTAGAGGAGAGTCGTGGACCGCTTTGCCGTTATACCGCAAGTATTATCAGCGAGCATGGAGACGAGAAGCGGGTATTAAGAAGGCCGACGAAGCGTGGAGTGGCGGCCTTTGAAGTCACTACTGCCCTACTGCCCCTACACCTGCTACGTGCTCTACTGGGAATCTGTACTCGCTTGGCGAGGATCGATCCCGGAACCGATCGTCGCAATATACTTACTTACTTGGAAACTTAAGTGCTCAATTAAGACGAGCATTGTCGACAACTTCTAGCCGGCTCGGAAATGTATTCAACATGGAAGCCAAAGGCAGATTTCCAAAGCGAACCTCCAGAAACCACCATTCGCCAGGAAATGTTAACGTTTATCGATTTCTATGTTCTATTTCTAAAAAGAATTATCTTCCTCTAAGTCCTCAAAAATAACTTTTCACACGAAAAACAGTCATTTTCTTGAATGTAAAGCACATCTACATCAAGGAGAATTCGTGTATCAAAGAAGTTCAAAGACGATTGTCCGATTTATAATTTTAGCAGTTTTAAGCCACCCCTAGGCTGTTAAGATGCCAAAACAGTTTTAGGCGAAAATGTAGCCTTAAATGCTCTGAAAACTACCCATGGCAGAAACTAAATTGATTAAACACTGTATAGGCAAATTTCTTTAGGAAGAACCTTATGGGCGGAACATAGGTCGAGAGGTTACATCCAAGGAGGGGTTCCATTCTTTCTCTACATATCTATCTATTTTATCTAAATATACAATCTTGAATTATTTTTTAACATTTTAATTTGTTTTATATTCTTTAAATTGTGGGCACTAAGTAAGTTTATTGCTATTTCAATAACAAATGTTATTGTTAGGCGCATGTGCACTAAAAGGTCCTAATTTAAGTTGTTTGCCTATAGCTCAAGTAACACGTTAATAATTACAGAAAACAATGAAGCGACTCTACACGATATTTAAACATTAAAACAGCGTTTCTGAAGTAACCTGAAATAGAAATGTTACAGTGCAATGCAATAAAATTTTTAATGACAATAACTATTAAAAATCCAGTACGCTTTTACTCATCAAGAGATCCAAACAAAGGCCAAGAAGATGCTAGCGTAAAGGAAAACAATACCAATCCTACAGTATGAAAAGTCTTATATTTTACAAATTAGTTTATAAATTATCCTACTTTAGACGGTAAGTTTTAACCCAGTTATTTTATAGTTAGACTAGATAACGACTAATTGTAAATGTGAAACTATCTTTAAACCAACTTACGACAACCTAGAAACATTCATTCATAAAAGTCATTTCTTTTCCAACATTTGACGATGAAAAAGAATAAATATTACACATTATTAATATATATATATATACACATATATTAATATAAAGAGCTAAGTATTATATTTCGCTCCAAGAAACGTTATATTGTTCGTTTTTTTTGCACAAGACTTGTAACATTGTAAAGGTGATCAACAAAATAATCGATGCGAAAAATCGAATTTTTGGATTTTAATGGATTTATGTCAATAACAATACAGTAATAATGGTTCATGATAACATAAAAAATATATATGATGCCTTTACCAATATTACCCATGGGAATCTTTTACTAGAAATATTGTTTTTTGATCGCTGGTTATACGAGATGATATGTTCAGAACCAGGCCCAACCGACAGGTTTTCTCCAATCTATAACAGACTAAGGCTTGCAAACCATTAGCCACCCAATCAACTTATATAAATTACTACACTGATATCACTAACCACCCATGCTCTATGTATTTTTTTTATCTCAATTTTATCAGAAAGATTTTTTAAAGTATATTAGGAAAACTTTATCAGAACCATCTTTATCCTTTATTGTAAACAAATATTAACACCTTATTTACAATTGTAGTAAATAACCACGGTAAGAAAATGTGACTTGAATCATATTTTTTTAATTTCGGCACTCTAATGTAAGATAAAATATTCTTGTCATCAATTAATTTTTATTATTGATATTTTTTATTTAAAAAAAAACACGAAATCATGAAAGCAAAACGAAGTAATTAAAAAAAAAATAATGTAAAGGCAAACAGAAAAATAATGAAATTTAACATTAAGTAATAAGAGTGGTGAGAAAAATTCTAATACAAATTAACATGGTTATAATGAGAAACTACATCTTTAGTACAATACTGCCTTGCTATACACGCCCGACCTATACAATACGTGCATTCTCAGCACATGCTTTTTTTTTTTTCGGCGAACGAGATTCCTGGTCGTATTGCAATATCACACCGTGACATGCCCCAGCACAGGGGGAACTAATACCCTGCCATATTTATGAGAACAGATAGAGGGGAGTATTCGACAATATCAGAAAAAGTTTTACAAGGAGTACAGACAAAAAGAGCCTGAAGAAGAGACGGTTTTTGTATATTATGTCGCAGTAAGGCAGATATCGGCTCGAGATAGGTAGCGGTAACAACCGTTACTTGGATGTGGGTTACCGCCGAGGCGAAGGAGTCCTCGTCAGTCTGGAGGTGGCGTACCTGTCCTAAGGCGTCGCTCAGGATGTCGCAGGGTATGAAGGTGTCATAACCAATGTTCCGTGGATGAAGAAGGAAGTGAAACTAAATGCGGATTGTCTTAATGATAATGCATTATTAGGTTAACTGTCATATCTAATAAATTGTGCAACATTCCAATTTCAGGTCTGAAATAAAATTTGTAAAAATAGGAATAACGTTAAATTTTATATTTATTAAGTCTCCTCGTGAAAAAATTAAGTTATTTATTTATTGTATATTGGGCGGAATTCCAATAATTTTCTTTTTCTTAAACAAGGTGCCTAATAAAAGGAGATGAATCCAAGTTTTACCTTTTTTTTATTTATTTTTAATGTATACATGTAAAACTTGTTCTTGATCCATCAAAACGTATTCAATTCAATTTCTTTTTTTGTTTAAAGTTTGGGTAAATACCTGAATCGTGCCTAGTTTTGGTTTTAATAAAATAAAATAAATTCTAAATTGGAATTATTTCCTTTCGCCCCTCTACGCCTCATAGTAACAGTTTCAGAAAAAATGACTTTCCAACATCCCTCCTTATTTAAGCTACATTAATGATTAATTATGTATCAAGTCTATTGTTATGTTTTTAACGTCACTAATGCAGAAATTTTAGTGTATCAGCAATAGTGAGTTATCTGCATCTTAATTCAAATATCCAAATTGGTCAGTAACAACAGACACTTTATCCGAAATCAATACTTTAAGAAAATCCTTTTTTTTTTTGTCGGTTGGTACTTCTCTAAACCTAAACTAGTAGTTTTCTTTGAATTTAGCATATTTATAAAGATTATTAGAGAAAAATGAACGAAATAACCTTTGAAATTTACATCGAAACAAAAAAGTGTTTGAATTAATATTAATATTGAAAATTTGTTAGAATTAACAGTTATAATAACATACTCATGTAAAATGTAGCCTACATCTTATAATGGAAGTATTTAGTCAGAGGCCTTATAGCTGCTTTTTATCATTTTTTTGCTCTGGGAAGTGGAAAGATTCCATTAATTTTTTTGCTAACTTTTTGCACCGGCCTCTTTTCTTAATTGCTCTTATGGTTCTTCTATTGTACCAATATGCCGGATGCTCAACTCATTTAAATACAAAGCGATGGTAATGGACAGATTTCTTTTTTTAATCCTAAAGAAAGAAAAAAACTATAAAAGTTCAGTTATTTCCAAAAGAAAACAAAAATGAAAGAACAATGAAGGAAGAAAACAGTTACATTGGGCGCCAAAAACTTATAATATAGGCCAATCGAACAGTTGAACAATATGGAACAGAAAGATGATAGCTTAAACATATGAATATAACATATAGTGAATGACATTCTATCACATATAGAATAATAATGTCAGAATATTATAAAGTGATTAGCTCTTTATTCATTAAACAATAAACCTAATAATGGTCCAATACTTGTAAATTTCCGTGTATTTATAGAATATCAACAACCAAATGGAGATGATTTGGGGTGATTTTTTCGGCAACAGTCACTAATAGCTTCGGTGCAAGAAATGATTTAAAAATCGATAGTAAACATTCAACACACCTAAATAATTATAAAACTGATATTGGTCTGTTCCAAGGCTTTGTTAAAGTGCCAAAATAATATATTGTTATTATGGTCGTACCACTAATTTTGTTATAGAATCAAAACGTTCTGACATTAAGCAAACAATATATTATAGTGTACTCTATAGATCTATTTAATATTATATTGTATGAATGGCATTAATAAATTTATTTAGCATTTATAATTTAGCAAATAATTAATAAAAAAATATATAGAAACTTCTCAACCATATAAATGCAGAAATACATTTAAAAAAACAAAGTTGATATTAATTGCATCAATGCTTAAGCAAATAATTAGAATTATAGTATAAACATTTTTTATAGATTAAGAATCATTAAGAATTAATAAAAAAAAAGAGTAAATGTGATTATACAAAACTCACCAAGCCATCCATAAAATAACAAACAAAGAAACTTTACCTGCAACAGAAACAAGAACCTTAATTAGTTTTAATAAGCAAATAAATAAAATATTAACACCAATAAAACATTTATTTTCCGTAATTCAATATTGATATCGGGTAATTCTTGTGAATATGTAAGTAATAATATATCATATGTGTGTAATAATACCATAATATGCAAGGTGGCAAAAATACATAAAAATAATTCATAATTAATATTGATAAATAATAAATTTATGTTATTTGATATGACAAAAGATCAATGGGACAATTCACAGTGGATTCAAAGATATTTCGATTATATTTAAAGAGTCAAGGATGTTTTGTAGATTTGTAAACTTAACTTAACATTGTTTATGAACAATCTTATCATTAAATATATGATATATATTTCTTGGGTAATTACAAATAATAAAAACAAACTTGAATCTTTTTACATAAGTAAATAATATTAAAAAATCATTTTTAATTAAATATTTGATAGTAAAATCGTGTACGGTGAAAAAGATTTACAAAAATATAAAGTCACGTGGAACTGCAAGTAACGATTGCCATCTCCCTTGACATATAAACAGCTGAAGTGTAGGCTTAAAAAAAGTTATTATCCTAGAACCTCAGATCAAATATGAATTTCTTAATATCTGGCGCTTGTTTGTTTTGTTTTAACAACAAAATATTTAATTTATTGAATAGTTAAAATAAAAAAATAAAAAATAATTACAATGAAACTATGGCTAAGCATAGACATGAAAGATATATATATATTTTTTTTTTTCGGTTGGCACTATAGACCGTGGAGATCTTTGGCCGCGCGATGTGGTATTTCATATATGGAAGACCACATCGCGATTCTCAATTTAGGTACACGGTGTAGGGTCATCACTCCTACGCCCGGCCTATGTGAGTTGCCTCCAAGTAGGCTGACAGCCCTCGCATATCCAGAGGGAGGGTGATAAATTGCTCGAATTATTAATTTAATTATATTAAATTAATACCGGTACCGGGATTCGAACTCACAAGCTTTTGGGTTTGTGAGTAGGTGCGTTTTCCCGCTCTTTTCAACATATCGCTCATTTGCAAGGTGAGTGTTCCAACTCAAAATTGGTAGTTTCAGGGAAAACAACTATAAAGTTTTCAAGGTCTCAAAAAAAGATTTGAAAGATTTTTAATTATTTTTAAAATAACATGCCTTGAGACTTAGATTTAAAGAATTTATTAAGAGAGGATTTAACTAAAGATAAAAATCTTTTGGTTATAATAATTTATTTTTGAGTTTGGACATTTCTATGAAAAGTACTTCAAAAGTACACTTAGTTTTAATAACTAGAAAATGCGATGTATTGAGTTAGGACAATCTACTTGCAAAGGAGAGATATTAAATAAATAATAGTAATTATTGAAAAGTTTTAAGCTAAAGTAAAAGTAGAAAAGACCTAATATTATTAATACTTATAAATTGATATATCATGTGCCAATTATAAATAAAAATTAATTAACTTATTATAAAATCATTGTAATTCGCTATTTTTTTTCTGGGGAAATGTTTATTTCAGGAATAAATGGGAGAATATAAAGATACACGGGCTTCAATTTTCATACTTCATTGTAAACATTAAAAACTTCAAGCAGTACAAGTCTCAACAGTATCATTTTTATTATTTAATGTTGTTTTATAATTTAGTTGATTTGATAAATAAACTGAATAATAATAAATTTTAGCTTTGGCGCACTTCACACTAATATCGCATTTATTGGAACCGGCACAGATAAGGACAGACAGCATTTGACCACACCTTGATGACGTCAGAGTTCCTCGAGGCGTTGTACCACTTGCAACCGGACAAGATAAAAATCCAAACTTTCCCAAAACCTGTTGCCGTGATCTCGATAATTCTTGAAGAGCTCATAAATACTAATTGCAACATATATCGGCTATGTTTTGATTGTAATCATATGGCATAAGGAACAATGTATGATGGAAAAATTATGATTGAAAACAATTTTCAATTCAAGGATCATTTGCGTCTCAATTTATATTCTATACTAATTATTCCTTAATTGAAACTGAAGGAGAAATATGTTTTGGCCTTGATATTTGTTTATTATTTAACCGGAAAATGAAGCTCCTTTAGGAATGAAACATTGTAAGAAAATGTTGTGTATCTGAGGTATAGCAAAGTGAAGAATGAGTGATTTACTAGGTTAAACACGGAAATTTTAGCCCGTTGGTTTGAAAAAATTCCCACTCAACGGTGAAATACAGATCAAAGTCAAAATACGCATTAAATGAATATTTAATATTATCTTAGTATATAATAATTATTTTTTTAAAACGCACTATGAAATTCATTATTATTTCGAAATAGATAAAAACAACACAAAAAAAAAAAATAAAAAATTAAAACTTTATTCGAATTGAATATATTTTTTAAAGCTTTGGTATAATGATTCCAAAATACTATATTTTTCTTATAGCCTCATAAATATGGGCGATTGAAACCTTTTAACGGCCTCCATTGGCGGATATGGCGGATGGTAGTGCTAAATTCTGAGGAACATCCTGGGATGACCTGTGACGTTGGTGCCGAATCTCAAGAAAATCGGTTCGGTTGTCTCGGAGAAAAACCGCGGAAAGCGGACGGACGGATTTTTTTGTTATTCGATTTTTGGATTTTATGCATCTTGAAACGTAAAACCTCAAATTTTGAGGGCCAATTGCAAAGGATCATTATTCAACATAATCAAAAAATGCAAACTAATAAAAGTACTATTTAAAAATAAAAATAATTAACAATTAAATCTCATAAATAACAATGTTTTCACTACATATTTCAAAGACCGCATGCGCTCCATAAACTTATTCACAGCCTTTATGAAACGAAAATGGTATTAAATTACACTAAATAACATTATAACATAACATTAACGCAATAAGCATTTTACCTTTTAAGCGTGCGCATCATAAATTATTTAATGCATCTGTCTTGAACAGTTGCTATGTTTAAGTGAAAGTATCACAGTAACTTCAAGAAAGTTTTTAAATTTTCAGGAATAGTTTAAAATTATACCGTCAGAAAATGAGAAGTTTTTTTTCATATTTTAAATAGAAACAAGCGGTTTTTATAATTCAAATCACGACTGAAGCTACCAAAAATGCCAGAAAAGATAAGAGTATTAAATATGCTAAAAAAATGGAAAAAAATAAAAATAGACAACGAATAGAAAAATTAAAAAAAAAAAAATAGAAAACGACCACCGAATCTATAATTACTTAAATAACAATAATAGTAACCTATAAGGACAAAATAACTGGCAATAAAAAATGTGGACTGGACTTGTCTGCACACTTGAACACAATTCAATTGCAAAGATATAGTAAAATTCTTGTATGTAGTACTGACAGTTGAAGGCTTATATAAATTAGTTTTAATCTCGTATTTAACTCCAAATTGAATTTTGTTTTTATTAAAAAGGTGCGTTTAACACATACAAATATAATAATAATAGTTTACTCATTATTATAAAATACTGGGCCTTACTTTGTTTCATTGGAACACATTTATGAGCTAACTATGCGACGTCTCTCTCCAATTCGAACATCGAAGTTGCTCTGGGAATATTGAAGCTCTAATTCTCTAAATTTTTTAAACGGAACTTGTCGAATACGAGTCTTCCACCTACACTTCATTAATTTCTTAAACGGTGTTTGAGGTGGTATAGATTCCTGCTCCCTCTCTACCGTAGATAGGGAATTTTTATGTTCATGCAGGAATTGAAAAAAATTATGCCCTCAGAATCGAAAATTTCCATTATCGTTGCACGTTTCAGACATGAAGGAACAAATTTGATCTCGTTTGTAGTCAAATCCACGTGACTGGCATAGCACCAACTACCGCTGTGCAGGTTGGTATCTTGATGACTCCATATCAGTTTTATTAAATTCCATCCACTAGTTACGTTTACGCATGCGAAAAAGTATTTTCCGTGACACATCTATCTATTTCGAAAACTGATCGCAGACTCAAAGACGTACGAAGAAGGAACTTCAAGAGGAGATTCTCCTTATTCCAATGTAATCCTCCTGCCTTTGTTGTATAAAATGCGAAGAGCAACAATGACTTAATAAAAAAAACTTCATCACTAGACCAACCAAAAAAGACGTAACTACTCCGCGTTACAACACGCTATCAAAAGAAAGTCGCAGGTGCCTCGTTATTGAGCCCAGATGACGGAAGTAAAGGCCTCCTTGGTAGGCCACCGTCTCATTAGCAAAGGCAATGTCCTCCTAATGAAGTTGGCACTGCCTTCAATATGCAGGAAGCAATCTGTGTACCAAGGGTACAGCCACTCCTCCAGCAGTACTGGAGTGCAAAGTAGTACCTCTTATAAATATGCAGTACTGTCTCCAAGTTATGATAAACACGTAATAAACACATCGGGAATTAAAATATTATAAAATACAGACAACACAGGAAAAACATTGTTTATAACATACTATTAGTTGGTGTACAACGCTGCCGCCAAATAAACCTTTATTTAGAAATAAAAAAAACAACTTTATTTTGGGACAAAGTCCCTTTAGAATAACAGATATGTATAAAATAAGATGTATAATATCTGGTCAGAAGACCTATTAGGTAGGAAATAGAAAACACATCAAATATATACATAGTTATTTGACCAATATTATATATACACTAACCAAGATTTTCGGGTTGTCAATATTACAAGGCGAAGATAAACAAGTAACACCTTCATTCATAAGAAAAAAATAATATATGAAAATTAAATACATAGCATCCACTCATTTCTTCAAATAGAGATTCATCATCTATCCTCAAAATGTTTACTGAAGAATAGTTTGGAGATCAAAGGACACTCCAATGTTTATATTCATTCATAACAGATATAATCTCGTAATTCAGTCGTCACCGTTCGTTTCTAAAAATAACTATTTGGGATATCCTTAGATTAATGGTCAGATTACAAATTTTAAAATAATCATTGAATCTGTTGATCATTTCTTAAAGTATAAGGGCTCTGCCATAAAAACAATATTGTATGCGTACATCGGATATTAATTCTACAGCCACACGTATACTGCTCTCAATATACTCACTGACGTCATCAATAAAAATTGTAAACATCAGATGTGAGAGAAAGCATCCCTGCTTAATAATTAAATATTAAACATAAACATTTAATATACTTAAATATATATATATATATATATATATATATATATATATATATATATATACATAGAACTTTTTCAGTTGTTGATAAACAAAAATCCTCCCCTGTATGTATCAGTATAATAAGTACACTTTTTTAACGAATTAAGTGCCATTAAAAATAACTACATTGCTAAAACCCTATATATTGACCTAACAAATGTTATCAATTTAAAGAATAAGAAGAAGAAGCGACCAAAATTAAGAGAACGATTTCAGGGCAATTACATTTTACGACTGCCTCTGAGCCGGTAGCAAAGGCAGTTAAATTATTTCTTAAGGATTGCGCAATCTTTTATTCAATGAGCCTAATATTATTAATGATCTGTATCATGAGAGAGTTACTTCAGCCCTCTTTCGAAGGACTACATTGTTTGACACCAGTTTCCAGATATTTTCGTGAGACCATTGACTCTTCCACAACATATGCAAAGTTCTTGCAATTTTCACACGTTGTGAATACTACCAGATCTTAGCTTGTAACTACGTAAACAAGAATACATTTTTTATAAGTGATAAATAAAAATTATTTTTCAAATTATTTATCTGTAGTATCCTACTAAATCAAGAGCCAGAAAAGGATTCGGAACGAGCATTTTCACAAAAAAAGGGACTACGAAAAAAGTTTCCTGTCAAAAATAAAAAATAAAATCATTGAAGATTTGTTAAAAGATGTAGTAAAAGCCGGATATTCTACTTTTTTTTTAATTGTTTTTTTATGCATCCGTTTAATCAGCAACTCTATCTAATATTAAAGCACTTCATGGTAAAAATAAAGCAATAATTGATCATAAGAGGGAGGGAAAAGTAAAGAATGAAAGCTACTAAAGGAAATTCTCATAAACCAATAACAAGGCAAAATCAGTACAGCAGGACATACACTGCTAAATATTAAATCTATAATAAAATGCAAAGTCTGCATTTTATGTTTTATATTTTGTTAAATGCTGAAGCATATTAATATTTTTATTAATTTACACAACTATTTAGAATTTTAATCAAGAAGCATAAAACCACAACGGTTACAATAATGAAGAAAGTCCCCCTTGAATTATTTTTGAAAAATGTGATAAGTGAGATAGGCACTTTATAATAAACACTTAATTATTGAAAAACTCTTATTCTTATATCACGATAAGTAGAAATTTTCATTAAAATAAAAATTTCATCTCGGATATCTATTTAAATTATTTAAGACCAACCATGATGGACGAGGTATTACTTTTGAATGCTTCATTACAAGATTGCCTGAACTACTCACCTACCACTTGATAAAAAGAACAATCTATTCTAAAATAGGACTAAGAAGCATTAAATTCAATTTTTATCAGTTTCAAATACCAATCACCGTTATCAATGGTGAAGAAAAATTATAGTTCAATGCAGCGGGTGTGGAAATATGCTGTCCGTTTATTTAGGTTTATCTATTTTATTCCAATTTCTTCAACTGCACGCTGAGAAGAATCGTTTTACCATTACTAAGTTTATTCCTAAATTTGTGATGAAAATATTATTTCCACCTTTGGATTTTAAATGTATTCAAATATTGAATTCACTATGAACAAATGTCTTAGTTAAGTCAATGTGTGAACTTTCATTTAATCTTTTCCTTTTGAAAAGATACATAGTAAAGATCCTGTCATAAAAAAGAAATGAAATAAGATGGAGAAAATGAAAATGAGGGATCCGAAAATAAAATCGGGAAGGGAGAGGCAGATTGAAATTTATGCAAACATTCTCCAAAGGAGTGGATTAAAAAACAAATAAAAAAATATTTTCGATTGCATGCTGTCATACAAAAGAAGCATCATCTTCGATTAGGAATTTCAACAGCGCATAAATAACGTGTTTCTTCCACGATTGCGGGTCATTAACACTAGATAATAATGTGGAACTGTTTTTTTAACGTTATCCACTTACCTATGACGCAATATGACTATGATCTCTAGCGTCATGTTTATTTCGGATTTCCTAGATCTTCTTATTAACTTGTTAAAAGGCTAAAGCTTTCAAGATTGTAGTCATGGGAAAAAATAATCGAAAAGTGACTCATTCGACAATAAAGCACCTCCTGCTGGTCGTATCCTTATATTCGTACGGTACCTCACTGTTCACCGTTTTGCAAGCTTGAATAAATACAAAATAATGGAACATTTACAATAAATTACAGTGTTTTCTCCTTCAGGAAATAAAGTTTCCAGGCTTTAAAAGAGATATCAGGAGAGGCTCTCTTATTAAGGAGCTACTCTTAAGAATGAAAGATGGGCTAGTTGTGAAGAATTTCTCCGTCATTGTTAGCGGTACTCCGGACCATTCAGACCCTCTGTAATACGTTTTCGATTATCATTCGTTTCTTTGAGCCTTTTGTACGCAGTACTTCTGCGAGTATTGCCCAGCAATGACAGAAGAGGAAATAAAATCTTTATTTGACGGTGCCCACTACAGTAGTTAATTACAGACAATTATAGATAAGAAACATTATTTGATTGGTGCGAAGATGATGCATACTTTCTGAGTTAACGAAATGTAGATAGATCATCATCATAATCATATCCAATATTATGTCTTTAATATTATTTGTTTTTTTGAAAGCAAAGATAAAATTCAAAAAATACTCAGAATACATCGAAAGGGAAGACAGTTTTTATATCTCAGCAATATTTTTAGCAATAAAAATTAAACATTAATGAAGTTGTGAGTATAAATTATTTCTTATTTACCTACTATGGTATCCTAGTCACTTGTGCCAGAAGAATGGGCAGGGTTGGATGATTCTGTTCTTGGCAATTTAATCTTTATAAAATTCTTAAAATCGTGCTTGGTTAAAAGTTAAAAGAACTGAACGAATTCTGTGATAATTTTTGTCCCACGTCTCAAAAGGTTCGTCTAAGATCTACAATTGAGCATAAAAAAGTCGTAAATAATATGCAGTTTATTTCTACTCAAAAAATACAAGTCAAAATAAATTGCTTCTACTTAGTTTGGAAACTTAATCACATAATGAACAAGGTAGTAACTTAGTCTCTAAAACGAAGATTTTTTTTTCTCGATCGAAAATATTCTGCAAGTAAAAATAATCACTAAGACTAAATATATTAACAAAGTGAGTGTCACAATTTAAAAAATGTACTGTACGGTATTAAGAACGTCCTTTGTGCTTAAATTGTGCTTAGGTTTTCAAAAGGGTAAAAAAAAAAAAAAATAATAATTTCCCAACAATTCAAAATTTTGAATTGTGCCTTTATTCTATGACAGGTGAGATATGTGTATCTGGATATGCTTGTATAGAAGGAAATAAAAGCCGATAAAGCAGCAAGAGAGGCACTCTATATCCCAGGTCGTGGTCGGACCCTAATTACACCCTTTGAAATCACACGTCTTCTAAAAGAGAATATCCACAAGGAATGGCAGGAGGTAGGAAACTCAAATTCCTCCAAGGAAACTCAAATTTATAAAAAGAGAAGTAAAACCTTGGATTTGGCCAACAGTTGTTTCATGTTACATCTGTAAATTTTCATTCTAGAAATATCCTTTGCTTTTCCTTTTGAACCTATACATATGCAACGATGACATTTCTTCATAAGCATAGTTAATAAATTAAATATATCGATGAGCTTTGAAGATGTCTTATAGTTTTTCTTTAAACCGGTGAATATAATCGGTATTGGCCGGATGCCCCTTACTATGAGCTAGTAGTGACTAACTGTATAAGCTATCTGATTGGCTCTTCTCCCTTTACCGCAGCCAATTGGCCGCAAGTCACACAAAAGCGGCTGGTGATTGACGGAACTAGTCGCAGTCAATAACCAACGAGGCACTTCGGATCTGGGTCAGAAAGAGGATATCCTATAATCCTACATGGCCACTGCGCGTTTCTACCAGTCTCTTCGGCCGTCATTACGTCTACTGCGTCTTTATCCGGCTTAGGGTAAAAATAATCATAGTAGGTAACCATGAGAAATATGTTAATACTACACTATATATATTTTCATGCTTAACAAATATGCAGAAAATGAATAACTGAGGTAGATGGATAAATGACGTTTAAAGGAAACTAGAGAGGAAGGAGGTGGCTAAAGGATTGGCAACAAAAATGCACACACAATGTAGGTACTATCTCTATTTAGTTAATATTTTCAACAATGTTGATGTAAAATTAACGAGTAAGAAGCCAATGGGTACAAGTGACTTTTTCTCAAAAATAGAGTCAAATGCGGTTATGCTGAGGTCAATCGGTAACAAAACAATCTAGTTAACAGATTATCTGTTTTGTTTTGTGGACTAAAATGTATGCAATAATCTTGACAACTCTTGCATTAACCACAAAAAATGTAATCAGTTCAAGATTACACTAGTATAGCCTGTTTTTTTTTTTTTTTTTTTTTTATACCTAAATAAGTATTTTAGCATTTGGAATTGAAAGTTACAATAATAACCGACAGTAGATAATACTGATGGTTCTCTTTTCAACCTCCTAGGAGTGTTAATATTTTGAGAGTTTTGGTTGATTTTTCATATATCAGCTTAAAAAATATATATCTAACAAATTTATTGTTGTGAATTTTATTAATCACTAAGATATTTATTTGTTTAGTTTCTTGTAGACTGTTTTCTTCGTACGATTTTGATGAAGATACCTACTAGGTACAACATGAACGGGCGGAGTACAAACTCTGGAGTTTGTAAGCAGCTTTGCCTTGAACAAAATTATAACTACCGTTACGAAAATTAAAAAAAAAATTCCAACACAGATATTTCCCCTAAAGATAACAGAGGAGCTAGCCAGTTTGGAAATAAACTTAAGCATGAAAATAGGCATCTGTACTCTGATTTTGTACTACACTTTTGTAAGCCAAGGGATACAAGTGACACTTTTTATCATTATTCGATGATAAAAGGTATATGAAATTATTTTTTTTGAAAAGCATATTCCTCAATATTCAAGGGTTGTGTTTACCCTTGTACCCAGTACGCAGAATGTTTTTTCGGAGCGGAATTTAGATTTTTTTTCGGGGAAGGGGATTTAATGTGAAGAAGGAAAATAATCACCAAACTGTCTGCAATTGCCAATACATAAATGTATGCATACATGTATGTATGCATGCAATACATAAATTCGGTGTAAGATTTAAGGATAAGCATGAAAATTGGATCAAAAACCATTGTTAAAATTATCAAAAATATTACTCAAAATATAAATCTTATGTTGGTGTGTATAAAAGTAAACTTGTTCGTACATTTCGAGGAGGGGATAATTCTCTCTGACCCTCCGCCCTGTGTACGCCACTGGATGTATAGTAGAGCCATAATATACGTATGATACAAGCTTAAACGTTTTCAGAAATTCATAAAAATGTTTTAACTTTAAACTGTTCAAAAAATCATAAAATTTTCACCTGCACCCCTTGGCTACTCATTCCCTCAAATGCGCTGTCACATTTATGTGGCCATATATTTTCCTGTCATGATGATGAAGACTGAATCGGTTGGTATTTGAGAGACATAAAATTTTATTGGTACATCTTCCCATAATATCCTGGCTGCATTCGTTGTCTCTTTTTTTAATTATTTTTCCACATACATAATGTAAACTAGTTTATAATTATTTAATGTAGACAAATTCAAGCTTTCCGATAACATGCGATATTCATATAAATATCGGAGAGATAGGACTGTTTCCACCTAATGAAAACAGACTAATGATTATCAAACTGCTCTAGAACTAAAGAATAAGCGGTGCTGAAAATTGAAAAAAAAAAAAAAAAAAAAAACCGCGGTTCCAGAACAATCAGCTGTGGCGTAGGTTTCCCGAGTAACTGTAAAGTCGGTCCCGCTGCAACTGAACGCTTCGCCACTTGCCGTCCTTGTAATTAATCTGTAGTTAAAGGGTGAATAGTTTTATTCAATGGGCCGCGATTAATGAGAAAAGATCTCTAAAAAAAAAAAAAAGGGCATATGGTACTCACAATATCAAGGCTAGAAAGACAAAAGGTAATTAATTGGACAGTAAAAAAAATCAAGTGTGAACTATTAATTGAAATTATAAAAAAAGAATGATTAAACTGACGATAGAGACCGTCTCTAAGGCCAACTCGAGAAAGAAGAAACCGATGGCATAAAGGATCTTATTAAATGGAATTCTCTTCCTCTTAAAATCCACCATACGTCTTCCTTATTTATATTTAACCATAATACATAAAATCCTGCAATTGAAATTACTCTTCAACAATCCCGCCAGACGCTGGCTAAACATGTATTTTATTATTATAATTCTCTAGTTCCATTACTTACGTCTATGATTATGAACAAATACCTCATATCTGTAGCGGATCCTGGATTTAATTTTGGAAGGCTAATATCGGAGATCTAGGGATAGAGATATAGTACCTCATAGCAACAGGAGGATTCTCTCCCGGAAAATTTGTGTAGGTCACGGATACGAATCAAACTACGTTTTTTTTTTGTTTTACACCATTTGGAGCAGTGATCTTTAATAATTCAGTTTTGAAGTTTGTTTTTTATATAATGGTAATTACAGGAAAAATAATGTTTTTGGAGAGAACCTTTATAAATTTTTCCTTGACTTATCGCTGTACTTAATACTTACTTGAATAAAATCGCTACCTTAGTTTGGCAAGGTTGTAACTGACATTTTTGGCTCTGTGATTCTGTCTCTCCTCAGTGATTCTGTCTCTCCTCAGTGATTCTGACTCTCCTTTGTCTAACTCCGGCTCCACACCAGTGCCAAATCGTTTGCCACTGGTTTGGATCGGAATATTCGAATGTTGGAGCATTAGAGAAAGCACTGGCGGATGTTTGAGTTGGCCTTTCCCGAGCGTTTTTTTTTTTTTTTTTTTTTTTGGTCGCTAATCGGATTTATTGTTTTGATTCGTACTTTTCTCTGCCTAAGTTTTGTTTTTGTCACAAACATCGGGCAAACGATTCGCCTAATGGTTTGCCATGTGTGTGGATGCCCCATTTGTATATTTGTACTTTCACATTTCAAACTTCACAAACATATTGGATTTTACCACTTATGGATTTTATCACATATTGGATTTTACCAATTAAAATGTTCAAACTTGTTTTTCTTAAAATTAAGGTTGCCAAACCAAGGTAAGCGACATGCTTAAAGTTAGTAGCTGAAGTAGTTTTAATTTATCATTCAGTAAGACATCTTTTCACCAATGGTATTTTTTTATTGTTTGAACTATTAAAAATAATACATAAAAATAAGTACGAGAATTTCTTTACTTTTTTACATCTCATTCTTTTTACTGCACAAAAGATTTTATTATTAAAAATTGGAATGTGTAGTTTATTTCTTATCGACGTTTTCAAATATATATATTTTTTTTCTCACAATTTTTTTTTTTCATCAAATACTTACATCAATTTCGTTAATGAATACATTTACTTATTTATTTTTTTAGTAAAGTTTGTATATCTTTACAAAAAGAATTTATTTTTTTAATTTATATGATTATTTGTATTTGTGTATTCGAATAGAACTTTCGGACAGATATATTTTTTGTTTTTAATTTGTAAATCTCTGTTATTCATGGTCCTAGAATAATTTTTTCCCCTATTATATTCGAATATAAATATGCATATTTACATTGTTCTATATAAATTTTATCAAAATCATCCCGTATGATTAAAACAGGTGAGATATACCTCAGAACCATGTAGGCACTAAGCCCAACAAAGTAGATTTATTTTTCTTACGAATATGCAAAATAGCAATTGTTACCCCAGCCTAAAGCATTATCCCGTAAGGTTCACGGAAGAGTAGGTCAAATACAACAGAGATGAAAGAAACACAGAAACGGTACTTTTGTTAACTGGCGGACCAGAAAAAGGCTTAAGTAATAACACTAGGCGTCTTATTCTACCTCACGCAGTCGTATTTTCTCTACTTCAGTTAGAACTAACGTCATTCAGGTAGAAGGAAGTGTATATTTAAATAAAATAATATAATTTTAAAAAATGCACTTCTTACTGTAGAAAATTAATATCAAATTTATATATTACCTATTATATCATTAACAAAATCATCCATCAAGACTTAAACAGAGTTTTAAATAATATATACGTTAATCAGTATAAATAAAATATGCCTATTGTCTCAAAATTTTATTTTTTATTATATTATCAGTGTTTCGACGAATATAATAACATTTTAACCTCTAAAAATTTTATTATTAATATTAATATTAAAAATACTTCTGGAATAGATTAGGAGTGGTAATTAACACTGAACCGAAGCGTGTATGGGAGGGATAGGAGAACGATTTTTAATAATATTTGTGAGATTCGCCTATGAGCTCTATTATTGTTATTATTACTGCATTAAAACATTTCTGGATCAATAACAAGTTCAGTGCAGAAGACATGAACGGTCGTGTTCTGCGCACTGAACTTGTTAAATTGATAAATGCTTTAAATTAATCCTATAAATTAAAATAAAATGTTTCCTCATGGCTTCTTCTTCAGAGGGTCAATATTCTGTTCTAACATTTCATACTCAATCTCAGGGTAGTTATTCAGAAACTGAGTATTTTACTTCAAGTAATCTAATTTTTGAACGAAATAGTTTATAAATATTTCTCAAAATAATTATTGGATTGATTGCAGGGCTAATCTAGAAATAAAAAATAGATATCGATGAATCGTATAGGTTAATAAGACCTTAGGTTTAGAAATTAATTAATAATGAATAGATAAATAACTCGTGGAAGAGTCCATAATAAGTCCAAGAACAGTCAGACGTAAAGTAGTCTGATTCTCAACATTATGGTATTCTTAGGACAATTGTCCTCCAACTTCTGGATGATATCGGAAGAGTTTGACGAACTACGGTTTCCGCCGTAGAAACAAAATCCGCTAATTTTAGTAGACAATCATAAAATGGCCTGACAGTCATAAGTAATAATGACAAGTCAAGCATGGGAAGTTACGGAATGGGATCTCTCATCCAGCACCTTTTAATCTTCTCCTCTTTTTCATGGGCCAGGTATCTTAGCCAGTCTGTTGGCATAAGTCTCTTGAGCTGTAGTCATATCTCTTATCATTCTATGGAATGTCTGTGTAAATTAGTATGAAATCGTTGGTTAGTATGTATGTTTTGGTCGACTGTTGGTAGATGTATGTCAGTATGTAGGGTTTGTTAGTCGTGTAGTTTCTTTCTTCAGGATCTTTTGTTTCGAGTCGTAATATTTTTTATAAAAAGTTTGAAGTATTCGTAAGTGGATCTTTTTGGCTAACCGAGAATCCCTGAAGAATGTGCCCATATGAGTTTAATTAAATATGTGCATGTATTAACTATTAAAAATTTAAAAAAAATTAGTCAATTAGTTTGTTTAATTTAAAACAGATTTGTTTTGAATGTTTTTAATGAAAATTTTAGCAGTGTAGTAAAGATTGCAATATTCTTCAGCACAGTTAGAATGTTACAATAATGGAATCCCATCAATCCAAGTCACGAAAACTATCCCATTGAGGCAGGTTCAGTATTAAAATTCTAATTCTATTCCATGTTCATGTAACGAAATTTCAAACTTCCAATAAAGGTTCTATTTTTTCTTGTTGTTTGGATTCCAGCTCCAAAGCAATAATGGAAGACCACGGCAGATATGCGACGCGAATGGATAAAATTCTCAGATCCTGATTGTTGGAAAGCTGGATAGTGTAAATATGTGATAACCTGCAGAGAAAGCAGCTGGGAATAAGGGGTGTGGAATGTAACCTTGGTTGTTATACAACACAGCTTTCATCCTAGGAGTCTGCTAACTGGGCGTGCTATCAGCAGGAGTGTCTCTCATCGATAGAAAAATAATGATTTAAAATTATTAAATTTCAGGAAAATTTCTCTCATCTACTTCCTCACTTCATTCACAATTTATCACAACGTTTCGGGCTTCCCTTGTCCATTTTCAAGTGATCTTTATCATTCACTTTTTCATCCCTATTTATCAGTTTAAGATTATTGTCCTGTTGTTATATTCGTATAAGAAAATTCTTATTTGTCATCCTGTTGATCATGGACTGAACAGATCAGATCACTCAGCACAGCTGGGCAATGGTAAAAGGAGATAATTGTATTCAACAAACTAGGAAGTTGAAAAGGGAAATTTTCCTGAAATTTAATAATTTTTAAATAATACTTTTATGAAAACGACAGATTTTGAACTTTTTCGGAAGAATATACATTTAAATATTAGAATTATTATTGAATAATATGATATATTTGATTCTTGAAATGTCGACATTAAACTAGCAGGAATGGATCTCTGGACCCTCTAAGGAACAGTTATAATTTTTTGTGTTTGAATAAATAACCAAAATAAAAAATGTCCATTTCAAAAACAGGTATGTAGGCCCTATTAAACAACTTTTAATGTACTACAATAAATTCATAGGGTGCAAGTGGAATTTCTGAACATAAACTATATATTGTTTTAAAAAAATTTATTTTTAAATTTTACGCATGTGTTTCTCACTTTTCTTTTTATTCATATTTTCACAAAATCTTCCATTATAATGCTGAATTTATAAAATTGTGATACACAGGCCCAAAATTTAAAATATATTTTTTTTTTTTAAATATAAATTTTATGTTCATCAATTTCACATCCACCTAAGAATTCATAAAAATGCATTAATAGTTTTTACTTAGGGTATATATAACTGTTTTTGAACGGAAAATTTTCGAATTTGATTGATTTATTAAAAAAAAAAAAAAATATATATATATATATATATATATATATATATATATATATATATATATATATAACTATTCCTTAGAGCCTCAAACATTGATTGGGACCAAGAAGATAACATGGATTAAGTGATAATTGTAAACAATGTGAATTTTATTTATATTCTCGGGTTCGATCTTTAGTCTGGTTCCTTTAAATATGAGTAATTTGTTGAAATAACAATAAAGTTTATTATTATTCGAACATCCCATCCCCAGCAGTAATATAAGCAACTTTATGAAGTCACCAACCAGTAGCATTGCATTGCGGATGCCAATTTCAACAATTCAGCTAAGATTGTCTGTTTGATCTATCGAGCTGATGTTGGTCTCATTCGACACCAAATCTAATTTTCCATGACGATCCGTTTCTTGTTGCAATGAGTCGTTTCTACATCAGTTGCCAAAAAGTGTCGAAAAACGTATTTTTGTCATATTTTTTGTCTGAAAACCGGGAAAACTTCATTTGCTGGACCATTTTCATAGGAACTTTTTTGTTCAGCGTTATATTTGCAAAATACTCCCAAGGTTTATCATTTTTTGGGAGGACATCCTATATATGTCTGTGTGTATACATATATATATTGGAATTATTTAGTTTAATAATAAAATTGTCGTTTTTTGTGTATTAATTAATTATATTGTTTTTTTTTCATAGTCAAATTATTTAATTTTTTAGTACTATTTTGGTTCCATTTCCCTAGTTCTAGTTCAACATTTTTGTTTTGACATTTTGTTTTTCGTTTCATGATGTTTATTTTGTTTTGTTCACTTTATCCTTTCTTTTTTTTTCTTTATACGTTCATCTTTTGTGTATTGTAATGTTTATTTTTCTTTTACAACTTTTCAGTAATTAATGTTCCAATAAAATGTCACTAAAATATTGCTAAACAGGTTCTATGACTAATGCAGCATTGAACATATGAGATTTATAAATACACGACCCATAGAGTTACTATAAAAAACAAAAACCAAAAAGAATAACTATGCGATCGACAAATTAAGGAAAAACAGAACGAATGCCCGAAGATGACGACATTTAAAAGATAAATATTTCAGCTATAGTATTGTTATATGATTCTTGGATTTCGACATCTAACATATGACGCTAAGATGGTGAAAGTAGAAGCAAATAGTCCTTAAAACTATGCATGGAGTTATAGACGTATGTACCAAATGATGTAGGAACCACCAAATTAACAATAAAACTATGCTGTAAGGCTTGTTATAATGACGCTCTTCAAAAGATCTCACCTTTATAGTTAGTAATAAATCGATGTTTTGCACGCCATCTCTCTCGCCATAAATTCCAAACTTGACACCTTTTACTTTAAAAGTAATATTACAAAAAACAATTTATTTATAATGCGAGATAATGCATCAACATTAAAAAGTAAAAAGTAACATAAGTAGTATAGATTCTACATATACCTCAGAGATTTTAAGTTATTGACTCCTTTCGTTTTAATCTATACGATGTACATGAGCCCTTAAACCAGACAAAATTATTATAAGCTTTTTTCACTTTCATACAACTGCAATAAAACCTACATTTCCAAGCTTACTAACCTATTTTCATCCCTCTGAATTCTTTCCGGATGTCCATATAAATCTCTTCTGGTGAAATTCTGGACGGTTTCAATAGAATTTAGAAGAAAATAGCAAACAAAAAAAATACTACATCAACATCATATTTGAAGTTATAAAAAAAAAAATGGCGGAAGATGGCAGAAGATTTTTTCGTATAATATTGCCAGAAATTTTCTGTTTTTAATCAAAATTTAATACGAGAGGACCCGACACCCAAACAAAAACACCTATATCCGATGACGTTAAGTACACAAAAATATCCAAACATTCTTCGTAAAAATAGTTCGAAAACGAGCAATGCAAACAGTAAATCAATGAAATGATAATTTCAAAACAAAGTAAGTAAATGAACACTTCAGTGTGGGAAACAACTACCATGGATGAAACTTCTGATAACTAAGAGACGTTCTGGCATGTCTGAGTTCCGATTGACTTTACAAGAAGTCGCAAGAGTGGGGAAAATTTATTCTATTGCAGTTTGATGAGCCAGCTATTAAGCTTGAAGAATAATGGATTTAATGGAGTTTTTCAAAAATTTCCTGATTCTGACTTTTTTCCGATTTAAGGCTCAAATACTGCTATGTGCGAGGTTTTCACCAACAGTTATATCCGAGTACTATACAAAAAAATCTGGTGCGGTGCGCGCATCACACAACTTTCCATTACCGCCCTATAATAATTATCTTTTTAATATAATTCTAAAGGGTTCACATAAACAATACTTGAAATAAACTCAGCAGCATTCAATTCTTCTCCCACTTAAATATAAGAAAATAGTTTTTAAAACAATTCTGTACACTACCTATATATTTTAACTTTGTCAAGTTGCAAATATATTTTAGAAGTTGCTGGTTAAGTTTCTATGGAAACATTTTCTTTCCATTAAATAATGTGAAAGTAGAAATTATTAAGTTAATTTCCGTTTTTGTATTCTTAAATTACTTTATTACACAGCGTATTGTTTACAACAGATTGGCGGATTGGTGGGAGGAGATTCGGTGGCATCTATCTCCTTTCGGATGCGCTCGGTTATCCATCTATTTTATGCTCCTCATAAAATACACTGTATCGTTGCTAATACTTCTCCGATTTTGATGATTTTTTTTTTAGATAATTTAATTATCTTTCATACAAGTGCATACATGATTTACCATAAATTGCACGCTTTTGAAGTTATGCGTAAATAAAATATTCTTTTCATTATAACTTTTTTCCCTGCAATTCCTCGATGATTTACTACATAAATGAAAAGTCAAAGGTCTTTATGAAGAATAAGTTAGGCAAGTTTAATCAAAATCGTTAGAGCCGTTTTCGAGAAAATTGTAAAAATGTGTAAAATCGATGATATAATAGCTAATTCCGGTTAGTCCGGTGCGTTGTATCTTTGCTAATACTGGTCCGATTTTGATGATTCTTATATTCTTTTTTAGATTATTTAATTACCTTTTATAAACGTCTATACATAAATTACCGTAAAATGCATACTTTTTAAGCTATGCGCAAATAAAGTATTCTTTTCATCATAACTTTTTTCCCTGCAATTCCTCGATGATTTACTACATAAATGAAAAGTTAAAGGCCTTTATGAAGAATAATTTAGGCAAGTTTAATCAAAATCGTTTGAGCCGTTTTCGAGAAAATTGTAAAAATGTGTAAAATCGATTATATAAAGTGGCACTTCCGGTTAGTCGATTTTGACGAAAATGTTGCTGTAACATCACATGCATGTGCTAACCTTAAATATGTAATTTCAGTATCGTACAGCTTTCCGTTTTTGAGCTAGACTGATCACATACACACAGACACACGGACACACACACAGACACACAGACCATTTTGCGAGACTTGGTCATTTGGACTCAGGGGACCTTAAAACATGTATTTCCGTTGAAAACTCGAATTCGAAAATTTTCACGATCGCAATACTTCCCCTTACTATATACTTCGTATATAGGTAAGGGAAAGTAAAAAAAGAAGAGAAAAAAAGACATTAGTTGTATCACATTTTGACAGTGGGCAAGTGCCAATTTATAAATAAAGAGTTGAAAAATTATCGCTTGGCTGAAGAAAAAAAAAATGATTTTCTGAATTCACAATATTTAAGAGATGCTATTAATTTTTTTTTTTCTAAGTGGTAATACTTATTAACAGACAATTTCTGGCAGTTGTTAAAGAGATCAACGAACCGAAAACAGAAAACTATGGCATTATTAATAAACTTATTTTGTCTTTGATTAGGAGATTAATTATGAAAAATATAATCATCATATAGTCACTTCTTGACAGCTAAAACTTCAATGAAAAACCACATACAACTATATTATTCCAATTGAATTAGTTTGAAATTGGCTGTTTAGCTTTTTCGTGTTCAAGATGATGAAGAAATATCTTCATTGGAAATATCGAGCATTTAACATTAGGAGGTAAAATACTAATGTAAAAGAATCAACATGTATAGCAGTGTTCTTAAATATTTAAAAATGCTCTTTATTGTATAAAATATAAAAAATATATATAATTTACAAAAATCGACCAAAATTTAAATACTTCAAAAGAAAAAAAAGATTGAGTAATTTCAACAAAAAGAAAAAACGGCAATTAGTTTTCGTATTACTGACTAGATGAAAAATTCTGGAATTTATAGTTAGGACTTCCATCAGAGTTGGATATTATTCAAATTTAAATAAAAAGATTCTTTTTATTCGTTGCTTTTTCATTATTCGTCAGCTCTATTTATTTGCTCCCTAATTAGTAATTTATTTTTTAATCGTTTTTTGACAAAAATTTTAGAAGAGGGATACATCACACGAAGCAAAGGATATATTACTCACTAATTTTTATACAAAATAAATTTTGTTAGTCAAGAATCTGGTAACTTGAAACTATGCAATAAAAAAATATTACAAAAAAATTTTCAACAACCTCTCTTTCTTTTTCTTTCTTTGAAAATAAAATTGTTTTTATTTTTCCACTATTTTTAAATAGAAAATGATGGAATTTTATTTAATTTCTTTCTTATGTGAAATTGAGCTTAATTTCTAAATTATAGCTCTTTCGGAAAACATTTTGTGACAAAACCCTGAAAAGACCTCATTTTTACATAGTTCTTTACTCTCATAAAGCAACTGATCATTGTGCTAAAAAAAAAAATAAAGTTTTTCAAATTCGTTAAAAGCATAGCTGTTTAAAAAAATTAAAATTATATCTATCTATCTATTTTCATATAAAATAAAAATATCGTAAATTTTTTTTTTTTTTAGTAACTGAATATTATAAAAAAAATAAGTAGTTTAAAACATAATTCATGACTACGTTAGGAATTCCGTCTAATTATTGTTGGCCTTTTTTCATTAACAGGAAGTAGCTACGGGAGGTAACTGGTTCGTTAGGGCTGGAATTATTAATTATTTATAATTAATTTTTCAATTTTTTTTTTGTATAGGTTCCTTTAAAGCAACTCAAGTCAACAGAGTGTTGCCAAAATCTGCCCAATAATGAGATCCCATTATTATCGAACTGAGACAATACGTTCCCATAAAACTCTCTCACGACTGTTACGGTTTTAGTGTGAGCTAATTACATAATGGAAAGTAGGTTCAATCTTGTTCAAAAGACAATGGATGCTAGCTTGTTTAATTAAACACAGGGTTCTGTTACAGTCTGATCTATAATGTGAAGGTTATTTAGGATGACGGAACGCTTACAGGGCGAGACTATGATTGAACCTGACTTACCTCAGAAATCGAAGTTGGGTGTTAATATAAGATTGGCAAGACATACCTGAAAAAGAAGAATGTTCGTAAGTAAATAGTTATCAAAGATCATAATACAATAATCATAAGGACATGATACATATAAATACATCTATTGTGTATTCACAATATAGAACAGCAAAAGAAAAACGATTTCTATCAGGCCATGGATGTCAGAGAGGAGCATGGGGGTGCAAAATCCCGAGCTTCCGGGGGGCTCGATAGGAGTTAACTAAAAATATCTACAAAGTCAAGACGTTTGTTGAACAAATCTATGCAAATAAATCATTCCAATCTATAATAAATAATATTAAATATTTATACCGCACTCTAATAATGTACCCTAATTAATAAATATGTTTACTGTTTATAGTTTAAAGAGAAAATAAAGCGTTGTCTATTGAGCCTAAGTTACTGAATTTTGATTATTCGGACATTATTCACATATAATGAGTCGATTATTCGGACATTCGTAAAAAAGAAGACAAGAAGAATGACAACTTCATACTTCTGGAAGGAAGTTCACTACTTTATAAGATTAACTTTAGGTTAACGTTTATTTTAATATTTATATTAAATCGTATTGGCCCATGTATCTGTGGTGTTGAATATAACATTTATAACCGTTAATGTACCAAAATAAAATTATTGAATTGAACTATCGGACAGACTAATCTGTAACCCGGATAATAATGTTTTCACTTTACATACTATATTTTCCAAATCTTTATCCTCCCTTTCAGGTACATTAAATATTATTAAATTATTTTTTCTATATTCCTTATTTTTTCTTCTACAATAGAGTAAGTCTTTTCGAGTTCATCGACATTATTTTTTACATATTTCATTTTCATTATATATTTCCGATGTAATATTTTCCAGGAGCCTGTGTATTTTTCCCAGCGAATCTTTTATATTTATGGTTTCATTATTGTTGCTCGGTATTTCCAACAATATTGATTGAAATGATATAGATTCCTCATTTATTGACTCCATATCGTTATTGTTTAAAAAAGCAGTAATTAGTACTTTATAACTGTTTAATAACACTGTAGAAACTAAGTCGACTATCAGCTGTTGATAACTTACCGCTGATGCAGACAGCTCAGACGTGTATCTCTCCTGTTTCAATTTAGCAGAATTCAACTGTTTTATGAATTTAAAATAAGTTCACTATGTGTTGAATCTTCTTTGTTTAAAATCAATAGTCTAAACTAAAATACACCACTGTGCCGAATATATTGACCCAAGTTTAAACCATTAAAATCACGGATACACATAGACACGATATACACAACAGTATAGCTACTAATAGACAGTAGAATCCACGCTAGTTAACGCTTATTAATTCTCGCAACTTATTTCTCGTTTTGAGGAGTGAAGAAAAAAAATAACAAAAGAAAAGCTTTAACTTCATTTATAATGTTATGTTGTATTTCAGTGAGCTAATGACTATAAAAAATACAGGTTATTTCTATCTTTACAGTCATTATATTTATTTACATGCAGCTATGGTTTGCTATCTGTTTTCCATATTTTAAACTGAAACAATGCGAAAAAATATATTATGTTTTGTATTTTGTTGGAACGGGCCCTATCACTCGTGTAAGAGAAAAACAGTGAAAATCTTTCAATATGCAATGCGAATTACTTAATTACTACACGTTCATTATTATCATGTAATTAATTTTGAGAGTGAATTATAAACGCATTAAATTGTTAATTACTTATTTTTTAATTAACATACATAAATTGTATTTGTGTTTATACTTCCTCAACCATCTAATGTATAAATAAAAGACAATCTAGATAGAAAATCTTCTAGGAATCTGTTGCAAAGAACCGTTGGTACTCCCACGAATCTAGGTTCAGAATAAATTACGTCAGTTGCTAAAGAGGGCAAGGATTCTTTTGGGTGGTCCGTGTCTATATACGCTGAATAAATCGCCTTCTTACGAAATATAAAAATATTTTTCTTCACTTTATCATACAATGCGATGACCGACTCACCATTGTGATACTTCTTACATTTCCTTCTGTGCCACGTTCCATAATTTACAATCGATATGTGAATTTTTTTTTTTTAAATAGTATAATAGAAGCGGTAAGCAGATTTAGAATTCTTTAGAAAAATTAATAAAAAAGATATTTTTCACAGAACTATTTATGAAAACTTATTCTTAGCTTATTACGTTTCACTTATTTATTCTTTGCTGTAGAAAAATGGCCTGGTTTCGTTATTATTTTACAAAGTCATAAACGTTCCTAAATTCATAAAGTCA
This sequence comes from Rhaphigaster nebulosa, assembly GCA_948150685.1. Classification (NCBI taxonomy): domain Eukaryota; kingdom Metazoa; phylum Arthropoda; class Insecta; order Hemiptera; family Pentatomidae; genus Rhaphigaster; species Rhaphigaster nebulosa. Next base: position 63,812,395 of record OX411312.1, read on the forward strand.
TAAACTATGGTTTGAAAAATGATATGGAAGGCTGCATATGACAGTCGGCTATATTTTTTCGATCTCTATAATATATGAGGCTGAATTTTCAACAGTTTATTTTAAGTTAGGCGCCCAGTTTCTCTAGCGGCCGCAAGACTATGCAAGAACTAGTTTGGAAATAACATTAACAGCTGTTAGAAATAAAAAAAACATTATATCCCTAATTTGCATAAGAATCTGTTTGGATCTCCACGTTCCAATACAGTTCAGCTCTTGTAACCCAACCGGTATAACTGAGTCCATAAGCTCATCCATATTGCATTTATAATCTATCTTCAGGAGAAAGAAAAATAAGAAATTCTCTTAAGTATATCACGATATGAAGGCAAGGTTATGGTTATGATGTAGCAGGGGGGATGTAACAGTAAGTATGGCAGAAAAAATTCTTTATTTATCTCTATTCTGTAGTTTTAATAAATTTTTGTTCTGAAAAATACAGATTTTTTTATCACCAAGTTCGTTGTATAGATCTTCCGAACGATTCTTACTAATGAAAATTGCGGACAATCAACTAAAACGTGTTTCACCATACTTTGACACACATCATTTACAATTTGGATGTTTAAGTTCTCGGAATAGATAAAGCTTTGAAAAATCATTTTGTAATTTTCAGTTTGCCACATCACTTGAATTTTTCAATTTTTATTTTCCAAAATAGAGAATAAAATATTTCCTATATATCAGGAATACCTCAAGAACAAATATTATCGCAAAAATATTTTAATATTTCATATACATTATTTCGATTATTAAATATTAAGTACGTATATGAAAAATTAAATATTAGGTAATCATGAAAAATTATATTTATATTTATAATATTATATAATATTAATTAAAACAAGTAAATGCATACCGAAATGAACTAATTAAAGAATTTAATTAGTTGTTTATTAAAATTCCTAAAATGTGCTGTATTATTTTATTTTTTATTTTTGTATTCACTGATCAATTTATTAATAAAGAATAAAGAAACCTCGACAGACGAACTCTGTTCATTGTCTAAAACAGGTTGTACATAAAAAGCATATCTCTAAATACTTATAAATAAACGTGTTCATCTATCTATCTATCTATATTAATTACGTTTGAGCCACAGCTATTTTTACTTAATTTGAAATTAAAAATATTTTTTTTCTGGAGAGAAATATATAAACAAAATAAACAATATCTAAGCGGTGATAATATAAAATGTCGGATGAAGAAGTTCTGGCTGTCAAAGTAAACGGTGTCAAATAACTCGGATTTTAAGATTTAACTGTATAAACCATTATTTGCATGAACCTCCATAGCCTAAACATGGGCCCATAACGCAAAGTAAACTGGTTATAGAAAAATAATATAAACGTTTTTAAAAATATATATATAATTAAATAATAATAATAATAAATAAATAACAATATAATAATTCAATCTGTATTCTGTATTCTTGTGAGTAAACTAAATAGACAATAATAGTGATTTTCTTTATACAGAGAATTAACAATTGGGAAAACTCCAAACCAAGCCATGATACCTAAGTCTACATGAATATTAATCATTGAATATTCACCTATCACTGAATATCGTTAGAATTAGACATAAACGAGAGTATTCGTACAAGAAATTAACTTCTGGTCTGTACGTCAGAGGTAAACTGTCGTGAAGTAAATTTTTCAAAATTTTACTGAATAGCGAAAAGAAGTTCACGATACAGAAAAAAATCGCCAAAATAATTCAAATACGATAATAATATCAAAATCAGCAAAATTAAACTTACAGACGGTTCACCTCTGGCGTACAGAATTTTTGGCAAAAGGGTATTTCTCGGCAAGAGCATTCGTAAAACCAGCTGACATCATCCCACGCTTCTGAAGAGGAAATTTCATGCTGTTACAACTGTTTTAAAAGGATTTCGTAATTATCTAATCACTAATCAGGTATGTAACGCTACTGTTACGGGCACCAGATCAGTCAAGCCACTATTCCTCACTGTCCTCAACAGTTTATTTCTTGAGCTGTACGGAGGTATATACGTATGGTGTATATATATATATATATATATATATATATATATATATATATATATATATATATATATATAGATATATACACCATTAATTATGGGCCCATTTTTGCGTTATGGGCCCATGTTTAGGCTATGGAGGTTCATGCAAATAATGGTTTATACAGTTAAATCTTAAAATCCGAGTTATTTGACACCGTTTACTTTGACAGCCAGAACTTCTTCATCTGACATTTTATATTATCACCGCTTAGATATTGTTTATTTTGTTTATATATTTCTCTCCAGAAAAAAAATATTTTTAATTTCAAATTAAGTAAAAATAGCTGTGGCTCAAACGTAATTAATATAGATAGATAGATAGATGAACACGTTTATTTATAAGTATTTAGAGATATGCTTTTTATGTACAACCTGTTTTAGACAATGAACAGAGTTCGTCTATCGAGGTTTCTTTATTCTATATATATATATATATATATATATTATTTAGTATTTTTTAAATTTAATAAAAAAGATTATTTTATAATGATTACGACAATCAGAATGATTGCTGTTTTTGAGTTGAAATTATCGGAAATCGTATTACATCTATCATCTTAATCATTTATTTAGCACATATCCAAATAATAATTAATTTGTCTGCATATATCCAGGCATTATTTAAAAATAAGAAAAAAAGAAATTCAACTAAAAAATATGAAATTTTTCAAAATTATGATATTAAAGTATAGCAAATTAGCCATCATAGAAATCGATTGTAACAAAATATTGTGCTCAATATCTTGATGACTACCAACCACGCAAAAAACATAATGAATGCTATTTTTAAAGGAAATATAATAGAGCTCTTTACGTTTACTAGCTCCCGAGAAATAAAAAAAAAAAAAAAATAAAAATATCCCCAAAACGAGAAATCACCATTTTCTGAATTTATTTTGGAAACCACTCTTCCTACGAAAATAATAATTTACTATACCATCTTAGTGGTATCTTAATAGATATCTGTAAGTCTAATATTTCCTGAGGTACTAACACATTGTTCATGATTTAGACATTATGCTACGCAGTCATATCTTGAGAAAAGTTAGATATCTAAGGAATTGTTTTATGTTCAGTTGTCAATTACCACTCAAACTGGAGCTAATTAAATGCACCATAAAGTACTTTATTATGATTATCTTCACAGGAATAACAGTTCCCAAGATATTTGCCAAAATAAATTCACAAAAAGATGATTAATCGTTTGTTCTTTTAATTTGTTTTTTTGAAAAACTTTACCTCGGGAACTAATAGACGAACAAATATCTTTTACTGCACAAAGTAGAGCTGAATAAATACACCATTAAGCATTTTATAATGATTGTCTTCGAAGGAAGTTTGATTTCTGTGATATTTGCCAAAATAAATTCGCAAAATGGTGATTTCTAGTGTTTTGGAGAAAAAAAAAATTGTTTAAAAAAATGCTTTATCTCGGGAACTATCGAACATAAAGAGCTATATCAGGGCTCAAATTTTAGAAAATTGCATTTCTTTTAAAAATGTATTCATAATATTATTCGCGTGGTCCGTGGTCTTTACGATATTGAGCACTGAATGGAAAATTAGCGAAAATTTTAGGTTTTTCTTTGAATAAAATTTAGGCATTTTTGAATGTAGCGGCTTTGGAAAGGCAGACAAGACTATTTTACTTAGAGAGTTCTGTACTTTCATAGTTCACATTCTAACTTGGCTATCCGCGTTATACCTAAAGAACGGTCAAGCCTTTTTTGGATGATCAATCATGCAAAAGACCAAACTTGTAGAAAATTTAATTTTATTATAAATTGTATAATAACATCTAATGAAGTAGGAAGTATACAAAACGAGATAATTATTAAATACCAATTTTTAAATATATTTTTTTTTTTACCTGTGACCTTTAATAACTTAAGACGCCGGCACGAGATTTTATCAGACTTTTTAGCTAACGTTTAGAAAGCCATAATAAAGGTTCATGCATAATTTCAGCTCAGTATCTTACATTCAAAAGTTTAATATTTTTTTCCACCTTAACTGACTTAATGTGACCTTAACTGAAAGGCGAACGCGATTTTTGTATTTATGTTTTTCTGGAGAGATTGTTGAGGAGGCACAGATAAAAAACAAGTTGAGAAAAATGTATAGTAGCACAAATAAATTTAGAACCTATCAATGATTATTATTTATTTAAATAAATAAATATATGTGTACAATTCATAGCTTCTAATGTATATTAAATTCTTTCTACGGGGTTTTTCCTTGGGGAAATCGTAAGCAGTATTATTCTGTCCAATCACAGGTCATCGACACAGGTATTAATGTCGGTATGCTAAAGGCGTTCTTGTTAATTTTCCTTCTTCGAAACACATCATTTTTGTATTTATTTCCATGATCAATAGGCACGAGGAAAGGTCTACGGTCAGTTTTAGTAGTTTTTGCTATCTAGACCAACTTTTATGTTTTTTGAAATCTGACACAACCAGTATAGCACAAAACTTATTTAAGTGAGTCACCAATGCCTCTTACACAAACGAAAGGTAAGTGCAGAGAACAATTTGCTTAGTAAGGAAGCATGGAAACAATTGGTGAATCCCATAGCAGGGTTCCGAACTCTCGGCTGACAGCCATGAAGAGCCCCATCCGACATCACCATCTCCTGGAGGGCGTTGCGAAGAGAGAAGTGGACTGGCTCTGGAACGTTGTGGCCTTCCATTGTCCATTGTGTAGAGGATGATCGGAGCTGTCGCAACTCCTTCGCCTTTTCCCAACCCTTTCCTTTATCTCAATAACGTCACGCAACCCCGGATTCAAGGGTCTATCCCTCATAATCAGATAATACATCTTTGCATGCTTTCTGAGTCATTGCACGTTGGAAACGTTCAGCTATATCGGGACAAAACAAGAAGGTTAGTGAAAATGAGCTGATTAATAAAAATGAAACGTTTAAATAGGCATGGTATACTAAGATTTATTTTTACTATGGATTTTTTTCTTATAGCAACCAAGATGGAACCATATTATCATTATTACAGATGAGCCTAACAACGAATATCTCAATAAACCGAATTTGTTTTTATAAAACAGAGAGCAGTTTTGGAGTATTTGGATATACACAAAAGTCCAGGTGGAGGAAAATAATATATAAAATCAAGAGCGAAATTGAAATTCATAATATTATATTATAGCTCAAACAAAACTTTTTTTTAACTGGCTCTAAACAATTGTTTAAAATCAAACTACTGGCGAATTTCTTAACGCAGTTTTTATAACGCAAGTATATTTTATTCTACTACTCAATAAAGGAACGCCTTTCGAAATATTGAACCAATATCCCGAAAATCCAATTTAAAGTTTATCTCGCAAGCGAATGAGCAGTCCGTTGAATCTATTACGTCTCTCTGTGCATGTCTTATCGATATATATGTAAATCAATATATGCCTCTGCTTCACTGAGCTGTACATATGGTATAGTACTTATGGATAAAGATGATGATGAAAAAGAACATTAATTCATTTTGGGTTATTTTAGATCTTCTGGAAGCACTGTGATCAAGTATCAATGACCTAATTGAATAATAAGATAGGTACCAGGTAAATTTGTCTAACAGCAAGTATGGTTATTTTTATTTAAAAAATTATTATTTTTCATAGTATTGATAATTTTGTTCACTTAGATGCCAAATTTTGCAAGGAATCGAATGCAAGACCGTTCACTACATCAAACTCAATTCCTATCAAGGCATATAATTGTGTGTAATCATCAGCTGCTAATGAAAGAACGGTTAGCTGCCCTTGATTCCGAAACGACCTGGCAAATTGTTGATTTGGACCCACTTAGAACCGGAAGTCATCCTCTCAAAGCTTCATCCGTTTAAATATAAGCATCCTCACGCTCTCAATATTTCAATAGGCAGAAGGAAATCTTTATTATTAATTATTTTCATGGCAATAATACAAAAATAACTATTCCAAGATTTTGAAATTAGGCAAATAAGAGGTGCTATCAATTGTCAATCTTTTATAGTATCAACATATTCTAAAAGAGTTCTTTTCAGATTTTTTTTCAATCTCAGAACCAATAAAAAAGAGGTTCAATAACAGTCCAAACATTTGAAAATTTAAAAAAAAGTTGAAATTTAATTTAAATTGGGGAAATTTAAGAAAAGGTTCAGCTAATATATTTTACACAAATTTGTCCACTATTTAAAAATTATGTTGTAATATATAGATGCCAAAAATGATGGTTGAATGTTAGAAAATGTGTTCCAAATCAATATTTTTTACATTTATAGAAGATATGGAATGAATTATCATGTTAGTAAATGAAATATTTAATAATATTCCCCAAAAACCATCAACTCGAAAAAAATGGCATTAAATAACGTTTTTTATTGGATGATATTATTATTGAATATTGAAGAAATCTTGCATGGTTCATGATTGTTCAAAGTTTCTTTCAATGAGGTGAAAGATAATAGATTTATAAAGTGATAACCCCTAGCTCTCTCTCTCTCTCTCTCTCTCTCAAATAACTGTACAATGAATCTATGAAATCAAACTACTAAGATCTGTTATTTTAGCTTTCACACTTTCTCTGTATCAAGTATTGTTTTATAAGTGTGTACAAATCATCTCTCCTTCCTTTTACCTCCCTTTTATTACTAAAAGAATGTCTTAAATCTGCTATATTTAATATAATAAATTCCTTATTTATTCCGAGACACGTACCTTTAGAATACCACAGGCAAGAAAAGGTGGAATATAAAATAAAAATAATTAACAAGTTCTAAAACTATTTTTTTAAAATGAAATAATAATTGTAATAAAAAAAAAGAACAAATAAAATATCTGATGTGGACACCCCATGACTTCCTTGTTAACTATAAATCGGTGGCTCAAAAAGAGGCCCTGATTTTGGTTACTAGTTTCCGAAGATAGCAGTATCTCAAAAACGGCACTCGGCGTCGCGACGTCTACCTACACCACTCGTATTGACACATACAGACACACACACACACATAAGCTCTTGTCTTTTCCGTTATTATATGTCGTTTTCTTTCAGTTGGTAACAAGTTCCCCAGAGATTTCTTCGTGTTACCTGATAGCATTAGAACTGTTCATGTCACTAGATAGAGCATTGGAAATCGACGGTTTCAGCATTTTAAGCAGAAGAACCCGCTTAACTTATATCTTATTCTCCTATTGCAGACTTCTTCAGCTCACAAATGGGGAGAAAAAAAAAATTTACACTCAATTTTAACATTTAAAACAAGTAATAAAATTGTTTAGTTAGAGTGGAAAAAATCGCGTTTATAAATAAAAGGTTATAACCTTTATCACCGAACCATATGATCTCTGTATTAAATGTTCCTTTAGATGCAAGTTTATTATGAACTTCAAATAAAGTGCCTCTTTCGGCAATTCAATTTCAACCAAAATCTACTATATTATTTATATTGATATACAAGTCTAATTTACTAAATTTGAGATGTTTTAAATTATATTTTAATATAATTTTTGATGAAAGTCTAATATGACCTTCAAGTAAAGTACCACTTTCGGTTTGCCAATTTCAACCAAAATTTATTATGTTATTTATATTAATATGCAAGTCGATTATACGAAATTTGAAAAGTTTTACGTTACATTTTTATATGATTTTTTATGTAAATCAATAATGACCTACAAGTAAAGTACCACTTCCCGTAATCATACAGTGACCAAAAAGAGAGGTTCACAACTAAATCTTACAATAATCCTAAATACAAAAGTTTAACCTTTTACGACTAACCATTTTTGAGTTATGCGAGATACGTACGAACGTACCTACAGAAGTCACGAAGAAACTAGTCAAAATGGATTCAGGGATGGTCAAAATGGATATTTCCGTTGAAATCTGAAAACCGAAAATTTTCGCGATTACAATACTTCCTTTATTGCGAACGAGGAAATAAAAATATACATATTTACAATTCATGAGGAACTGGTGGAAGGAATTGACCCTTATAAAAAGTTTACGCGATGAAACCCCAAAAAATAAATAAAAATCAATTAAAAAAATATTATAACGATCATATTCTGTTTATTTTTCTAGTAAAAGAGCAGTTATTTCGCTGGTTGTTCGACTATTGATGCTTGGAACATTTACCTTCAGCAACGTGATCGTGCCTTCAGGATCGTGATGCGAATCCTCACAGAAAGTCAATCTATCCTTGGAATGTCAAGCCATTCTTGGAAAACTAACTAGCTTACGAATCCAAACCACTTTAAGCGGATGCATTTTAGTTTTTAAAAAAGCAAAACAATAAAAACCTACGGTCCACTAAAAAAAAAAAAAAAAAAAAAAAAAAAAAAAAAAAAAAAAAAAAAAAAAATGAATGAAATTTACCGAGGAATAAATATTGTATTGTATGGTACCTAATTAATTATTAACGAACTATGTTATATTTTTAACCAATCACGTGAATGAAGAAAAATGAAACGCGTCATTAAACCGAACAAAGAAGCCACACTGATTTATTACAGTTAAATTTCATTCAAAGAAATTTCATTTTTAATAAACGATTCGGCCATAAATAATTTTATTTTCAATCTCTTCATCCTCCATTTTTACTAAAATACTAATTTAGGTAAAAATTAACAATAAAATGAACCCAGGACGATAGTGAAAGCAGAGGAAGTGTTTTTTTTTTTCTGTTTTGAACTTCTCTAATGATTCTAAATATCATCATTCCTTTGCAAGTATAGTATCCTAACTCACATCGCATTTTCAAGTTGTCTGCAAAAACTAAGTGTACTTACGAAGTACTTTTCACTTCAATAACGTCATATAATTTACTTCAAACCTGATCGATAGAGAGCGCTTTTCATGGCAATGTTCTTACTAAATAAGAATTAATTATAACCACAATAGAGTTTTACCTTAAATTAAATCCACATGATACTTTAAAAATAATTTAAAATGAAGTTCTCAAATATTCTTCTGTCTTTACAATGAGACCTTGAAAACTTTTAAGTAATTTTCTCAAAAACTGCCAATTTTGATTTGAGGCACTCTTTTCAAAGGAACGATATGTGTTGCAATATTATTGTATTGGTATTGTCTTGTGATTAATGAAGTAGTAAAAATATTTAAACTTACATGACTAATGTGTTAAATGCAACTAATGTATTTTTTTCATTTACATCAACTAATTAAATTTAAAACTAATTCAATAAAATAATTGCAGAATAAGGCTGTGAGCACTATAAAATGGATCAACAATTTCGATTTGGACTTCACGAGGAATATAATGATGTTAATTGAAAAATGAGCTCATGTTCAGACATATACTGCAAAATAATTTCGCAAGGCTTCTCTCTTTCAATGGATATTGAACCAGGAAGTTATTTTGTGTTCATAAACTATTCCCAATAACAATAAGAATTAGTTTACATTAATTTTATTTTATTATTGTCATTTGGTTTCATTTAGTTTTGTTTTATAATATATTTGTATTTTAAAAAAACTAATGATAAATTTGGATTTGTATCATTTAATAATTGTTATTAAAAATTATATTGTTGCAAGAAATATGTAAAAAACTTCCTGCCATATAAGAGTAATGAATAGGAGGAATATGGTAAATACTCGCAAAGAATATTTTTCAGAACAAATTGATCCAACTTTGAATAAAAATAAGTTTATCGTCTTCTTCAGATTATAACATCTAATGCATATTTTTGGATTACAATTATAATAATTTTTATTTTAACTCTATAAAGATTTTATTTTTTTTTTTTATGTAAAGAAGGAAAATGCAGTAGTTCAAGGAAAGTTTACATTTTAATAGTTTTAATAAATACTGATTTTTTTACAGATCATAGAATAAAAAATCTTTTTTTCCCGAGAAAAAAAAAGAAGCTACTTTTAAGTAAAAAATAAATAAATACACTACAAGAAATACTTTTCGTTATAACTTTCTTTCCTGTATTTTTTCAGCGATATATTACTGATTATATGAAAAGTTAAAGGACTTTAAGGAGAAGAATTTAGGCAAGTTTCATCAAAATCGTAAGGAGCAGTTGAAATTGTAAAAAAAGTGTAAAATCTATGATATAAAGTAGTTCCGGTAAGTCGAATTTGACCAAAAAGTTAGTATAACATCACATGCCTTAAATACACCTGCCTTAAATAAGTAATTTCAGTTTCGTACAAGTATTCATTTTTGAGCTAGGCTATTCATATACAAACAAACCATTTCGCGAGACTTGGTTATTTGACTCTTAAAGCGTTGGAGACCTTAAAGCGTTTATTTCGAAAATTTTCAAGATCGCAATACTTTCCCTCACTATATATTCCATAGAGAAAGTAAAAAAAATAATAACAAAACAAGTTACACAGACCTAGAGAAGAATTACAAATTGGCTGAGCACTACAGTCACAAACTGAGTCTGGAATCAGCCAGTTAAGTTTTGTCACTCTACGTTCACAACATGTAAGTAAAACTTATTAAGTATATTTACAATTAATAATGTATTCATGTATATATTATACACATTTATGCAAAGCCTTACACCCACGAATAAATGTTATTTTCTTTAATATTTACACGAATGGCAAGAAGAAACACATCTTGCGTATTTAAAATACATTTTTTTTTCTTTTCCTGTTGAAATATAGATCAGATACCGTCTTCATGGAAAATAGCGTTGGACGTTTTCAAATTTACATCAACCATGACACAGATCCGCAATTAATCTATTCAATCCATAATTCATTCGATACCTTCAAAACGGTGATAGAAACTAGTGTAGGTTGCAAAGGATGTACGTTAATCGTCAACTGTGTCTCGCACATATTGATCAACCAATCCACATTCCAAACCCACTGTCTTTGTGTGCAAAAACATTTATACGCATACGCAACAGACTTACGCAAACCTAGGTAAATTGTATTTAAAAAAAAAAAAAAACATGGCGTCAACCTTCAAATCTTTTAAAGTAATTTCTAGAATGTCACAATCATGCTATAAGGGAAATTGAAGACAAATTTAACAAACTGTATATAGCTGCAAAGAAAATCATCTCTTTATGTATAAATCAAAATTAATTGAATTTTTTTTAATGAGCTCATTCAGATACACGGCTCATCACTTCACATCACAGATAGGCTTAGTTAATATGGAAATTATCTATTTAATTGTATACTGCGTGTTGGGCTTTTATATCATTTTCGTCTTATACCTACTACAATCGTTAAAGATTATAGTATTGAAAATTTCAAAAGACTGAGTACAGTTTCAAGTTACCAAAAATAATTTTTACGTTTCAGTTAACTTACGAAAATCAATGGAACATCAAATTAATTACAATAAATAAATTAATCACACAAATAAAACAAGATAAAGTAAATACAAAAAAAATAATAATAATAAGTGATGATAAAAATAACATCTAGATTAGTAATTGAATTTGGCAAAATATTTTACTTTGTTATTTTTCTTTTTACCATTGAATGCATGTACAAAAAAAATAATTAAAAATTTAATTAATCACAAAAATAATTTAAAATAATGTAAAGAAATAAAGAAAAAAATTATTATTATTAAAGACATAAATGGTGATAAAAAGAAAATTTTGATTAATTATTAAATTTTACATAAGATTTTCTTTGTTTTAGGAATAATATGCTGTTAATGCAATTAAGTACCTTTTGAAATAATTCCTCAAAAATTATTGGAAAGAGGTATTGTTTAAAATAACAATTAATGGTAAAATAATTTATTATTTAAAATTTTCAGTTGATTTTACAACATATCGCATTCTACTCCACTTAAATATAAAATTGTTGTTAAATTAAATTATTTATTATAATTACGTTAACAAGCACCCCAACGACTAAATTATCATATTGTGCACAAAACCGAATAACAATCACCATATTTTATGCTGAAAGAAGTCATAGTATTTTATTGCTAAGCTTCTCATCCTATGCTGTTTTCCATTATTTATTGTTTTATATATTTGTATTTTTGTTTTCTTTCTCAAGGAATCCTTAAATTTCGAGATCGCAGTTTAATAAAAACCAGAGTACGAAGCAGTTATTGAACTTTTTTTAAAAGTTTCAGTTTTATTGTTTGCAAGAACTTTTCCAATTAAATCCTTAAGATAAAAGTTCAACAAGAACTTTGATCAAAAGAATCTTTTAAAAAAGTTACTTAAAACACATATAACAAAAGAACTTTTTTTATATTAAGTTATTATAAGTTCTAGCCGCAACGCTTTATAAAAGTCCTGATAATAGAAGTTCCAACTATCAAATTTTAAATAGGTATAAGTTCTCACATGCTTATGGGGCACATCTTTTTTTATAAGTTCATTTTAAAGACATCATTTGAATAAAAGCTGAGATGAAAACAAAAACTTCGTAAAGCAGACACTCAAGACAATTCCATGAGTATCCTCTCTCTCCCTCCCTTCCCCTCCCCCCTCCACAATTAAATGGGAACTTTAATAATGAGAACTTTTTCAATTTCTAACTGAAAAGTTCGATAAAGAACTTTTGTATTATAGATCTGGACAGAACATTTCTTGGATAATAAAAGGTCTTAAAAAAGTGCGTGCATGGATTGTTTCAAAAAAGTGTAAGTTAGAATAAGAACTTTTTCAAAATAAAGGTGCATAGTTATTTTAGAGGCCTGATAAAAGCAATAGGGCTAAACAAACCCAAGGGTTCGGTTCCTAAACCATCAACAGTCTGCATACGATTTGATCTTGATTCATTAGGTGAAGTGAATAAAACTGAGCACGTGGTCATTCCTCATAAAAATTAGCAGATGTTCCAGATAGATGTGAATAAAGAGAAGTTTTACAATGAAATACTTTCTCACTTATGGTGCAAGTGCTCAAAATGTGTGTTGTTTATTTGAATCGGAATACCTGCTCACCTATGTAAGTGAATAAAACTGAGAACGTGCTCCACTATGTGAGTAGGAAATCAGTAAAATGGCGATAGACTCTTTCGTAGACTCAACATTTTACTGAGTACCTACTCACTAAGTGGAGCGAGTTTTCAATTCTATTCACTCGATATATTCATATTTGGAGCACATGTTCTATATGGGAGTAGGTTTACCATTGTGTAATTTCACTTTAATCACATCTAACCGGAGCAACTTCTAAATTTTTTGAGGAATGAGCAAGTGCTCAGTTTTATTCACTTCACCTCTTGACGTTTATTAGGATTCCATTCATTTCATTTTTATTTATATCGCGTCCGATTTTTATGAACTATCAATGAGAGCGATACTCCGACAAGCTCGATCCTCTCCACACATGACTGGCAGTTATCGACATCGACGCAGTAAGAGATAGGATTGGAATCCTTAAGTGGAAAAGACGCCTTGAAAAACAAAACAAAAAAAATGACAGGCACTTTGGGTGAACGTTCAGCGACCTTCGGATGCTCCTCCACTCTCTCAGATCGGCACCATCAGCTCTATAGTTCCCGAGGTCGGGCTGGGGATTTTCACTCACGACTGCAGTCGCTGCTAGTTTCTCTTCAATAATAAGGCAACAGGAAGGGGCTGGTAGCCGAATGGACGTTTCGTTTCATTCTATGCGGTGCATTGTTCGTTGCACCTCAATACGTCATCCAGTGTCTGTTGTTATGCAACATAACTACAGAAGCGAAAGATTCTAAACCTCTTGCTAGAATGCGATCGGTCGGGAAGTAAGACTCGGTATATTATTGACAACATAGATCCTTCGCAAACTGTTATCAAGCAATCAACGGATAAAAGTTTTATTATATCATTATGTTTATATTATTTTATTATGAATAATCATTCAATTAATTATGCATATCAAACGCCGTAAACATACCTGTTTGGATATTTTCTCTTGTTTAAAAATGAATAACATATATAAATAAAAATTCAAAAAATATATACCTACATGAAAAGTTATCAATATCTGTAATCTCTCCCTCCCCACAAGCGTTACCCACATAGACCATCCTTTCTCATTTCAGATATTAGGGAGAAAAGGAGGTATAAACAAAAAAAATCTGTTAATAATAACTACAACTACTATAATATTATGATAGTTTTTTTTTTATGTTTAGATTTGTAGACAACTAAATTATTCTTCAAATGGACAACTAGAATGTTAAGTGAAATGTATAGTTTTTGTATTATCAAAAAACAACACGAAGGTGAGTCGGTTTCCACAGGAACATGCGTAGAATGCATTATAAAAAATGTTTATTAAGTACAATACTCTATATCTCAGTTAATCTAGTCCGATTTCGATGGGTTTTTTTTTTGTTAGATAGGTAATGTAACTATCTTTAGATTGACCATAACAAACCTCATAGTTTGAGGGGAGGGGTTTAACGTTTTATTTTAAAAAAATTTATCTGGATTCAACTTCAAGCAAAATAAAATTCAAATTCAGGCAAAATAAACTTAAGGAGAAATGAAATATATTTTAAAGCAGAAAACTTTGGTTTCTTTACCGATTTTTTTTTAAATTGTAAATTAGTTTAAAAATATAACTTAACGATAGTCAAAACTGGCATGTCAACAAACCAGTCAAGTAACTTTCTCTTGGAACTAATTTTAATTTTCAAGTCAGTCAATTATGTCCATATAACGTTCAAAAGCATTAGTTTAATTTACAGCGAGACGGGAATTATTTTAAGACAAATATACATAATGTACCCACAAACCATTGAAATTAAATAATTATATCTAGTTGTTTTAAAACGCACTAAAACACAAATAGATAAAATTTATTGATTTACATATTTTTTTTTTTGTTACTTAATTTCTTCATTTCACCAATAAAGAAACATCGACAATACGAAAACATCCCAATTAAAGGAATGATATGGCTTGAGAGAGACAGTTCCCAGTCCTCCTATCATAGATCATTTTCCAACACCTTTCTTTCCAAAATGATGCCCTCTACTTACGAAATTGCAATTTAAGATTAACATCTAGATCAGAAGTAAATAATAGTTTTTAAAGCACTAGCTTCAACTTTGCTAATCAGCCCATTATTTTTCTATTTTTTATTTTCTCTTTTTTTTTTTTAATTTTTGGCTAACATTAATTATTCTTTTCAAGACAAGAATTTATATTGTTTGCTTATTATTTTATTGAAAATATTGTAAATATTAATTTATCTTTATTTTATATCTTATGGCCAGATACTGTTTTTGTTATATTTGTTCGATTGTGTTATTCTAAAGGGACCTAGTCCCAGAATAAAGTTCTTTTTCTATTCTATTCTATCATATTAATTTGGTCTACGTAGGAGATCTCTCATCCAGTTATTTTTCACGATTCTATCAGAGGCATTTAGTATTGTTTATTTAAGACATAATATATCTTAAAACAAATAATTTCATTTTTTTTTTTAAGGACAAAAATACAAAAAATATTATATATCTGAATTTAGCAATAATAATTAAATATTAATGAAGGAAGCAATTACTTAAAAATAGAGAATAATTATTAAACATAACGGTCAGTATAGAACTGTTTCATGTGAACTAGGGAGGCTCGCTGATTTGTAATGAATACCAATCATACGATTATCAAAACCTGATGCAAATCGTGTGAACTTGAACGACAGTTGTTCTATCAAACTAATCATGATTGGCATAATGTTCTCTATATCGCAATGAATTAATCATGAAACGTATCATTAAAGTAGTGTTGTGCATGACTATATCAATATATATATATATATATATATATATATATATATATATATATATATATATATATATATATATATATATCCACACAGTTATTCTATAACAAGCGAAATATTTAATGAAACTAACGCAAATAAAAAATGGGCATTAATCATATGAGTATAAATCATTAATTTTTATAATATAGACATGGTTATGATTGCCATATTTTGTATATAAAGTATTATTAGAAAAACATTTCACTATTAATTATTATCGTTGACTAAAAAGCGCTTTAATAATTTTAAATAAAATCGTGCAAATTATTAATAGGCCACTCAATGAGGGGCTTGCAGACGGAAATGACGAATTGACTTCAGGACTTTGTTTGGACTAGTGAAGAGGTAAACAAACTAAATGTCCCCGGAACTAGGAGCAAAGGCAAAGAAAGGAGAAGGAGGGAGAATGTCGTGTTTTGCGGTTTTCCTCTCGAAAACGGGTCATCGTTATTCATTATTTTGATATGCCTTCTCAGAGTCGTGAAAAAATAAACAAAAACTACGACGATGTTTGGATAAATTGGGTTTTAAAACAGTTTTATATCCCTACTGTAAAGTAGTAGTCTAACAGATTTGAAGTATCACTAAAGTTAAACTCTCAAGTCAGGAGTCTTAGCTGAGGGCACATTTATACAATAGGTTATCAGTCAGGCCATATTTTTTTTTTTTTGTTTCTCTTAGTTTTCTGTAGTTGGATATTTTTTTAATAATATTAAAAAAAAGAATAAAAATGTTGATCATATTGTTATATGGAATAAATAATTATTTAATAATAATTTTAAATGTTTACAATAAATAAAACATCTTTATAAGAAATATAAATGCCATAGCCAATGTGAACTTAGGCACTTCATTAGCCATTGCTTCATTATTTGGAGGATATAATGATAATCTTATAGTTGATGAACACTTTTGTAACTAAAATGAAAAAAAAATATATTACTAACATATTATATTATATTATATATTAGCAATAAATTGCTAATAAATATCCAATAAATATCAATAGATATATGTATAGTTAAATATGATTTGGTCAGTTTTAATTGTATGCCGACGATATGTTGTTAAATTCTTATGGCATAAATAAATTATTACTTTCAAACAACTACATTTATATTTACAATCAATTATAGACATATATATATATATATATATATATATATATATATATATATATATAACATTTTATTCAAAACTCGTCTAACAGCCAGGGGCGGATTAATACTATTGCCTCTTAAGAGCTAGTATTGATGAGCATCCCCTAAACAGAGTAAAATTCTTAAGGACAAAAACTTTTACATTTTATTGAAAATTTGCCGCCCCTGAATTTGCCGCAGATCTGTGGTCTTTGGTTGTCTTGGTGATCGCAGAAAGAGTTCGTCAGGTGGTCACAGGATTGGGGACTCCTGCTTTTTTTTGCTGCAGAACTTCTTTTTACTTAGTAATTTCGTCTTATTTAATGAAATATAATAATTTCTTTTTACCTTACAATAATGAAAAGGTGACTGTTAAATAGCTGAAATACTGGGGAGAAAAAAAAACAACAAAAAATTACATTTGTATCCTTTAAACTGCAAAAAAATATTGTAAAAAATAATACAATATTTTTTAAACCCATCACATTCAATATTATTTTATTTTATTTTTATATTAGTTTTATTTCTATTTTAAATTTTGTTTAAGAAATTTCTTGGCTATTTAAATAAAATTTACTAAACGGCTGAGTTCAGTCTTAAAATTTCTACATTCTTTATAACGCAATGCTAGGGTATTGTTTACACTCTAGAAACTGAATAGCATTATCACTAGGTTCATACGAGACACTTATATTAGTTTAATAATTTTTTCCGTAAATAAAAAAAATGTCTTGTAATTACGGTAAAGAAGATAAACAAGATCGAGCGGACGTTATGGGTATTATGGTATTAGCCACGCAAACAGGAGCAGACCGTTATGCAAGAACCCTCGATGTTCCACTTCGAGTGCGTTCTTCTCACCACCCTAAGAGGAAAAAGGCGTGCAGCTAGTTGCACTTAAGAAAAATTTAGCTATAAATGTCTGTTAATAAAGATTAATCAGAAAAAGCTACTGAATGGAATTACTATTACGTATTCTTAGCACAAAAGATTGGAACATGGAACGTGCTGGGTACTTCATTACATTTCAAGAAATTGATCAAAATGTTCTTATCTTCATAATTTATTATATGCAAGTAAATGCAACACAGCTTGCAGTTATGCTAGGATGCGCTTTGCCATCCAGGCAGAAGTAAATTCATGTTGAATGGGTTCATAGAACAATGAGATCGTTTTGCGAGGCCTTAGAGCAGAACTGGAGAGCACTGTTATCATCACTCAGCATTTAACAGAAAAGTTAGACCGACTTTATATATACATATATTTACTTTTTTTGTTTTTTCCTTATTTTTGCTAGCTAAACTTCTATTGACGTGTATTATTTCGAGAAAAAATAGTAGATGTTCAGTTTCATGATTTACTCCAATAAAAAATTATTGCTATTATAAAAATTACAAGCACACAAGTCAAACATAATGACTTACTTCAAACTTTGGTTACAAAGTAATTTTATGAAGACTGTCTTGATAAAGATTATAATAGATTATTTCTAATATTGTAGTAAAATTATTCTTAGATAGCCAAAAAGTATAAATTTTGCTTCTGTATGAATAATAATTGAAAACATCATTACTTATGTAATATGTAAACTAATATTTTGTATTTTACTACATTCAATAAAATATTTTTACATCACTTTAATTTCCAAATTCGATTTATTAAAAAGTTTTTTTAATTGTGTATTTTTTATCCATAAACTTTAAATGAGGTTGCACTGTTGTTGTTTTTTTTAATGAAAAACTGCTACAATACTTTATATCACCTTTTCTAAATTTGTTTACTTATACTTTTTCAGTGCAAGTAGGTACCGAGTCTTGGACCTCTTTTTCATAAATTTCTCAATAGCGCTTTGTGTATTATAATAATGGCACAAATTTCTAGAAATTTTAAGACTGGACTCAGCCATTTCGTATATATTACAAAAATTGCTAGATTCTTTTTTAAACATCCAATGTTTTTTATTTTAATTTAGAAAATATTTTAGCGGATTAAAAGAAATAAACGCGCTGATTTTATTTACCACTCAGTGTTTCAGCAAGTGAGAGTTACGTTTACACAATTTTAATTTGTTAAAAAAAATAATTACAACCTAACAAAAATTTATATTAACTGTTAAAAGTAACTTATTAAATAAAGGAAGTTGGAAAGTAAAAAGTAATAACTTTTTTACAATAGCGTTTAAAAAGAGTTTAGGACCTATTGAGTCGTTGAATCCCAAAACGGTAATTCAGTGTTTACAATTTGACGATATTAATTTTTAATGTTTACCATTCTGAGGTATTGTATTAACTTACTCGTATAATGCTATAATATAACTTACTTTTTTATTGTGAACAAAAAGCAATGTGCTGAAACCATGATCATTAAAAAGTTTATTATCATGTTCTAAACGAAAAAAAAAATTGTTATTATTTGATTTATTTATGTGTTTTGGAAATCTACCTTGAAATATAATGAAAATTTAATTACAATAAATATATGCGGTTAAATATTAAACCATCCAATTCCAAAAAAGTTTAGCTGTCACAGGTATTTTTTTTCCTTGATTTTTTTTTTATTACTATGTATCGACAGGTATCTAAGTGGCAGTGAATAAGAAATACAAGATAACACCTGCTGTGCATTGATAACACCGATCCATGACCTTTATCGGACAGCTGTAAAAATTTACATAAATGGACTTAGCTTGTTTTTGGAATTCAATGCCTCAATCGTAAAAAAGTTCCAACCACTCCCTATTTCTTAAAACCTGGATTTTAGTAAATAACACGCAAAAAAATATTATTTCATATCACATTCTATGTTAATTATTTCATGTTATAATTGTTAATATATGCAACTACTGCCAAGGGTGTCCATCCCCCTTAATCAAGGACTTACCCTCCCCCCCCCCAAAAAAACTACCACTACTACTCTCTAATGTGAATCCCTTATTTATTTTTTTCATTTCGGCCTACTGTGGACCACGTTGATTAAGCTGTGTCATCCTGCTTTATAATACTTTTCTAGTATTCTCGCATTCGTCTTCTATGGGTCTCTCTTCTTTTATCCGTCCACTTCTTGCCGGTTTTTAACTTAGGTTTATCTTGGAATCCCTAGTATGTTCGAAGTTTCCATTGCAGACAAGCACGTTCCTGAATGTATTTCTGCGTAATCCCTCTGAATATTATTATTTATAAACAGATTACAATATTGTAATTTTTATTTTATAATACAACGCACAACTTATACATATATATAATTTTACTTTCGGTACTCAGTTTTTTAAATTTCTTCTTCAAATAGAGGTCCAGCGTTCAAACACACACTTTTTGCCCCTCGTCTCTCCCTCCCCTTCCAAAAAAGTTTAACGACTCGCTTTGGGCACCTCTTCCTAATGCTGACTAAAAACATTATGGTCATGGGAGATATGCTGAAAAAGCATACATATATTTTCCATTACATATTAGTGCTGTTATTTTTCACCTAATGAGAAACGGTAAGAATCCAACGTCACGAATACCATGGTGCTTACGCTTTCGGACTGTGAGAAATTATTATCGACTATCGGGCTCAGATGAAGTGTGGTTCTTTTTAAGAGAAACCGGATTGTGGTTCGTCCTACATTCAAGGGTCGGAGGTCCTTTCTAATCCTTTCCGATAGTTTCACTTGTTCTGACAGTCAGTCATTATACTAACTGCCAGTATCAAGTACTTTATTTTAATACTTCTATGGTTCATACAAATATTAAAAAGATTTCAATTAGCACTTCATGCTTGATTTTAATTTTTTTTTTTTATTGTGTTTTGTCTTAACTGTTAAATTATCTCTTAGGAGAAGGAGTTTTAGTTTAATTTTTATTTGTAGGAAGTTTTAATGTTTCTACTGAAATGTCCATAGTACGAATATTACTAAATAACCTAAAACAATAACAACTTATTGCAAATGATGCATTTTTTACAACTAACTGTATTTATTTTTTTATTCTTTCGAACTAGCTGATGAAGATAGGACATTCGTTGCAGTTTTTCTCCAATTTCACAATGTTTTCACACACACACACATATGTGATATATATGATATATATCATACATATAAAGTTTTATTCTCAAAAATGTATCATTATTATACATAAACTCTAAACGAGCTTGCACTGTTTTGTTTTTTCTAACAAAAAAGCTAAGTAGTATTACTTCTCTAAAGCTAAAGCTTCTCCTGCAAAATTCGACTTCTTTTTCCTATTGTGACACTCTTCTTTTAAACGAATAATATATATATATATATATATATATATATATATATATATATATATATATATTATATATATAGTTCGTTTGAAACAAACGAATATAATATAATATAACAAACGAAATATAATAATAATCCAGTTAATTTGTCCAGATGATTTTTTTAAATTATTAACTTTGAAATTATTCTGTACCGAATATTATTTGATCATATCCTGAAATAAAAGAAATGTAAATTTACTGAATAGGTGTCATTATATAATAAATTGATAACAAATAAATTACTAATGATAAGTTAAGGGTTTCCTTCACTTCATAAACATATCACAAGTGAAAACAAAAATTTATATATTTTGAATAAATTGCTGAGGCCATAAAACGGGTCAGATTTCAAGAATATTTTTGATCGTGTAGGCCGAAAGTACTCTCTCACTACAGACGAAGTATGAACGTCTGCCACCCGAGATAGGTTGCTATCAATTTTAATAGGTCAACGAACTCATCATTTTCTTTCAGATTTTCCTAAGTAACACATTTGCAGTGTATTTTAGGTAAAACTTTGACATAACCAATTTTAAAGAACTTTAAATTTCCTGCAAGTTTTATATTTAATATTTTTTTTAAATTACGGAAATGAGATACGGGACCGTAAACATCAGCAAAATATCAAAAAAACGCAAAAAGGTAGATATTCAGTGGTTTCGCTTTAATAACTATTTTTAAGTACAATTTAGTGCAAGATTCATACAAAATATTCATAACAATCTTAGATATAGGAAAATTTTTATTCTAATATATTACTGGCATCTGTTGTGAGTAATTACAAATATCTTGTATGAATCTTGAATAAAATTAAATCCTCTTCAAGATTGGTTTTTATGAATTTTGCACTAAATTGCACTTGAACATAATTATTAAGGCGAAACCACAGAATATCTAACTATTTGCGCATTCTTGACATTATGCAGATGTTTACGTTTTCGTATCTCAGTCTATAGGCTGCCTAAAGACTTATGAATATGGAGGAAAGATATCAGTGCATATGGACCCTAGCTAAAAATTTTATTGTGAAATTTTAAAATAGCGCTGAGAAACTTTGATTATATTCATTGGTTAAACTTAATAGTTATAGCGACCGTGTTTATTTTTGCCGTAAAGTTTTTTAAAACGTTTAATTGAATCAGCAGCAGTTTATTGACGTATCATTCTTGTATGCGGATTCGGTTTCAAAGTAAAATCCTAGATAGCGGATCTGCTTCACGAAAATATTTAAAAAAACAAAATAATAGCTGTGGATGTTTTGTAAAATAATATATTGAATTTTAGACAAATTGCGTTTGAGGCTGCTATTTGACGTTCGTAAATTACATTATAAGATTCTAATGCTTTCTTAAAATGAAGGAATTTTACCACCAATTATCCTCGACTAAAAAAGCAGCAAAAAAGAGAGAAAGAAATGCGAAAATATTTCCAGGACTGCTAGAAAAGTAGAAAGACTTTTTCTACACCTTCACCTAACGGGGTTATGGTTGGCGGTTCGGAGGTACACTGGCCCCTTTGAAAAACATCATTCCTTCGCAGCATTCCTGTTAACCTTTGAACCGAATCATGGGCCGATGATTTGTGGTCGAACAGATACCAGATGTTCCTATAGCTTACTGGGCTACTTTTCAAATGAGATTTAAATCAGACTTTCACATACATTCCCTTTCGAAATAGGTCTCTTCTTTCAAAAGATTCGTCGATGATCACTTGACAGTATCATGGGTTCAAAGTTGAAAAATATCGTTTGAAAAGGCACTAAAAGGGTGTTGCGAAAGAAGGACGAAGCAACTTCTTCCTAAAGATAGACTGTAACGGCAGGCAGTGACTGCAGGCTGTTACTGCTGAAACTGTCCACAGTAGCAGCCAACTCCTCTTGCACTAAATATCCTAGTTTAAAATATTATGTAAATCAAAATGCCAGGGTTAAATTGAATGGTTTTCATTTGTATCGCGAGGGCAGAAACACATATGGTGGTGAATTTTAATTTAATCAATACACACTACATTGCCTGATTTAATAATAAGGCTAGTTTACATCTGTATAAAATGTTAACTATTATGCACTAACATACTACATATTAATTTTCCACTTCAACAGAGTGATGGCTTTTAGTTGTATATTCAATAGAAAATAGAAGAATTGGAGGAGTATCTCTGATTTCAAATGTATTACTATGGACTATTATAGCTGATATTAGTACGATCATCTCAATAATAAATATCATATACTTGTTATAAAAATCACACTAGATAATGCTTTATCATTACGTAATTAGTAAATCAGTACTTTTACAGAAAAAGACCTATTGATTTTACAATGTTTGAATTTGTCTATTTATTTGAGATGAAAGTTTCTTTCATTATTTAATAGTAATTCGGTTGGCATTTGAATCTTTTTTTAAAGAGAATTTCTTTAGTTATTATAACATCTAAAATGTAAAGAATATTATTGTTACTTCAATCTTACAAAATTGATCAGCTATAGTTTTGTTTAAATTTTTAACAATTTTTCATTTAATTTTGTATGACATGACGAAAAACAAAAAGTTAAGGCAGCGTAGGAATCGTCGTTACATGACCGTTATTAACAAAACTCTTCTTCGGCATGACGACATAACCTAAAAACGCCGTACTGCCGCCCTTCACACTTCACACTACATCCCGACTGCGGTCGGGTCGCAGAAGTCGGGATGTTACGTAAAACTGCCGAGCAGTGCCAACGAAATATGCTCCTTTTTATTCCCTCAAAGCATTAGCAACAGTCAGCTACCACGCTGAGCAGTACCATCAAGAACCTAGGTTAAAAATTGAAAATGCATAATACTTTTTTAAAAAACACACACACACACACACACACACACACATATATATATACCTATATATATATATATATATATATATATATATATATATATATATATATAATATATATATACATATTATTTTTTTTAAATAGATATTATAATATATAAAATGATAGATTTTTAATTAACATTTTAAAATTAAAATTTCAACAAAAATTCTTATAACAAGTTTCACAAATTTTTAATTTTAACTTGGTGACTTTTAGGACATTTTTTTTTTTTTTTCAAATAGTAGAAAATAGTAGAGCTCTCAACATTTATGAAGTATTTTTCCTATTATACTTAAATAATGAGATTTTTAGATTCACTTAGTTCACTATTGACATTCATATAATAAAGACTAAAATGTCGTGATAAGTTAATCGTTCCTACAACAGCGCATCGAACGCCGTGGGGGCAGGCAATGGTTGAGTGATCTGATTTCGACCTTAGATTATTCTTAGG
The DNA here is from genome assembly GCA_948150685.1 of Rhaphigaster nebulosa. Classification (NCBI taxonomy): domain Eukaryota; kingdom Metazoa; phylum Arthropoda; class Insecta; order Hemiptera; family Pentatomidae; genus Rhaphigaster; species Rhaphigaster nebulosa. The sequence continues at coordinate 63,836,928 of OX411312.1, forward strand.
AAGTATGGTCAGCACTATGTTCCAACCACTAGTTTAAGCCTCTAATATCAGGTTCTCCTTTTTTAAAGAGTTGAGTGGGCCCAGCAAGTCTGTGAAACCACGGATCACACGCCGCTAGTATCCCTCGCTGATTTGGGAGTTTAGGAATGGAAATACTTTATAAAAACAACTTGATAAATACCAATATTTTACAAAGTCAGGTGTTGAATAAAAGCAGATTAAATGACAATATAAAAGACTGTTACATAAACCCAGTGCACTTTTAAAGGTAACCGTGCCCCGGTTGAAACTGGTTTCTTGCGCGCAGGTAGGGTAGGCAGCCATATCAAGGTCGTATATCTCCCGGTGCAGATGTCATCAGCGAATGCTTCTTCCAGGAGGACAACCGCCTGTTTCATCATGAGTGAGATGATTATGGAAATATGTGACGGGCAGAATACGCTTCATGACTCAGGAGATCATCCTCGATGGAAATGTCTAAAAGCACAAGCCCATAATCGCTGTACCTCATCTATGTTACTGAAATACTCAACTTAACCATCCCATAACATCTAACCAGCTCATCCACGTATAAGGCCAAATTACTACTTAATTTTAAATGCTAGCAGATGCCGGATTGATTTACTGCACGAAAGGAGTATTGCAGAATGTTTTGAAAGCCTTAGGTATATTAAATAAAATAGTAACACTCGTTCCTCAAATCAATATTAATAGCGCAGCTACCCAATCGTCTTACACAAAATGGAAACTACGAATCTAGCGGGAAGATTCGGAAGAGTTCAATAATAAACAAAAAACTTTCTGTTCGTGAGAAGAAAATTTTCATTTTTAACGTAAGTTTCTATAATATAAACAGATTTCATTTTTTAATAAATAATACATTAAATAAATAACTATTGCTATGGATTAAAGGGTAAAGTGATATATTTTTAACATTTCTTCCTTCCATTCACATAAACTCAATAGTTGGTTTAGAACGGAGTTGATAAAGGTGCCAAGTGACAATACATCTGCCTTACAGAGGATAAAGGTGATTTGAATTCAGTTTTATCAGAACTCGAAAAATGTTATTTATCGCCTTCATCCACTTGACACATCAATTGTATCTGCCCGTCCAACTCACATATCACTTTACCAAATGAGGGAGACAATTTTGTAAGTTTTTATTTGATTACTAAACTAGCTCATTGGATTATTATGAAGATTTTAAGTTAGGAAAAGAAGATATAAAAAAGATTTGCTGTATTAATAAAGACTGAAAATGAAATAATTTCACATGCAATTTTCACATTCATTGAATGTGTTGTAATGATAATTTTGTGGTGTTTTTATAATTCAGAACCCAATCTCACTGTCTTTTCTGACATATATCAAAACCTACGTTTAATATCCACTAATCCACAAAAAGAAAATTCAATATATCGCATATTTTAATACAAAAAATATAAGTTGACATCCGCATGATAGTATAGAAGGATCAATCCCTAATCAAAAAAAATATGATAATTTAATAGACAAATCTGCTATTTACAAAAAAATCTCATTAAATCTGATAAAAGTTTACACTAATTATAATGATAAACTTAAACTAGTAATTAGATCATATTAATTAATAATTAAGTGATATTTATTAATTTACCTGTAAAACTACGATAAACCGGGGTTTATTGAAGTATTATAATTATATTCCAGCCAACATACCTGAAAAAAAAAGAGAAGGTGAAGTTAAAAATTAAATTAAAAGTTATGAAACAAGTAATAATAAAATAAAACCTATCAAGTTTGGAAGGTATTTAAATAAATTATTTTTTTAAAAACAATAATAACAGTTATTAAAGTATGATTGGAACAATTAGTTTAGTTTTTTTTTAAAGCTAATTTAACGGGTATCTTTAAGAAGAATGCAAATGTTGTTAAAATCTGTTCTTTTAAAATTAAAATACTGCAGTCATAAAGTTATTGTCATAAAACAGCTGCCAATAAATCAGTAAGTAATAAAGTTTGATCTATTCATTGTCTCAAAGTATACAGTCCAAAGCCGCGGCCCCGGGCAATTTTTAATTATGCGACCAGATATTAATCATAGATGGGTTATTCTCACAGAAATGAGCACGTTTACACCCAATGATATTTATTTCAATTTGGAATATAGAGCTTTATTAAAGCTTTATCATATAGGACTCTGAACATATATGATAAAGCAGGCTGCTTACAAAAACTAGCCTACATTTTAAATGTTTTTTAAAATTATGCATATATGCACCAAAGACATCCCCGAAGTGATCCAGATTCATTCTCCTGTGTTGTCCCAAGCTCTGAGTAAGTTAACCATATAGTTTACGTTGCTGTCAACTTAATTAATTTTTTTTGTGAACTGTGTTTTCAATGATTCACTGTTTCAGAATAAGTCAAATTCTTGGCAAAAAATGATGCAAGAACTGAAGAGCTAGTTTCTAAACTGTTCCATAGGTTATGGTTCAATCCCCCGGCAAGTTTCGAATCTAGATTACCACCGATCTGCTTGGGGGAGGGGGAAATAATGAAAAACATATGGTCAGTTACTTTGATCCCTCTCTTTCATCCATACCTGTTGATTCACTCATTATAAAACCTAATCTTCCAGACCAAAGTGTAATTGTTATGTTAAATGGCGTTCATTCTCCTGCCCCAAACAGTTTTTAGGGACAAAGTAAATGGCATTTGTTTCTTTTAACAGTATTTGATAAAATCTTTAAAGTTCATTCCTCTGGCAGTTCATTCCCCCTCTTAATGTAAATAAAAAATGACAGAGGAATAAAAACACTGACAGAGGGATGAAACTTTTGACGGAATTAAGCATTGATTCTGGTGATTTTAGTAAAAATTACACGATGAAATATGCCAATGAAAAATGAAAAATTTATTTTTGTGGTAGTCGGCAATAATATACCGTTCATACAGCCGTAGTTAATTATTGGAAAAACGAATATGCAACCCTCAATGAACAGTGTATCTGTATCTTATTAGGACAACTTGATCATGGGCCTGTTGCTGTTTAGGCACATTTGATAACTTCATTTGTCAACATCAAAACATCTCTACCCTGGATACTTCAGGGTAGATATATATCAATTTTTGGTCAGGTACATTTCAACTCTAGAATGCATTGGTACTCTCCGAGTAAGATTTCTTGCTTTAGATAGTTGAAAGAATAGTATTAAACAAAAAAAATTGTATGAAAAAAAAAAATGTCCAGTTTAAAAGTGTGCCCTTCTGTGAGAATGGCCCATATACCATTTGATAAAAGAAGTGTTAAAGAATTATTTATGGTATTTAGAATTATGTAATAATAAAATTTTGTTCATTAATTTATAGGTACATCGGCAGATCTAATTTCAGATAAAATATTCCGAGGATAGAGGTGCATCCCCAAAACATTAACATTGTTATATGTTGGAGAGAATAATAGGATTATAAATGGAAGTTTTTCTTTACTCAATACTTAATAAATTACTATTGACACAATAGAAAAGGAATTCATTGGTACATCACTATCTACATAACAACTAATGCTAAATACGCTAATAACTTCAACAACAAAGCAAATAAATAAATAACAATGGAACATACATAAATATTTTCAAAGAATTCCTATCACAAAAAAGCAGTTAGTTATATAACACAAACTCCTTATACATTTCGCAAGAATGATAAACCACAAGGCATTGGAGGTCGGGGAATTAAAATAGAAATTGGAGAGGTCAGCAATTTGGGCAAGGATACCACCGTTATACGTGGTTTATTGAGACAGAGAATGGATATAATAGGAAAATTACTAATCAAGTAATCTAGTAAGTTTTAGAACATTACAATATAATTATACATTACGTATAAATTCTCTAAAGCGAGGCCAATCTCTTCAACGGGTATGAAGTTAGAGGTTGTAAAAATTGACTTTTCCTAGCGTAAATAACAGATACTAAGAAAATGATATATTTTTAATATCAATAAGGTGTTTCACTTATAGATTGTTTAGTTATGTTTATGTTTAAAGTTCAAATATTTCAAAACTTATAACATAATATATGTAAACTGCCATCTGCCGGTTAAGCTCATATGTCCGCTTATCACGGAGAAAAACGGCTGATCAGTGAATGAAACTTTTTTCCGTAATTATACAGAGCGATAAAAAAAGGTTTTTAACTACCTATTTCAACCAGACATCTGCCTAATTAGAACAAAATAAAATTGTCGTAATATATCGTCGTTGGCACTAAAAGAGTCAAAGAAATATACTTATTTATATACATTATGATTATTCCGAGTTCAAGATATTTTAAAAGATTTTAAAAAAATGTGGAAAAATATTTTAGTAGAAATTTTGTCACCGGCCTAAGTCAACAAAACCTCCTCGTATAAAATTACGAAAATTGTCTGAACGGATATTGAGCCTTTCACTGAAGACCAAATCGAGTAGTTTGAAGCCTATCCTCTCACAGGCTGTCGGTTGGGTTAGAAATTTTTTGAAAGCTGCTTCTTCTCAAGGTAGGAGATGTGGCCTCCCCGGCTGACGTAGGTTAGAAACTAAGCTGTAAAACTTATACGGTAAATACGTCGGCTTTCTCTCCGAACCTGTCTACCCTACCTACTGCCATACTGCGACTCAAGTTGTTCTTGTGTGTGCTGTTCACAAGATCACAGGTTCTCAGAAATTAAAAAAAAAAAAATTATTAAATCGTTCGTTTGTTTTGTATTGATATATTTGATAATACATATAATACGAAAATTATACATTGTCCTCCTACATAGCAATATATTAGTACTGACTTCTTCGGAATAAAGAACGACACGTCAATGCAAGTCGGCGAAGTCAACTTATACAGTTATATTATATATACTAATAATAACTAATTCGTAAATTAAAACTCAAACCATGGAAATAAATAAAAACAAAACAGACAAAGAAAACATAAAATTGTCTCAAGTTAGGCTAACAACATAACTAATTCTTTATAATTTACAAAAATTAATATTTTTAAATTTTTAAAACTAAACTAATAGTTCTGTGAACTGCAGACCTCGCGAAAGAAATCTTATTTATCTGGTAATAGCAAGAAAGTGTAAATTAAAAAAATAAAAATAGAGTGATAGATTGAATGAAATAGTAACCCCCTTAATTAATTAAAATTTAAATATTTTTTGAATAAAGAAATATTTCTTTGAAAATTTAAATATTTAAAAATAATTTTTTACCGGTTGTTCATTAAACCAGATATTTCTGGCCGGAAAGATTTACAAAATAAGAATCTGTCCAAAGATTTTGAACAGCATCATAAAATTTTCATTTTTAATATTTAAAAAAAATAAAAAGTGAATTTAATCACGCTATCTTGTTTGAAAACGATCCTTGAAATTCGTTCCATAGTATTAACAAATAAAAAGGAAGTAGTATGTATTTGCTGTCATAAAAAAAAAATAATAAAATATAAAAATCATGTTCAGATTCACCAAAAAAAATATGTACACATAAAATAAATAAATTAATTTAAAATTAAAATTAAAGTAATAATTGAATGGAATTAGTTTAAAATAAATTAAAACTAAATTGTGGGAATTTTTAACTTTGAATCGCTATTAATAAAAATTATCTAATAATTTTGAATAACCTAGTTTTTAATCAGCACCACAGAAATAAATTATCAAAATATTGTAATTCCGTCGAGTTCCTGAACAGTTCGCAAAAAGTTCAGAATTATCAATGATTTCTGTATTAAAAAATTATTACGTCGTTTTTTGAAAAAGGCGTCAGCGCTGTTTAGCAAACTTTACAGGAAACAGAAACAAATATTTTTCCGCATAATTTTCTTCTTTATTGTGTTCAGTAGGAGTTTATTATGGTGGCCAGACTTTTATAATTAAAATATATTTTTAATACTTCTAGCAATGACTCAATAGATTTCAAGGCCTGAGTGACGACCGAGACAGTACTTGGTGCTTACGTCATCAATATTCAATTTTTAGAACTTTTCCAATTATATTTTCTCGATATATCGTGAGCGGAAATGTTTTAGGTCCTGTGATAAATTGAAATATGAATTTCGACTTTTTGGCACTTAAGCATTTTTAAAAAAACGACGAACATTTTACTCGATCTTGAAAGGTCATCCATGTTTCAGGGGAGCCCGGCACCCAGATATAGATGGCGTGTCGATGAAAGATGGCGTGAAGGCGATAATAACTATAACATATTACTAGTGCAACCAGCATGTAAGCGTCAGCGAGACTACCAGCATTAGCCTAATAGCTCACACATTGTGAAGTGCATTCTCTGCAGCAAAGTTTTCAAAGATTTTTCGATGCAATTCCTTTTATTATTCTTAAATAATTTTATGGAATCTTATGAGATTTTTTCTTTTATTTTCTAAAAATATTATTCCATAAATAATAAATCCTTCCAGGAATTCAAGCAACGGGAATAAGATACTGTATTCAATATGTTCTTTACCAACTACCCATCTGTTGTATGTCGACCAACATTAATTAGGCAATATTAAATAGTAAGGTACATCGGATTGTAGTGATTGGATGTTGGGGAGATTCAGGAAAAAATAAAATAAATAAATGTACTATATTTTTTATAAATAAAGATGAACTTAAATCAAAAGAGGTTAAATGATTCCCCGTGATACTGCTGTTTTTTTTTATAATCATTCAATTAAAAACAAAAATAAATTAAAATAAAATAATAAAAAAATAAAATATATTTGCAAGATGGAGAGAGAAAGAGAAAACTATTATTTTCAATAATAATTTAATAGATCTTGTAGTTTTCGTAGGAACGTTGACCCACGGATTTTTTTTTACTTTTCGAAAACTATGGTAAAAACATCATAAATAAATTAAGAAAAATATATTTTTTTGTTCATTTATGTAGATTAAAAAAATGTTTGACTTAACGCATAGAAACTTAATAATGGTGCCTTTTTATGGGAGGTTTTTGACATAATCCAGATAGAGATTAAAGATCGAATATTTTATTTATTTTTAGAAATAAAATTTTTAATAATAGTATTCTTTCTTCAATTTGTATATGTTACTTCAAATATTTAATGAATATATTAATGTACTCCGATTCTCTACCAGGAAACAGAGAGCTGACACCGTGTTACACAACAAACCACGCCTTCGACTCATGTCGCCAAGCTCCAGGATCTTGTTTTAAACTTTTAAAAATATTTCTTTAAGTTGAATTATTGATGAAAAGCATACATCCATATACATCCATTTCCTTTAGAACTGATAGAAATAGATATATGAAAGGATACTGTCTCCAATAAAGCAAATGGTGACCTGCAAAATATTCAGGGCATATAGATAGGCTAAAGAAATTCTTTCGGGTGAAAGTTATTTTTTTTTTTATTTTTTTTTTTGGTCTGAATTTTGTTTCGGACCCATTCTATGGAACAAAATGGATAATTATAACAGATTTATCATTTAGATATACTACAGAGGGAAATCTTCAGGAATTTTGTTAATTAGTAGTGAACTAGGACTTCACAACTAAATGATTAATTTGTTCATCACATACATTTCCTAAACATTTTTCTTGAATTGGTATTTATGTAAATTATTTATACCTCTATTTGCCATAATGCCTATCTTACAATATCGTCCTTTTTACTACAATTACAATGTTACAATATAATTTTTTATTGAAGTGTTTATTTCCATCGAATCATTTTTATCACAACTGAGTTGTCATTTTTTTTTATTATAGAGCCCATAAAAACGCCAGCATTAAATTTGGCCTTCACATTCTTATAACTTGTATATGAAACATATATTAAAAAAAATAAATAAATGAAATCTTAAAAAAGATAATACATATCAAATTAAAGCCCATGTAAATCTGAAGAAAATGGCACAATTTCGAGCTTTCTAAAGAAAATAGTTTTGGGCTATAAGCTTTTGATTGAATCAAAACCTGTCAAAAAACACAGTCGATTTTTTTTTTAATTTACAACTCTAAAACTAAAAATGGGAAAAATCTCAAATTTTCATTTTTTATTCTAACTGATATTATTATACATCCAAGTACAAAAAATCATTTATGAGACAGTTCCAAACCATTGCTTGATTTGACATGGGATGACCCGGAACTGATTTTAGTATTTTGATGAAGATATACCATTGGTTAATATTGATCTTGCTTTTGCTTATCTCTTGTGAACTCTTCAATTATTAATTGAAATCCATCTCCAATCGGATATATCGATATACGAACTGGAGTTCGATTCTCCTATGATCAAGTGAGAGCAGACGGCGCCTAGAATTCCACTCACTCTCACCTAATGATGACAGCTTCAACTATCGGAACTATTCTGTCCCTAAAAGCGATTTTTTGGTTGGACGACCATGTACCATTTTGCAACACTTATGTGAAAGTGCCTCGAACGGGTTATTGTGCATGTTTAAATTGATCCTTGAGAAAGGAACGTAAGACTAGAACTATTTAATTCTCTAGTTTTGGTATTTATAGTTAATTAAACATAAGTTCAGTGAAGGGGTGTATGCGTTAGGTTTGAACAAAACCTTCCACAGCGAGGGCGTATCATCAAGAAAAAATAAAACTAGAAATACTAGAGATTTTCTAAATATCAATTATTTTTATATTAAAGGTATTTTATAATAGGACTTCATAGATCATGTCTTTATAAAATGTAACAACTAATTGAGTTTTTGGTTTTAAAATAGAAAACCTTTTTATCTCAATAAAATCGGCAACTTTTTCGGTCAAGATAATTAGGATTACTTGTTACAAAAACCAACAAAATATTTGCGGCAATAAAAACAAAGGTGTTTCCCCGATACTTTCTAAACCTTTATACACAAGTAAACTTTTACAATACTGTAATTGAGATAACTTATTTTTGTCATAAATCAATTCATACGTTTATTCACTGGAGTTAAACAAAAACAAACTTAAGAATCAAGTAAGACTGATAAGACGAAAATAAGTGATTCCTAATCGGAAATGTTTTTACAATTTATGGAAAAGGAGAGAGCCTAAAATTTCCCAGCAATTTTGATCCGATTTTCCAACAATTATTTTTTTTTCTATTAAAAGACAACACAGTATCGATAAAATACCAATTTTTTGACTTGATAGGTATTTGTATTGGTTTTAAATTTTAGTAACTCTTTGAGTAAATTTTCGTAGTTTTTAGTAGGTTGGTTGGTTTTTTTTAAGTTTTAGGCGCAAAACATTGGGGTCATTAGCGCCCGTTCCATAAAATTATACTGCTACAGGAAGAAAAAAAATTAAATTACATTATTTATTAACTTTAATTTTAAATTATTAAATAAATTGATTACGAACTATTTATTAATACGTAATTTATTAATTAATTATTTAATTATATCTGCTTCAGTAAATTTACTTTGACGAGACAATATATTACTTTCTCAGCTCCACTGCAATCGTTTCCTAAAGCTATAAAATATTTTGCAGTATTCTAATGTCATTTAATTTATGACTATAGAAACAACATAAAATATTTTTTAGTTTTTAGTAGGTTCTCAAATCTCAAATTTCCCAACTTTTCGGATTTTCAATTTATTGGAGGTGTAGAGGAGATGACATCTCCATGACGATGTCACTGTTCCTAATAGTATTGTCAAAGGGAGAATTTGGATTTATGTATATAAATTATTTATATTCATTCATGATATTCATTTGATTCAACCAAAAAAATTTCCAATAACCTAAATAAAACTTAAAACAAACCAGATGGAGAACATAAACTGTTCTGATATTGATGAAGCAGTAGGTTTCTTAGAAAAAGTAATAAAATCTAACGGAGGACAAGGAATTTCGAACACGTTATATCTAAAACTAAAACCAGATGACCTAAAAAGGTGTTACCAAATTTCACTCTCTTTCTGTTAGCAAGGTCCTTCATTACCAACGCAGGTGTAATATGTTTCATAAAAATAAAAATTAACTATGTTTTGTAATTAATTGGATTTTTTATTGATTCTGGTGGGTAATGTTCAACATTTACTTAAAAAAAGATGAGCTTGGCGGATAGGGTGGATGTTGACCACATCATCTATTTTTTTTACACTTTTCTTGGCAGTGTATCTTGGGATACCATCACTTTAAAGGCTATTTTCTCTAAAAGCGATTGTATAATTTTAAAATTTGTTATCGTTATTCCACTATCAAAGAGCAACCACAGACTGATGGAGAGGGTTTAGTTTTGCTTTTCCAACGTTAAACAACAGTTTTAATTTTTTTTCTTTAGTTTAGTTATATGTTTTTGTGTTTGAAACATCACAATTGTTCTCTCAACATCAAGTAACCTTACAACAGTTGTTTACATAAATAAATCTTATTCTATTGATTTAGAACAATATAAGTACAAGGATCTCCTCACATACTTTGCCAAGATAAAGTAATTTTTCTGATTTTTTTCCATAAGTTTTTCACGAGTTTGAGGAGCATTTATTGTTTTATTTCCTGTAATTGTATCCTTATTAACTAATTTGTTTTTTCTTATTCATTCAGAACAAAATATTCCGCAGTAGAGGTAAAATAATTTTATTTCTCCTCCCAAAACCAGGGAAGATATTTATTTTTTTATAAATATATATAATATTTATGTACTATAGCGGAAATATTTATTTATATTATAAAATAATTACTTAAATACATAATTTTTTTTCAATATAGCTGATTTAATAAATTTTATCAAAAAAATATTGTGGTTATTCCTGGATATATAATTTCCCATTTTCCTGGAAAATTCCAATTTTTCAAAATATTCTTCATTTTTTCATCAGTTAAGATATTTGAATATTTGAACATATCTATTATGAATATAGAAAAAACATTTCTTCTCTACAAATCACACGTTGCCAAGAGGAGAGATAGTACTTGGTCAAGGGATAGTACTTCCCTTCATGGGTCGTAGTTATAAAGATTTCTTATTTATTATTATTAGGGAGGTTCCAAAACTTAATGATGTGTCCTGTCTTGGTCGGACAGCTTCAGCCAATCCGACCAATATGCGGCTGTCATCCAATACCCACAGCACGGTTTGGCATTTGCTGTTACTCCGGTATATATTATAAAACATCAAATAAAGTAATATATTTGGAAGGATATTAAAAAAAAAAATTAAATGAATTGGTCTATTCCCGATAACCCTGCGGGGCGCCTAAAAAATGCGAACCTTAAATAGGATAGTCATTGTTGTATTAGCAGTGGCTAGTTTCTGCATATGACATTGCCGTGTAATAATAGTCATTATAGTCTAATTGTATCTTTGATACAAATATAAATCTCATTAAATTAATGAATTAAAAAAAATAATTGGTTAAAAATTTGTAAAAATAATTAAAATGCCTGTGGGGACAGTATAGTCCAATGTTCTTCACAGAGTTTGAAATTGATAATAGAAATAAATAAATAAAAATTAAATCTGTTTTTTTTTTGAGATCAACAGCTGAAAAAATTAGATCTTGATCATTATTTCTGAACCTAAGATTTTCGACCTTAATAATGTTCATTTGTGAGCAATGTTTTTTAAATCTTTTCATAATAAATAAATTTGAAATTATATATTTTTGCTGCCGCATCAGATAAAATCTTTCAGAACAATAAGCCTAGGTCTGTATATTTTTTAAACTTTTATTTTTCACTCCAGAAACATATAGGCCCTCCAGAAACATCTAAACCTTGTTAAAGATAGTTATTTAAAAAAAAAAAAATGTTTCTGAAAAAAAGCATCTATCACATTAATATTCATCCATATGTCACTGAAAAGACTCTCTCTTGATAATCAAGAGGTCCTTAGCATTTTTATTTTTGTGTAGTGCTATTTCATATTCCATAATTTCCATTTATGTATACAACATAGCCAATAGACAGATTTTTTTGGGGGAGGGGATGAATTTTTTTCAATCGAGAATTAATCATTATTTATAATTGAAAAATGTATAATTATTATTTTTAATGGGATCAATAAAACTCAAAAGATTGATTTGTATGCGTAAATCAGGCATGGATTTTAAATTCATTGATAAAAAATAACTAATTATGTAATGATTTTTTGGAAAAATAGTTATATCTGCTTCTTCCCAAGTTATGAGCATGACAGAAACGTAGGGCCTGGTTATGAAGAATAGTGACACGGTAATAAGGAAAACGTTTGTAGAAAAATGATGAGCCAATAAGTCATAAATGTGTGTTCTTGATTATTTATGTTGCTAGATTGTACGTGTAAAAGCGTCTTTAAGATATGATTCTCAAGCAAAAGTTATTGCAAATATGACTTCATGAGATGTTCGAAGTCTTTTCTAATCATACGTATCCTTAAATGATATCAATAACGAATCGAATAGTTAATTGGCCACCAGATGCCAATAACCGACAAGCACTAGGCGGAATCCGTGCGCCTGATACCACCAAGTGATCCCTGACGGATCAATTAAGATGCGCATATTTTAACATGTGATGTAGTCCACAAGGAGCCGAAAACCTTTCACTTTACGTCCAAATACATTTTTGTAATTACGGTTTGGAGCAAGGGCTAATTATATAAATTACAGCCGGTTCGATACAAAGATGAATGTTCTACAGCCCTGCCATAGTAGGCCACTGGGTCGACAGTGATACCAACCTCTTAATGCAGAACTAGTTGTCTTTTTTTTTCTTTCCTTTTGCACATCCGGCTCTTCCTTAAACAGTAGGTTGATTTCCTGTATTAGCCATTGTTATAGAGGATCGAACTACTTACGGTCAATTATCGCTTGCTTGGTTAAGGAAAATCTCTGCTTCAATTGAACCTAACTTTGTCCAAATGGTTTATTACTTTTTAGCTTACAAATGGTTAGTCAGTGACCAATAAATCTGCATTCTTTCAAAACCATACTGTCATATGTACAGTGAACTCTCGCTAATACGAACAGCTCCGTAATTCGAAACACACGTTGAATACAAAAAATGTGAAAATTTTTAGTACAAGTATACACACATGCATTCGATAAACTCGTATTCATTATCAACATCTTACGTGCTGTTATGCTTAAAAACCTATTTAAAAATACCAACTCCTTTTATTTAAAATAAAAATCAAGCTATAAAAATTTAGAAGCGTATATATAAACTCTCAATTTCTTCATCGGTAGAAATATTAATTTATCTTTTCATTAAATCGATCTGCAGTGCAATCGATTTTTGTTGCTAATTTTAATGAGTAGTTTACATTTTCAAAAATATATATTGAATGCTTTCAATTTCTAAACAAACAAACACTTCAAACTATTTCTCAAGAAAATTATTTTTTTTTTAAAGTTCTGAACTAATAAAAAATATTTTAATAAATAATTTTTTATTTTTAAATTGACTTGTTACTAATGGAGTTATTTTTTCCCTGTTCGTTTATCCGAATCTTCTTGGTTTAACTAGTTCGGATCAGCTTGAGTCTACTGTATTTCCATAGAACATAATTGTTAGATCATTTTTTTTAATTTGATGACGTGAGATGCACTACCAGCCTTTGTGCCCATGTCATGGAATAGTAGTAAGTATAAGTAGTTTTTATTTCGCGTAAGTAGTGTTTATCTTTCTTCAGATTAACATTAGCAGATGTTCTATACAAAGGCGTTTTAAATTACGAAATGTTACAAAGAGGCCAACAAACGTTTTTGTATTGTAAAAAGGCCTATTATTTTCTAATTTTCTGCATGTTTCTAAGAGGTATCTTTGTTTGTTATTATGTAAATCCATCTAGCATTAGATCATCCAAGTGACCAGTGCCGTGGATTCATGGTTTTGAAGATGGCCAAGAGGATTGCTTCAAATACTATGCGTCTTCCATGTTAATCTCTTCGATAATGACTAGCGAATTTTCTTCAGAAGTCCTCTATCAGATTTTCAAGCCTATATCCCGAACACTCCACTTATTAAACATTGCTATTAAATATACATATGAAATTGTAACATGTAGTTTAGTAAAATTAATTATTTGCAATAGTTGGAGTACGTAGCTAATTCCAAATAATTCTAGTCTAAAATCAGATAATTGCACCGTGAGAGCCCTTCTTTGATTTCATTTTTGTTTGTGTTTTTTTTTACAATAAAAAAGACAATTTTCAAATCGCACGGTTTTAATATTTATGCACCCCAGTAGTCAAGGCATTTCTAAATCCCACTAACTAACAGATAAAAAGTCAGTAGTAGAACTATCTAAACTAGGCATCGCAATGAAATCAACGGAACCGCGTAATTAAGTAATATAGCTGTATAGTTTGTTTAGTAACGTTTTATTTGTTTATTACGCTGTTGTGTTAAATAGAGCGCAAGCATTAGGTTATCCATTAATACAACTTAACAAAAAAACAACCAAGGAGTTAGAAAATTATAAAATAAAGATTATAACAACGAAAAATTGTATTAAAAATATATTTTATTTTTTCCTAGAAATCAACCTTGAATCCTATTTTTAACTAATTAAAAAAAAATAAAAAAATACTGACTCACAGCTTCTTGTACTTGAATGTTTACTGTAGAATGAAGAGCAAGATTTCCATGCAACTGACAGAGAAATTAGTTTTGAATTGAAGAGATTCGTTTTTAGAAAAAAGAAATGGTTGTTACAAATAGTTTCGTGTGTAGAATGCTACGATGTGATATGGCACTAAAGGTTGGAACTACTCACCGACAGTGGCTTTTAAATTTTGTAACCACTTTTTATTCATAAGGGCTCTAAAACGTATATTTAATCCAAGCGCAATATTATAAAATATTTTACATAAAAAATATTAGTATACAACTGACATAAATTTATAAAATAGTATTTTTTAATTTATTTTTTAATTAAATTAATTATTGCAATTAATAATATTAAAAATAATAAATAAAAAATCCAGCTTCAAAGGAGTAGTAAAGCAAGATCACAAGAGAAGAAATATCCTCTGGTATAGTTACTCAAATATTAACCCTTTTAATACCGAACTTAAGTATAATTTATTAAATAATAATTTAATATTTATTATATTATTATAATATATATAATTTTTCGTCTCTTCGGTATATCCTCGTTCGCCACTAAAACAGTTAAACATGTATTGATCGAATGAAGTGAAAATCAAACAAGTCAGCATTGTCACAACAGTGGGCAGGCAAGTCCTTATATAATTTCAGAGGGAAAGGTTACTAGCTGAAAAATAAAATGATAAACTCCTATTTTGAAACAATGAAACTGATAAAAGTAAATTAGAGACGACAATTTTTGTTTATGACAGTGAATCATAAATTCAAAAATTATTAAGCATGAATAAATTTTAGGTCTTAAAGTATAGCTTCGATGAGAAATTTAACTACATCAAATATTGTGATATTACTTCTTAAACAGAATTTGTCATATCTGAATGTTTATAAAATATACAACAAATATATTTGATAATAAAAGCGAAAAAAAAAATAAAGCATTATATTAATTTTATTAAATTATAAAAGTATTTAGGTATATTTAATTAAAATATTTTTTAAGATTAAAAAAGTACTATTTTTCTGAATAAAATCGCTGAATTTTTTCACTGTAAAAAACAAAATAAAAAAATTATACAGTAGAGGATAGAAATAACAAGAAAATATTTAGCGGATTAATTATCCTATTTTAAAATTATAAATTATTCAATTATCATTTTTATTATAAGTTTTAGATATGAAAAAGTTATTATATATCCTTTAATAAAAATGTATTTCAATTATAAAATACATCGTTTTTTCATAATTTCCTATTTTTACCCTAAACTTTTTCTTATTATTAAAATTTGTGTAAAACAAAAGTACAGAGAGGGAGGATACGATATATGAAGAAATAAGATTTTCATATGGATATATAGTTTAAAAGGAAAATACATAAAAAAATTATAAATGGATATAAATATGAAATTAAAATGATAAGGTAGGATTATTTAGATAAAATATCGATTGTTATTTGTATCTGTAGCTATATTCTCCTTGAGCTTCGTCGAACAGTTTTTTATGGCCAGGGAGAAAATAGGGTCCTTAAAAAAAGGATTGACAACGTAGACGACCGTAAAGACAGGACATTTTTAAAATATTACTATTTATAATTAAATTATTTTTTATAAATAATTATTAAGTGGTAGCCATATTTCTTTTTTAAGTAATTTAGTTGAGCAATAATGAAAAAAAATAAATAAAAAGGCAAAGCATTTCAAAGAAAGTCAATTAAACTGTTAAAAATATTTGACCACTCTCTTGTTTTTTAAGTAGACTTACAATTTGTCTTTTTATTTCTTCTTTTTTTTTTTTTTAAACCTGTACTACAATTTTCGTCCGCCAAGAAAACTCAATGCCAAACCGAAGAAGGGGTAAGCGGTTTCTTCTCGGCCTATTTCGATCGACCAAGATCAAGTGAAATGAGGAAGTCGCTCCAATACTTCCCTGGCTGTTATATGTGGCCTGTCCGAACACGACGACTCCAACCTCATAACTGTTAATTTAACTGTATACTTCTCGATTATAGAAGTTCAAAGGAAAATATTTAAATGATATCGATATTATAATCGAAAGAAGTTGTTAAAAATATAAAAAAAATCAGCTTCAATATTCCATAAATGTGTTAATAAAAAACACGCTTAAAAATTAAGTCGGAGAATGCCGTAGACGTAGGTAGGGCCCCCAATCAACAACCGGCAAGAAAGTTATGATAAGAGAAAGTCTCATTAATTTGGGGATAGAAACTTGTTAATTTGCATCCGCGGAATTTATAGGTCACTAGGAAAAACAAAAAACGCCAATTTCCTCAAAGCCGTCACACTGATTCAATGCTCCACCCACTTGAAAAATGGTCTTGATCCTTGTATTTTTTTTATTTATTTTTTTTCCTCCATTGGATAATGTCACGAAAACAGTTAGACGACCAAAGATCGGGATAAATAAAACATAAGTGAATAAACGAAGTGACGGTGACTCAATAGCATCGCAATGCTGTTAGAAAAGGCGTGCCAAGAATCACGTTTTTCCAATAGTTGTTTAACGATGCGGATTATCTCACGGAGTTTTGTATGCCAAATACATTGTTATCTGGAAGCATCCATCTGCATTCTCTCAAGACATGAATTATATGGTTGTTTATTAGCGAAAAAGATCTTAAAGCATTAATTGATGTCATAATGAACTAAAAATAAAAACTGCACCATTAGGTTTTTCTCCAAGCCCAATGAACGGTCGGGTACTTCTTTCTCTCCCTCTTTCTGCCATTTCTAGCGCAGAGGGGCTTCAATCCAACGGAGTCAGTCTGCTCGGTACCGACTCATTATCTTCATTTGAGCGAGAATTATCCCTCTATTTGCTCCTATAATCCTAATAGAGAATACTCGAACGTCCTCGGGACGGACGAGCTTCCATAACTTTAGGGATTGTGCAAAGACATCAAGATGGTCTCATACAAATTTTATCAAATGCCAGTAGCTACTTCACTACGCATATACCAACGTATATTCCTTGGCACACCTATTTTTCAAAAACGGCTCGTCAGATTTGGTCTGAAATTTGGAAAAAAGTTGAGGATTAGTGTAAAAATGGTTCCGCATCAATGTTATCATATTCCATACATCACTTTCGCTTACGCATGCGCAAACGTATTTTTCTTAGCACACATATGTTTCGGAATCGGCTAGTCCCGTAGCTTTTATTCTTAAACAACAAATAGTTGGCTTTGAAATATAGGTAATTAAGTATCCTACAGAAATGGTGAGGAAGCTATACTGACCTACTTGGCAGATTTTTTTTTTTTTTTTGAATAATTATATGGAATGATAACGAATGATTTTCATTGATTCTCTTCTATACAATGCAAATATATGGGGTGCCATATTCTGTTTCTACCTTCAGAACCTTCTGAAAAGAAAGTCATTATATAAGCTCTGAACCTATTTGAAAAACAAATCACTACTTACAAGGGGACAGAACTGGCCAAGCAAGGACGACCATAAGAAAACGAAAGGGCCTAATTACAGTGCCTTGTCCTAGAGCGGTGGATAACAAAGGGCAGAAGATGGAATGTACTAGAGGGTCAGCTATGGATGTGGCTCCCGGCAAGTGGCTTTCTCCGATCATCCAGAGGCTAGAGGTCGTCCTGGATGGTTGGGTAATGCGGCGAGTCAGGGTTCAACGTTATCCAACTATTGAGGAGGAATCTTAATGAAAGATATCTTAACCTCACAAGATAAGCAACGAGATTAGAGAAGGATGTTCAACTGAACTATCATCTAAGATGGTGAAGTATTGCTACATAAGCTGACTATAGGAAGAATAGTGCGACCTCTAAACTAGTATAGGAATAAATAAGGAAACGAATAAACTCAGAATTTATTGCTAGATACTGCCGCATCTTATTTACCGCTAGACGAAACCTTGGAACTTGAACTGTATACGCTACATAAAGCAATATACAGGACTGGCGCGTGTTATTATTCTTGTGTGCACGGGAAAAATTATATGAGTTACCTATATATATTTTATAACTAAACAAAAAATGAAGTACACATAAAAACTACGTTATACAAATTACAGTTTTTAATTTAAAAATTGCTTACTTACAAAACAATAGAACGAATACTATGTGAAAGAATCACGCGGGGCTTGAGCTTTTGCAAATTTCACCCGCAGTTTGTCAAAACTATTTGATTATGCAACATCATTTTCTATTGAAAAAATTTTTCCTGATCCATACTTAATTATTTTAAATTAGAAAATGTTCTCTTACCCTTAACAACTAAAACAGGTAGAGTCAGCAGAACTATCAATGCAATTAGTATATTTGGGAAAATTTCTTCTATGTTGTGGTAATAATTCCAGTTCAAACCCGTTTTCGTCGAACTCATTCCATTATTTTTTCTCTACAACAATTTCTATACTTCTGCTTCAAAATATTCATTTTCTTTCTACAGTGTCAATCATTCCATTACATTCTTTGATATTATATTAAAATTCAAACGGCTTAAGGACACTACTGAATAATTCAAAACGTATTTTCATTGAACTATTTCTCTTTCGGATTGTATATTCAGTTGCAAAACCAAAATCATTTGCAGAGAAGACAATGCTCTATCTAAATAAAATGAATTATTTCTCATTCATTTTTAATACAAGAATTAACCATCTATTTTGGATATATTTTAGACGATTTTCTAATTACGACATCTGTGCTGTTGGCGCACACGTCCCAAGCCGGCCCTTGGGACAATAAAGCATTGAATAAAGCAGGATCGGATATTGAATATAAACGGTTAAAAAAATAACGATAACTTTACTAAAGAGAAATAATTATGATAAGCGAGTTTCATGAAATTGGTAATAAAAGTGATGGAAAGTGTTAAATCATTATAATTTGCTAGCAGGGTATGAGTGAAGAAGAATTATATTGGATTGAAATATTATAATATTATTATAAATATTATTAACATATGAAATATAAGTTCCTATGGTTTGAGGCAAATCAAAGAAAAACAAAAATTTACTTTACTAATTGAGCTTTCTGCATTTGAATCAATAAACTCAAGAAATGAAAATTTTACCTCGTTTTCATTATGGAATATTTTTTTTAAAATGCGTCAAGGGGTTTGAAAAAATACTAGTCAGTTGGAGACATAGTGAGTATGGTGTATATGGTAGAACTTCAATTTTCAGATAACTTAATGTAAAATGTTAATCAGTTAACTTTTAAAAAAAAAATTGTCTTGGTTTGTCTTCACAAAAAAAAAAAAATTCAAATTGAAAAATAGGAAATATTTTTATTTCTCAAAATTATCGACTCATAGAAAAAAAAGTTTCTTTGAAGGAGAAATGAAAAACCTTGTTTGAAAAAAATGCATTAAAACTAACGTAAGTTATTCTGAATAAAAATAATCTCGTTAAAGTTTGTTTTTATTTCATTTGTCTCATATGGAATCATTATGTATTAATCCAATTATAAAATAAAAACTTTGTTTTTTATATTATATTATAATTTTCTTTGAATTACTCAGAATTAAATAATTGTCAATGAACCTTTAGGGATATTAATGAACAGCGAAATTAATGAAGTTGATAGCAAACAATCACATGTCACTTTAGTCACTGTTTTGGAAGTTAATATCATTATACTCAACAGTTCTCAGTATGTCACAATATCGATACCTCATTCTTTACCGCACAAGTAAGAAAACAATAAGAAAGGCTAATGGCTCATATAAAATTTATAAAAATGTTTTTACCTCTATTCAGGGGCTCGAACATTCCGTTGATAAATAGATGGTAGAAAATGTGCCAACGAAGGAACAACGAACGAATGTGATCATTATCATCAAGAAAAACAAAACGAAGTAAAGAATTAAAGATGCAGTAGTGATGAATAAGATAGCATCGCCAACATACAAACTAGAATGGACATAACAAATTCTAAAAATCAAGGAATGATATACCTTGATATAAAAGATCTGATCAGTGAGCTAGAAACATGACAATATTATTTGCACACCTCAAATTTTTATTACATCTTTTTCATCCTCAACTTTTCTTCACCATTTTCTGGTATATGATGAAGGCTCCATTGAAATAGAGGTAAAACTGAAAAGGTTAATGATTTTGCATTAAGATGTATCTTCGGGAACCCCAATGATGCCCAGATTTCGCAATACTCTTATCTAACAACTCTTCCCTGTATCTCCAAACATCATAATCTCCTCACCATTCATTCCCTGAGAAATTAAAAAAATCGAGTGATTGAGGCTTTTTATTTTTAGAATTACTTATTTATTTATAATTCAATAGAGTGCATTTCCATTCTAATCTTTTAATTTTTAAATCTGGCCGAACAGTAAGGATCTATATAATTAAGTCCTCTGAATTATTCTACAAGGAATAATGCCACAGGATCTATTTTTATTTTCACCTCAGTTTTAATTATTATAAAAAAAATTAATAAGAGCCTTATATGTCTGAATAATTAATCCATGTAACTAGCGCCAAAGATCGAAATTAGTAACATCAAAGTGTGGAATTTATTCCGGAATAAATCTGTAGTAAAACCTACAGTTTATTCAACTTCCCAAATTCGAAAATAATACATTTTTCACTAACAATATTTCTTTTAAAATATAACTTCGGGATAAAATTATAAATTTTCGAAAGAAAAAAAACAACACGTTTAAAATGAATTCTAGGAAAAACATACTAGTTTGAATATATATATATATATATATATATATATATATATATATATATATATATATATATTTATATATTCAAACTAGTATGTTTGATGTTATTTATACAGTATGTATGTAATGTAATGTTATTTATATAGATAGTATGTATGTTTTTTATAGTATGCATCATTTTTACGAAAACGAGCTTTTTATATCTTCTTGTGACCAAAAAAATTCTGCTTTTCTCATTATTACTGACGACTTAACTTAGGTCTCACATGAGTCTACATCTAATATGAATCTCCTGTGTGAACAATGGATATCTCTACAAAATGTATCAACTGTTTTTTATGCGAAAATCTAAGGGAATCTTCTGGTACAGCAAAGAAAGGAAGGCCGTTAACTGGTAACTGTTGAATAAATGTGGATTACATTGATAAATGAAGTTTTAAAGAAAAAAATGACACATATAATGTAAAACTAAAAGAAAAAAATAAATAAGTGTAAAATAGACTATAGAGAGCCTAACAAACTATTAAAACCATTGGAGACTCTATTGGTTACGAGGTAAAGGAGATTAAATGTTTTCTCCAGTTGATTGCTAATGAGCCGTAGACCGGAGAAATAATATTTCCAGTAGCGAACTGAACTGGAACCAGGATATGGACTCCGAATAGGTTGGTTAAGTGACGACAGCGTTTGAGGTCTGGACGCGTGATGTATTGTATAAACTTCTTTCCACTATTGTATCCTGCGGTTTCGGTTCTTGAGAAATAAAGTTGCTAAGTTCCTCTATTTCGGCGGTTGCTCGATCATTTTTAATAAGTCGGAACCACCAAACATGTTGTTACTTGTTAGATAACCCTGGAAGTGTTTACGGTATTTTCAGAAATCGATAGACCTCCGAACGCAAAGGAAAAACAAAACCGAAATGAGCACACGCTTACATGAATTATTTACAGAGGCGGCTTTGTAGATAAAAAACTGACGTGTTACAAGATAGGAATGATTCATCATATCAATGATCCAACAATGCTGGGCTACCATTGGTGCTGATTTTCATAATCCTTTTTAAGGAAAAAATAAGCAATAAGCAAGGAATCAATAAACAAAAACTAAATACAAAATAAATTTCATTTTATATATTGAATAGTTGGCCTTATTGATAATCAAGTAGAAAATGGTCAATGGCTCGTTCAAGATTATTTAAAAAAATAGTTAAAACATAAATTTATTGAAGGCAGCCGTTTCGGCCCAAATTGCGGAACTTCTCCAGGGTTACCAAGAGGGTAGAAGGAAGATGAAAATCATAGAAGTATACAGAATGAAAGTATCTATATAAATGGAAGAGAAAAAAACGATTTAAAAAACATCTAAATGGTGCGAACTAAATAGAAGAAAGGAAATGCAAAAGAGATTATGTGCCATTATCAAAATTTGTCAGAACTCATGTTTCAATTTGACTAATATTAAAGAAATATGATTTAATTAAAAATCTTTTTTTTCTGATTAACAATAGTTGAGTAAATAATAAAATCATATCTATAATAGTATTAATTCGGCATATACCTGTAATCTGAAGAAAAAAAATCGAGAAAAAAAGACACTTAGATTCTTTTGCATTTCAATTGTGAAAATACGAAGAAGAGTAAAAATGAAAAAAAAATTTAACTTGCAAAGGTAAGAAATAAAATGGGGTAAAAGCAACAAATTTAATTAAATATTGATTAAAAGTGGAAATAAATATCATATAAAATAAAACATTTAATACATTTTTAATAATATTAGGTTAGAGGCGTAGAAACATTTTTAAAAAGTAATAAAATAAAGTAACAGTATATAAAATGATGAATTACATAATAAAAATCAAATGTACTGGAACTACCTGACCGATTGGAGCAGTGATGGGAGAAGATCAAGAAGAGGAAAAAATAAATTTCATAATAATTTTATATACCGAAATATAAATAACAATTCAAAGCACAAAAAAAAAAAAAAAAAAAAAATTCATTCGAGATATCAAATAAGTATTAATAAATAATATAATCATTATAAGCATTTATAATTAATATAAACTTTCTTTCTGGTTCATGTTGGAGTCCAGCTATAGAAGAAAATTA
Organism: Rhaphigaster nebulosa; assembly: GCA_948150685.1. NCBI lineage: Eukaryota > Metazoa > Arthropoda > Insecta > Hemiptera > Pentatomidae > Rhaphigaster > Rhaphigaster nebulosa. The sequence continues at coordinate 63,860,258 of OX411312.1, forward strand.
ATATTCTGTTCTACTCCAGAGCTCCTAGGTCACACTCTATCTCGATTAATATAATTCACTGCAGCAATACGAAAAAGTGGACTTTACAAGAGAAGTTTCGAAGTTCACCCATCTGGGCTTTCTATGTCCCTAACTCACTTTAAAGCATCATGTATTACATTTTCTTAGTCAATACTGCTTAACTTTTTTTATTTAAAAAAAAAAAGTCGATGTTAATTTTTTAATTATTTAAACCATGAATTAAATTGTTTTTCTCAAAGAAATATATATGAATACCAGCTTTCCAAGCAAAAAAAATTGTTTCGTATTGTGGCGTTCTTCTTCCAAACGAATTATATACTAGATGTCGTTAGCAGTGCATGAAAATAGTAGAAATTCCAACAGTTAATAAAATTAAATAAATCGTTAATAAATTAAATAAAATATCAATGGCTGATATTTTGCTAAAACTGGTTAACAGAACGCATAAAGATCAAGGCAAACTCATTTCTGTCACCGACCCAATTTGTCTTTTATTTTATTTTTTATTGCCGTACCTGGAAACTTCCAAACCCTCCATATAATTTTGCACTCCATTTTACATATGTCCTTTCATTCGATTCATTTCGACAACACTTACTGTATTATGGTAATTAATAATAATTATTAATAATAATTAATTATTAATAATTAACTCACTGTGACGAGTACGTAACTTTTGGTAGTATCAGAATGAGTGACTACCAAGCGTTCGAGTTTTTTACTATGGTACTAGTCATAGGTATACACCTTACTTATTTAAAAAAAAAAATCATTTTACAATAAAATTAATATGATTTTTATATTAAAGATTTTAATTTTAAGTGAATCAAAGAGATAGTTTATAACAGGGGGACCAGACCTGTTGCAGTGACAATTTCACCAGCTCACCAGTCCAAGACAAGCCGTCACAGTTGCAGACCAGCCTGACCAACAATGGTTATTTAGAGCAGATCCTGGTCAGAGTACCATAGTTCCCAGGTAACACAACCTAACTGTGTCAGCTATAGGTTACAGCTTCCAGATGAGTTACATGTAACTCAAGTCGGTGTGGCGACATATTTAGGAGTGATCCGATATGCAAATATGTGCACTTTAATAAAACGGTCAAGAGGTAGATAATTTATCCAACAAAAGGTCAGGAGTTAGATAATTTATGTTTGCATACATAGATATAATATGCCCGTATTTTGATGCATCGTGATAATAAATTCAATACTTAGTTACATACTCGACCCTGTCTGATTGTTGACAATCAACAAATGGTCTGACAACTACAGGAAATATTGACATGTCAGCTAAGGGGAAGGATAGTCCAGCACCTCTTCTCTGGTTTGATTCAGTTACCATGGTTAGTTTAAGGAAGGACGCCATTCGACCATCTCCTTTTTAGTTTCCTCCTCATATTCATGGGCCAGTCAGCTATGGATGTATCGTTTATAAGTCTGCTGGTGTGTCCGTTTAAATCAGTATGAAATCGTTAGTAATGAGCACTTATGTGTTGTTCGACTGTCGGTAGGCTTAGTAAGTATGTAGGGTTTTGCCAGCCATGTACAAATGAATATGTAATAAGGCATATATCAAGGTGTATCCAATGTTATAAAAAATATTAAATAAATATTAATAAAAATGAAGCATTAAAATACACGAGTTTTTGAGTCACATTGACAAGCATGAACACGGAATCTCTCACTCAGTTAAATGAAATTTCTAATTTAAACTAAAATTGTAAAACCGCATTTTTTTTTCTTTCTTTTTTTTATAATAAACAAAGCCCTAACACTAGGACATTGGTATAGAGACCTGGTTTTAATGTTACAGCATACTCAGGATTTAACAACCGAACTAATATTTAACATTAATGGAAATTAACGATTTCAATGGACGACTTTTTAATAAAACGATTAAGATAAAAATGAAGCATGATATATTTGAAAATGGCTCGAGAAGCCGAAACGTAGTGCTAAAATAAAATTGTTTGTTGACTCTCTGGCTTGTAATATAACACAGATATAACATGGCACCGAAAGATTAGCAATACGAAGAGAAAAAGAAATGTATTTTAAATTCTATAAAATGTTTCTGAAAATGACATTGATGCCGTTTTTCGAAAAAGGCTTAAGCCATTTAGGAAAAATTACAGGAAATACATGAAACGTTTTTCTCCAAATAACAATATATACTTTTTTAATTTTATTCTTTATGGTATGCAATAGGAGTTTATTAAGGTGGCAAAACTTTTATAATTATAATATATTTTTAAGGCTTCTAGTACTGGTCATGGCCTGAGTAACGACTGAGAGTCGTCTATATTTGGTGCTTACGTCATTAATAGTCGATTTTTAGACCATTTCCGATTTTTTTTTCTCGAAAATCGATAGAAGTGGTGTTTACGCCCCATATTAAAATGAAAACTTAATTTCGAATTTTTGGCGCTTAAGCCTTTTTAAAAAAACGACTTCAATATTATTATTTTCTTACACTCTTAATTATTTCTTCTTCTCTAGAGATGATGTTAACTTTCTTATCGGATCATAATTAGGTTTTCATGTTCTTGTAGTTCAAGAGGTTTCCTCCCATTCGAAAACCAGGGCAGATGAAAGCACTTGTGTTTTCTATTATATTTGAGTAGGCGTTAACGGCTACTCATCTAAACGGTTGATGTGGCAGGCACGCATTGGCCTGGATTGGGTCGGTAAAACTTGCTCAGGGGCGAATAACTCCAGCTTTCTAGTCCGTATGAGTTGGAAGCTGGCCTGAAGAAGTTGGTCTTGATCTCCCTTCAAGTAAACCACAGGTTCATTTATTAGGCAGTTCTTCATACAGGAAGTCTTGAAAGATTGGTTAAACTGTCGAATTAAGACTAAACTTTCGGAACGGAAATTCCTTGGAATCTGCGCGAGCATCAAAGGAGCCGACGATCGTGATATGTGGGACGGTTGGGCCGAAAAAAGTCCCACTAAATCATGCGGTAATGACTTGACCACTCGGACACAGAACCGGACCCGCTGACCCACATACACGAAGGAAAATAGAAAGAATGCCTCCGATTCCTAGCCTCTTTCTTTTATTCTTGAGACTCCGTGAGGCCATAATGCACCTTCCAGGCAGCAAGAGAAGGGAATAATTGCCGTAGACTTTCTCGACACAGCCAACATTGTGAGTGTTTCGGTGACCGTTAATCCAACAAGTAATCAAACCGCGAAGTCAGAATTGCTGAATTATTGTATTACCTTAATAATTTCTTTATCTCAACACACCTTCAAAGTGCCAGATTTTTCTATAACGCATTTGCATACTGAGTACCAAGATTTAAATAAAGGCGGCGTTATATTGAATAATTTTATTATGCTGTATCCAAAATTCAGATATGAGGTGCAGAGAAAGGCTCAATAGGCACTGAGTAAGCAGTTTAAAAATACATGATTGATATGCTGATATATTGATGGCATAACGACGGTTGAAGCACAACACTACAGTGGCGGATGCAGAGGTAGTTTTTAAAAGGGGGAATTATAGAACGAACAGAGCACCCAGAGAATTTGAAAAAATCGTCGAGTAGGTCGGCATTATGCCATAAAATGTTTTGGTATTCTTTAATGATTGTAAAAATGTTTCCTATGAGTATATATTTTTATAAATATAAATAAAAGAACAAAGAAAAAAAGTTTCGACCAATTTTGGACATTATAGAAATTGATAAAAAAAATTTCCCTAGGTCCTCTTTGCAATTACAATTTTTTTTTAAAAACCAATAAATGGTACATTTTTCGAAAAGGAGTGCCTATCTTAATTTATTAAAAATAAAAACATCTCAACAAATTCCACAAACAGGAACATTGGCTTAATCATTGCGATTTTTTTTTAAATTTATATATTTATAAAGTTTATATATTATTGATTATAATGAATAAACTAATTTTAATTGGCCTATTTGTGTGATTTTTTTAGATGTTGTTGAAGCATACTTTATTTAAATATTCTATATTTCTACAAAATTAGGACAAATCCTTTTTAGAAAGTGCATTCAATGAATTTTGTAGAAAAAAAAAATGTGACTTACAACATACAGAATTTTTGAAAAAGACCAAAAATAGTCAAAACTTAAATAAATAAATAATATTCAGTTGCATTACGTTCCCGTACACACACACACACACACCCGTATTACACAAGGACGAATATGAAAACAAGAGACAGTTACACACCGCCCCAAAGGAGGCAACCACGTGGCTAAGGTTCAAGAGACGGGACATAAAAATGTACACCACGTACAAGCGGGCCACTTAGAAGATTCCGGAGGAGGGAAGATACCAGGAGTGAGAGTGTTCCTTTGTAAATTGAATGCTTCATGCAAATATCTTCAAACACTCGAACCGTCACGCTCGCTTTCACCGCTCGAGCATTCTTTTCAAAACAACTTTTATTTTCTTCCCATCCTTCATTTCGATGTATTTCCATTACGCACTTGGGGCTGATAGCAATCATAGACCCGAAAGTAGATATAGGGTCAATGCCTCCAGAGAGTATCGGTCGCCTAAGCGAGTTATATGAAATGATCATGAGTCTAAGTAATACTTGGATCATGAAAAAAAGTTTGTAGACTATAATATTATAAGAATATTATTTCCGGGGTATCCGAGGATTACTTGATAACGGAAAAGTTTTTATGGGATCAACACTTAGAGATTAATATGAGCAGATAATATGCTCTTCCCTAGGCCAACATTTTAGCGAAGAAGTTTCAAGTCATTAAAGATTTTTTTTGGGTGGACGAGGTATTTAGCCTGTATCAAAGAACTAACTAACATGAACTGAGAGAAAATAAGACACTCTTTAGAATTGAAGAGTGGAGTGGATAAAGTGATAAGTGATATTTTTGGAAAACTCAATTATTGCTAAGGAAATGTGTGTAAAGTGATATATTTATAATATTTCCTCCTTTCACTCACATAAACTCAATAGCTGCTTCAGAACTGAGCTCATAAAGGTGCCGAGTGACGATACACACCTGCCTTACAGTTACAGTGATTTGAATTCAGTTTTATCACAAATCGAAAAATGTTACTTGATCCTTCAATTGCATAAATAAAATATACCTATATAAAAATATATATATATATATATATGTATATATATATATATATATATATATATATATATATATATATATATATATATATATGTATACTTATATATACTTATACATATATATATATATATATATATATATATATATATATATATATATATATATATATAAACCAGGGTTCTATCGTATTGAAAGTCAGAGAAACAACTATTATAACAATTAGTCTTTTAAAGAACCAAAAAACATAAATCTTTAAGAATCGGAAAGTAGAAAAAACTTTTCTATCAATGATCTTTTGCAAAAAAAAAATTTTATATATATGTAAATATATATATATATATATATATATATATATATATATAAGATTATAATTATATATAAAAGAAACACTTGAAAAATAATTTGTTTGAATCAAAATTTATTTTATTTTTTTTAAGCCTTTGGTATAATGATTTCAAAACTGTATATTTATAAATTGCAAAGGCATGGGCCATAGGAATCCAATAATCCACCGTCATTCAGGGACGAACGGCAGATAGTAATGGGACGACCAGTGAATTCGGTGCCAAAAATGAAAACAAAACAAAAAATACCCCGTATTCTCAGAGAAAAAAACCCGCGGTCGGACAGGCGTTTTTTTTTTGTTTGTTTCTTTTTAGATTTTTGGATTTTACGTTTTCCGATAAATAAAACCTCTAACATTGAGAGATGGTTAATTTTTTGTTTTCATGGTCGAATACAAAGGTTCATTATTGACAACATTAATCAGACAATAACATTTATAGTAAATAACGAAAAAAATGTACAGGTTTAAATCTATTCTCTATTACCCGAATTATGAAAATCGAAAAACGAAAAAAAAGAAACCTTTGTGGCATGTTGCTGGTTACCTGTGGGATCAGGAAATATGATCCTAGTATCTATAGTTGAAAACAATGAGGAAATAGATTTATTAGAAAATTACAGAGATAACTATTCTTAAGAACAAACTACCGCAAAACTATCAGTATATTTTTTTTTTGACCCTATAATTGCATATTTCTTCATTATTCTAATAAGACTTTTCATTTCTAACCACTAATAACAACAAAGTAACCTAGGCTACGACCTTGGGAATACAACCGAAGCGAAATTATTGCGGGATTTGTGTAGCTCAATGATACTTTCTTTTTTTAAAATCCGGGTCGGCAAGGTTCCTTACAACGACATTGAGAAGTATAATTGAGAGCGCCTAATAGACAGGCAGGGTCTGACTTATCCTCTCACTGACGTTTCGGACTAACACTTGATGTTGAAGAATTTATAACCTTCTGAACCGATTCGCTCGTCCTCCTTGTCATCGATTCCTTATTGTGACGTCTACCTCTTGCGTATTATGACTAGGCAAAATTGTCTTGATGCTTTGATGGTTTGTTTAATAATTTTTCTTTGCCTCACCTAAACAGGATTTCCTTCCAAAAAAGGATAACCCTAGGGTGCTTTATATCAAATTTAACGCTGAACGAAAAGGTTCCTATGAACATGGGTCAGAAAATGAATTTTTGATCCAGCTTTCAGGTCAAACAAAATAAAAATACGTTCATAACATAATATGCATTTATATAGGCTAACTTCAGGAAATATAAACCTTCTAACTTCTTCTAATATATTTATTATTGATGGAACTTGCCTAAAGTGTTCTACTTAAAGCTCTTCAACTTTTCATATATATATTTATATTACATGACAGAAGAAATGCAGGGAAAAGAGTTATGATGAAAAGATAATTTCATTTACTCATAACTCAAAAATACAAATTTTATGGTAAATTATGTTTACACTCATTTGAAAAGTAATTAAATTCTCTAAAAAAAAAAAACAAAGTTATCTAAATCGAACCAATATTTTGCAAAGATACAACGTATTGAACTAGAGTTCGAACCTAGGTGGAATGCTGAGTGTTTCTGAAAGCAGAAGTATGCGACCAAACCCCCGCCTCCTCTCAACAATACGCTCTGTTCAACTAAGTTGTTAATCGTTAACTTCACGCTTATTATTATTATAACACGCTTATACGGAGGTGTCCAAAGTGAAGTGGACACTAAAAATAATTTATTTAGTACAAATTTTTTGCAGAGAAATACGATTACAGTGAACTACAGATATATTTTGTCTTGGTCAAGCATCTCGCATAAATAATCATAATAAATAGTTTTTTATGAAATATATTTCATAAACGATAAGACATTGATGATTCAAAAACTATAACAGAAACTAAATAAGATGTAGGTATAATGGGCACATTAAAAAAAATTATTAAAAAGGTTAACAACCGATTTCAGTAAAACCGTTATATGTGTGACAGACTGTCTCCGTAAAAAAAACCTGATCCATAAGTCAGGGACGTTGGCAAGGCAAGCGGGTCTTGGTACTGCTCTTGCCTCCAACATTTTGTATAACTTTTAATGATATTTTTACAACCACGACCTTGCAGATTGGTGTTGAATAAAACTTCAAACATAAATTGGTATGTATAATAATATACTACAATTATCACATTTGAAAATATAAATTCGTTATAAATAATTGCAAAACAATAATTACTTTAACAAGTATTTGGAAGAAAATCGTCTCGCAGGTACATTTTTTACTTTTAATAGCTGTGTGTGGTATATTGTACTTATATCACAAACACTGCCAATTGCTAGATAGTAACAGTTGTAAGAATTCCAATGTGAAATGTAAAGTGACCATTTTCTTTTCAGATACCTTCGAAAATCCTTGGGAGGCAAAGTAGAAAAAATCAGTTACGGATATGATGAAATAAATTATGTTTAGGACTCAAATCGATTTTATACTGTTTTTTTTTTTCTTTTTTTAATAAATCATTTCCAAATAAAAATATCGAATTATTTCAATATAAAATATTTCTATTATTTCTACATTCATAGAGCTCAGATCATACAAATATAACTTATTATGTAATACGTGACTCGTGGGCTTCTTGGAGGGGGTATCCCTTCCACTGCCGTATGACACTTTCCCACTGAATTCGATGAACACCAAGTATAATAGAAGAAAAAAAAAATCATTACAAAATTTAGATTACATACAACAAACAATATAGTGTGATCTAAAACTTTTTTTTTCTGTCTTGTAAAACAATGAAAATGTTACGGCAGTTTACCTCTAACGTACAGAATTATAGAGTTAAATTGCTACAGATCTCACACAATATACAAGTCCAATCTCCTGTCATGATGCTATTATATAACGCGCCTGGCAATCGGATAGTTATAAAATAGTATGGAAAAATCATAACCATACATAAAAACCAAAACCACAGCAAAAAAAAAGAAAATATGAATTTGAAATGAATGAAAAGTTTATTAAACAATAAATTGAAATGCTTGAATAAGAATCAAAGTAAAAATTTCAAATTAATTAAGAATCAAGAGTGATCAAGTCAAAAAGTGTGAACAAATTTTCCTAAATCTTTCCGTTACAGCCATCCTCGTTTCCTTTAATAGATACTGAAAGACCTAATTAGAGAGAAGTCACAAGATGCTTAAAGCACGGAATGACGCTTCACAGATCCTAAATTTCGTTTAGCTTTAATCTCTGGAGGTTCTATATAAGCCGGAGAAAGTTCATCCTAGCTATTGAATCCCATATATTAAGTACAATGAATCCCAAATAAGGGTTTCTTAGCTTCACAAATTAATCACACCTTCGGTGATTTGCATGATACGGTCCACGAAGTTTCAGAACAGGTCTAATAGTCTTCATGCAGAGCTAATCAGTCAGTATTCGTTTGTTCCTTTCAGAGGAAATATATAATATTAACTGTTTGCCTGGTTTTAATAGCTTGTGAAACCTTAAGCACAACATATGATAAAGCTGATTGGAAAATAGAGATTTTTTTACTGGTGCTTTATTATATTCAACCCTTCATTTTTATAGTTAATAAATATAAATATAACAATTTTATTAAGTTTAATTAGAGCTAGTATTCTCTTTTAATTGATAAGATTTTTTGTAAGATAAATAGAGTTAATTTAATCATTTTTTTTACTTTCATTTACCTATATATGAAATATATAGTAAGGGAAATTATTGCGATCGTGAAAAATTTCAAATCTGAGTTTTCAACGGAAATATACGCTATAAGGTCCCCTGAGTCCAAATTACCAAGTCTCGCAAAATGGTAAGTCAAGGCCCAAAACAAAAGGTTGAAATAGCGTGTTTAAGGTTTATACTTACCTAAAACACGCTATTTCAGTTTCTTACTGTGATGTTACAGCAACTTTTTCACAAAATCGACTTACCAGAAGTGCTACTCTTCATGATCGATTTTACCCATTTTTACAATTTTCTTGAAAAAGGCTCTAACGATTTTGATCAAACTGGTTATATCAATGTACAATTAAATGCTCTTTAATATCAACTAAGTCTTATCCTCATTGAAGCCATAAATGATGAATTTTCAAAATGGCTTCCAATAAAGTACCTTTAATTTTATTTATTTGAAATAATTAACCTTCTCTCAATGTATGTAGTAATAAAAAATTGATAAATATAAACTATGAAGCAGTTTGATAATTAACTAAAGGAGAAAAAAAGAGAAATATTTGTTCACGTTAAAAACAAATTTCCGGAAATAAGAGTTGTAATATAGATGTATAATATACCGCTGGGAAGCTAAAAAAATTAGAAAAAAATATATCTAATATACAAAGCCCTACATGGAGAGAGACGAAAAACGCATAAATTTATTAAATTGCTGTAGTTAATAATTTATTATTTGATTTTATTTAAGAAAAATAAATATTCCCATGGAAACTAAATAGAAAATTTTAAAAATTATTTCTGTAGCGTGGTAAGTGAAAGTTGCTTGAAGTATGCACCGCACCAGATGTTTTTATATTAATTACAAAATAAGTGTAAAAATATAACATACTAGCAATTCAAGCGTCCATTATGAACGTTACATACGATACATGCTTTATATATAACACTTGGATAAACACATAGGCGAGGCCAAAGGGGAAGGCCGTCCTACGAAGGTGGACTGGACTTCTCAGCCCTCTTGCCCAAGTGGGACGGTGGTTAAAAGCCCGCATAAATTATATCAATAAATTATCGGCTCCAACGAATAATTACATGCTACGCCCTGTTTTTATTATTTAATCTGCTTAAAATTTGCGTTTCATTTTAAATTTAAATTTTTAGCAAAGTATAACTCCTTTTTATTTTTTTAAACATTTCATAGGATGAATTTGTTTATATACTAGTAAAAAAGAGAAAAAGGCCAAAAAAGGAGATAACAAATAATTGCTAGGATATAATTGGAAGTCAAAAACTAAGTCTTAAGTCTCTAAAATACCGGTAAATAACTAAATAACCATCCTTTCACCAGTTCAGGCACCATACGTATAGGAAACAAGATCACATTGATCGCATCTCACAGCAACAGTCTTAAAAAGACACACAAAGACGAAAAATCTTCCTTTTTGGAATCTTCAAATTGTATCGTAACGATTCTATATTGTTTTGGGAATAAGTTAATCCGAAATAATAAATAAATATTTCCAAATCAACTCTTACACTAAGAAAAATACATCCGGAGAAAAAATGACGCAATTTTTTTTGTTATAGTTAGATATGAATGCCGAAATAATTTCAAAATAAAATTTCAATTAAAAACTAAACGTATAAAAACCGGCTGAAGCTGACAGTAAAATCTATAATAATTAAAAAATATACTCCATTTCATTTTAATGTTTCCAGATTAAATTATTCTAAATAAGACTCTTCCGATTTGGAACAAACGGATATGAATTTATTTCAGTTAGGTTCTTCCAAAAATATTTGTTTTGCTTGGATTGACATTAAGTTCTTGTTCTAGGTTTTTAGTTTGTAAATAATAAAAAAATCAAATCTGGCAATTAAATCTTAAATCTGGCAATTAAAAAAAAGTTTGTATTCTATATTTAAAGCTTAGGTTTATTTAAATGTTCACAAGGCAACGTTTTGTGACAAATTATATTCTGCACTCTGGGTAACCTTTAGAGAGCGGCGACGGTTAATCTATAGGTTGACATCCCTTGTGCGAGTGGAAAAAATTATAAAGCGAAATGAAAATTCAAAAAGCTTAGTTAAGAAACGAACCCAAACTACTTAAGTCGGTTAACGTACTTTCACCTTGTTAAAATATGTTGAAATTAGCAGAATTTTTTTTTTTTATAATCATAAAATTTTTAAATGAAACTATCTATATTGATTATAAATAAGTTATTTATTACTTCCAGTCTGTTTCCTGTGCCTTGTTCAAAATCAGAAATGCCTTATAAGCGTTCAAGGTAAACTGGAAGTAGAGTTACATGCTACAACGTCTATTCAAATAACATTTGAAATTTATTATTCATTGAATCACATTATCTTCCCTATCCGCAAAATAGTTCACATAGTTTAAAAACTAAATAAATAAGGATAATTAATTAAAACAAAATAAATAAAACATGGGAAATTGATTAAATATTTAATTAATTAAACATAAATAGAATTAGCTACCCAAAAATATCGTAAAGTCGCGAGTAAGAGATTGATATACCTGCTATGGGACTGATATATTATAGCTAATGATGCAAAAAAAATAAAGAAAAAATTATATGCTAAATTAACAAAAGAAAGATGAAAATAGTTACCAAGTCATGGGATGCCCTAAATACCTTCAAATACCTACAATCGATACAGAATATGAAACCCAGAGAACGGCCTTTGAATTCGAAATCCACTTTTGAAAACGGCAACCAAAAAACCGCTATGAGTAGAAAAGTAAATATCGAATAATAACCGCAAATATATCACATATAAAATCTAGGTGACCTTTTCTTTTTCCAAGTCTCAGTTTCAGATAGTATTTCACATTGGGACACTTTTCTGTACTTATTACAAAACAACATATTAATAGACTGTTTGTATGCATTTTTTTTTGTGTATATATATATATATATATATATATATATATATTGATAAAAAATATATTATTATGATTTTAATGAATTATTGAACAGGTATTACTGCCATAAAAAGAAAAAAATATTACTAACTATATATATGGCATATAACTATATATATATATATATATATATATATATATATATATATATATATATATATATATATATAAGATATTATAATGCCATATTCAGCATAATACATGCTTCGATTTATTTATTAAATTACATTTTTATATATGTATGTATCATATTTATTATATATGCTTAAATCATATTACTGATAAGCATATTTACATACATGCTTCAGTCATATTACTATATACAGTAGTACTTTTCTTATATCGTTTTCCTTCCTCAGTAATTGAACTAAAATTAAGTCTAATTTAAAACACTAATTCCTAGTAATGTGCACTGTGAAAATTAAATAAATTTTTGTTTTAATGAAATAACTAGTGACAGCCTATTAGTCGAAATAACAGAAATAAAGGATATGATTAAGGCAAAGAGATTGAATAATGATATTGTAAATAATGCTAGAAGAGGTGGATTATATAAGAGATATGTCCTGAAGATGGAGAAATGACCCGAAAAAACAAAAATAATGTAAATAAAATTCTAATAAAAGAACAAGGATAAAATTTAATTAAAAACAATATTAATTAATTTCGTGATAGTGGTGTAAAATAAGTAGATTATCATTATTTAAAAACAAAAAAATATAAAATATGTAAACAAAAATAATAATTATTATTATATAAACATTATTTTCCTTTCATTATAACTGACTGAAAAATAAAATGAGAAAAGTTATTTGTCTCAAGATTGGAAAATACATATACATAATCATATTATTTTTTTAAAATTCATAATCATATTGTTTAAAAAGTCTTAAATTGCATTAGATTTTTTAATAATCATATTTACTTTGACCACAAAGACATGAATGAAAAGACATGAAAAAAGTAACCAACCCTTGACATTCGGAATTATACATGGACATAGCCATATAAATTATTTAAAAAATAAATAAATGTTAAAAATTACATTTCAATTTGTCATTATGAAAACAGGAAAAGCATAAAGCCAGAAAAAAAAATTAACTGTTTATATTAAAATTAATTAAATGCATAACTTTTATAAAATAGATAACAACATATAAGGTAAATCAGAACGACAAAGAACCATTAAAAAAAAACAATTCAAGAAAAAAATCATATCGAAATTTTAAGAAATTACTATAAAGAATATATACATAATTCAACATCAACATAAAAATGAAAAATCTCAAAATTATAAATAAACTTTAATAGCATTAATATGATGCATACTAAAATTTAACCAACTTCAAACAGAATTATTAACACTTCGATTTAACTTATTAAATATTATTTAAATAGTTATAAAACATTAAGTTTTATTGATTATACTGAATATATGAATATATTCAAGATGGTTTATATTATTTTTACGTAAATTAGATTTTCTTTATCTTGGTCGGTTAATTATATAGTTACTGTTTAATTTATTTTTATTTTTATTTATATATTTTATTAATTTTATTTATTTTTATATGTAATGTGAATGGATACTTGCAGCCCTAATACATATTGCTCTTAACCAGGAGCCTCCAAACAACGGTCCAAGAGCACCTCCAATCCGATTCTGCTAAGTGTATTTTGATTACATCGTAAAATTTATAATGTAAGTTGCACGTCGTAACATACTGCGAAATATTTGAGAGGCTTATTAATTTAATAAATCAAGTATAGGTTATAGCGAGAGACCTAATAATACAACATAATAATGAAATTGATAAAGATTTAGACACTCAGTTTCAAGAGTGCTTCCTATAAGAACTGTAAACTATAACTATAATTATTGTAAATAAAAAAACCAGACAATATATAGATAAAGGGACAAATTGAAATAATGGCTGATACTAAAATAATATATAGTATTAAAGGACAGGTATATGAAATGTCCTGACGATGGTCTAGATCCTTGAAACGTTGAAGGCACTAAGTTATGAATATTTTATATAATAAAATAATTCAAGCACTCAGCCGTAAAATATGGTATCTGACATTTTTTGTCAATTGAAATTTTTTGCAACACTGGATTCCTTGTAAGTGATTCATAGGTTGTTGAAAAAATCTGTAGCGAAATTGTTTTTTTAAAAGTACATGTTGATATTAAGTTATGGTGATTGCTTTTTTAGTTTAATGTTGGTTTGCTGTAAATAACAAACATTTGAACATTACAGAAATTTTCATTTTGTCAGCTACCATGTTTTACGACCGATTGCCTCAATTCAAGGAAGAGCTCCACTGCCACCTATGTAATGCTTTGATTTCTTTTAAGAGAATTATAAATAAAGGTTATGGTATAATATGGAAATTTGTGGACTTGATTAAAAAAATAAGACTGTTGGATGGCCCAAAAATATATTATTTATTTAATTTTCAAAAATTAACTATAAAAAGTTCCTGAATTAAGCACTTTTATAGGAAATAAAGAAGAACTGATGTTTTATAGGACCATGTATCGAAAATATCGATGTTAGTTTTTCGATGTTTTTAAACATAGATATATCCTTTTTTATTGATAGTACTAGTCATGGCCCGCCGGACTTAGAGGAGTTGTCAATGTGGCCCGCAGGACAAAAAGTTTGGAGGCTCCAGTATGGCAGCTGGTATTATTTTTCAATAAATAAAAGTATTTTAGAAAAAGTTTTGATTACGAGGAAAAAAATGTTTTTAGTTTATAGAAACCAATATACAAGAGATATGGATAGAATGAATGCTGTAAACATCAAATTAACGCTATTCTTCATGATCGTACAATAACTTAATTTATAGCATTTGAATAAATGACTTGCAGTGTTCAACAATAGTGTTAAATAGGTATTGTCATTATCTCCGTTCCGCAGATTATTCTGTCATAAAAAAATATATTATCGGCTATTAAGTTCATAAAATAAAAAAAAAAAAAATCATCATTCGTTTAAAATATTCTTTATTCCCTCTCCATAACCGTCATCCGGACAACCTTCAAGGTTCTGAACAATGCAAGGACAGTATTAGAGAAATATTGTGAAAAAATAAAAATTAAATAAGATTGCCAAAAGTAAATCTTTTCGTTATTATATATACTTATCGAAATAATTATCAGACACACGTACACTCCAAAATTGTTCCTATGCATAAAATAAATTATTGGTTCTGTCAATAGTTGATTAACCGCTAACCAGATAGAACCAGTAGCAGACTGGTCTCCGAACAGGAAGGAGACGGATGAATTGCAGTAATCCTTGCGAGTCGGGTGTGGTTTAGTGCTGGGCTAGGCGTGGTTTTATCGGCCAGTTACTTAAGTAAAAAGCAGGTTTTATCCAAATTAAATGCTACAAACGAACCGAAACTTCTTTTTTTTTTGGATCATAAACATTTGTATTCATTTCGTCATGAAATTAGAATTTTCAGACATTAATTACTAGACCCTGTTTCCGGGTAATAATAACATGTAATTAATACACCACTTGTTAACTTCTCTCAAATGGATTGGATTTAATAGAACTTATCAAGTCGGAACAATGCTCCTTATAAGGAATCACAAAGTTAGGAAGTCGGAATACAAATTCGTAATTTGGCATTTAAAAAAATTATATTCAAATCACTTTTATAAGATTTCTCTTTGGCAATGTTTCATTCTCACTCAGGCAGTTAACAGACTTGTAACGCTCACGCCGGTACGATCCGCACTCAACACTTAGATCATTAATTGAGTCTGAAACACTTACATGGAGATGTGGACGTGAAAGTGTTGTTACGAGGAGGAGAAAAGATAGGTGTTAATTTTTCCTCAATCGAGTGGGTTAACTAATGGATTAGAAAATGGAAAACTGAGCTTTCTCAGCAGCACTGACGTCGAGTCTAACAGACACCGTTTTTTCGGAATATTCCTTTGAATCTCTATAATTATTTTTAGTTTTTTAGATAAGATATATGGAGTACTAAGTAAATGCGTATATATATATATATATCAGCTTATTTTAAAATATTTAGGTTACATAATATAGTTGCTTTAGTAGAATGAATAATATTGAGAACCAAAATCTACAACCGTCCATGATATGCCTTGAGGTTGTCTACTGACAGAGGTTCCCGATTCTTCCTTATGTTATTCTCATAAAACAGGATGTTCAGCACTCGGCACCAACCATCTTATCCCCTAACATCATCATTTTAGAGGTTTGTGGACACAGAAAGCTTTTCAGAATACCTGGTGTCCAATCAGTATGCGGACGGATTTATGTCTTGTCCCGGAGGACAGTTACCCTATTGTCTACCAGTTAGTTAAGTTCAGTGACACTCTATAGCCATTCGAGAACAATTTAGGTCCTCAGCAACGCCGTATTGATTAAAAATTTCATGTATACAAGTCTTCCATTTTGATTGAAAAGCTTGCGAGTTTCAACGCAAAATTTCATAAACTGAAACTGTACGAGATATCTGTATATTTAGCTTTAGATAGATACTCGTACATCAGATAGCTTTATTACAGCCTTGAACAATACGTACGGTATAGGTTGCATTGATCTTCTGAAAGTATACAAATAAATACTCTGAAGTAAAACCCTTAAGAAAAACAGGGATAGTATGATACTTGCATTCGTATGATACTTGGCGGTTTTTTCTCATCCATCCGTTGTTAATCTCCGAAATCACTGAAAGTAAACAGGGAAAATTTTCATAACCCAATGGCAACTTGTGTCCGTATATGTTTTATGTTTTTCCCAAAATAATGACTGAAGCCAGAAACGTATCTGACCTAGAAGAAGGATTTTTCAATAATGACGGGAGATATGCAGGAGTTTACTTGTCTATGTTAAAGTCAATAAATCATTTTGCAACTTATTCTTAATATTTATCCAAATGACAGGCTCCCATCAAGGGCAGGTATCTATCAATCTATTACGGATTACATCTGTTACCAGTTGCATAATAGCCTTTGGTACTTTTCTGACAATCCTTTACCAGTCAAACAGGAAGGAGCCAACATTGATATCACCTGTTCCACGGGTAGAAACACCTGGAGATTGAGTATGTAACCAACTTTCTTATTGGATTGGCTAAACTGCCACTATGTTTAAGGCTGTTTAAGGCTACAACAGAACAAACCTTCCGAAAAGAAAATAAGGAAAGCTATTTTTATTCGACATCCGTCCAATCAACGAAGCAAATATGTTTTTTGGTTTGTTTGAGGTAGCAACTAGATTACCAATGCTATTAAATATTAAAGAAAAGGTAAAATTTTTATAATATTAAACATCTTTTTTAACTTGAACTCTTACTTCTCATTTTTCAGAGAGTAATGCCTGGCATGCATTTATGTATTATGTATGATGATGAACATAATTATTTAACGGGGACTAGAATATTTTAAACAAAAACAATCGAACGTTCAGAAAACAAATTGTTAAAATTATTTATTCCATTCACGATATATCAATAAACTTCAGAAAAGATTCTTTTTAAAATTATTTTTAACAAAAAACAAAAATCTCCAATCAATGCTCTTTAGATAACCAGAGAACTAATTAAAAAATAACAAATTTAATGAAAGTTTTATGACAAATCTTGAAACATTTTTGATATGGATTCATATTACACTCCTGTAGTGGTGGTGGTGGATTGTTAGTTGGTACTAACAATTCATTCCCCACCAATAGTCTAAATATTATAACAATTAATTTGTATACATAATCTTTTCATTTTTCCACGAATTAAGGATTCTCATAAAACTATTTAATAAACCGTTACAATTTTTGGGATCGAAAACTTATATTTACATTAGCAATACTGGTGGGTTAAAATATCCCTTTTTTTATGCATTAAATAGTAAATTATAATAAATGGTTTGCGCTTCCAAACATTTTTATTTTTCAAAATTATAACTAAAGAATACTCGGAAGGGAAAGTTATCCGAAATGCATTTCGATAAAACCAAGATTTAAAGTTTGGAGCTTAAATTGCTAAAGTAATTTTCATACTTTATTATTTCTTAGTATGTCAGTTAATAATATGTTATTCTGTTTCTTATATCCATCTTATTCTACTTAACAATACTAAGATCATGAGGTGTATAATATAACTCCATTTCAGAAAAAAATGTGACTCTCCTCCTTTTTTTCGTGGTATTTACAACTGTATTTCAGAACCAACAGAAAAAGTATATGTTTTGAGAGAGAAAAGCTTTACTTACTGCCCGGATACGTGGTTTTGATGTAGTACACAGTATTCTTATATTCGTTATAACCTTATAACATTTTATTTTTCCATTTTATTTCAAATATTTATCTAAATACAATATTATTATTTTCATTAGATCATATTAGGTAAATCTGTTGATTTATTTTTTCTTTTGTTTATTTTCATCCTTATGTTGCACTCTCATACATCCCATGTTTCTCTTTTTCAGTGACCCTTTACGATTTCAAAGCTTAATATAAATGCAAAAATTAAAAACTAATGAAAACTTAATATTTTAAACTCGAACACCTAAACACCAAGATAAGTACAAGAAAAATAAATAAATAAAAAGATAAGGAACAAAAAATAAATGATAATTTAAAAATTCATAATAAGAAAATCACTAAATGGTAACGTATTAATTATTATTAATTAGAACGATACGAATTTTTTTTTTATAGTCTCACGTTTTATTTTCAAGAAAAAAGTAGTTCCTGGAACAGTAGTTCATGATTAACACTCCTAGCCCAACTTTCACTTATATTGTAAGCTTGTGAACAAGAACAGACTTATCTTTTCTTCCCGAAGAAACCAAAGTTCATCTTATCTTGCACGTCTTTTTTGAGAGGAGACGTAAAGAGTGCGTCGCTAACGAAAGTTGACTGACAGCTTGAGCAAATATTGGGTCAGCCCTTTGGAATAGACGAGCCAACAAAAGGGACCATGATCGGAGATCTTGGAGGCCATGCCCCCATTTTGGAATTGTAATCAGGAACCTGAGGAACCTTTCAGTGAGGGAGGGGGAGGGCGCTTTCTTGTTGTGTGTTCGAGCGTTCTGAGACAATTGAGGGGCGCTTGAAACCATTATTGATGGTGCCATGAATGGACTAGTCCTATTTATCCGAAGCAATTTATTCATAACAGGGCGATTCAGGCCCAACAACAACGATTTTCATCCGTCATTAAATAATGATAGGCAGTAAAGTAACCGGATTCTCCGACGATACTCCGGGCGTTCTCACACTTCACTTTCACCATTTGCATAGCGGATACGATTAATTTATTTCTTTTTATTACTTCAAATATAACGATAAAACATATCATCAAAGGGAACACTCAAACAGCTTGTAGCATTTAACCTCTTATTTCACAGGTTCACTATTACATTAATGGTGAAAATTAAACAAATTATTCCTAGTGGTTATAATATTATCAACAAATAAAAAAGCCAATAAAATTAATTGGCAGGATTCCATGCCGATAATAATCATTAACGGAGACAAATATTTTTAAAAGTCCCCCTCCCCCAAAAAAAGGTAAACAATATGGATGAGCATACATACCGTTTACTGATGGGATAATGAAAGGAAGATTCTTACACAAAGATGATTCATACCTGCAAACAATTTTAAATATATGAGTTATAAATAGTTACAAAAATTTTAAATTTCAATAAAATGAATAATTTAAATATTTGTTATACCCATTTTTATTAACATTTTCAAACTAAAGTAAGTAACATTTTAAAAGTTTTACAGCAGAGAAAAAAGAAGTTTCAGATCGTACTGTAATTTGCTAAAATCTTAAAACTTAAATTAAAATCTTAAATATTAATGCATTTTGGCCTCTATTTAAGAATGAGAAGTAGGGCATGATAACCAGTCTGCTATCGAGGTCGGTGAGATTTCGGGGATAATAATTTTTTTTTTATCTGACATAGTCCTAAATCTGTTTAAATCTTTCCTTATTTGCGAAATGCTTAGTCATTAATTACAGACATAATTTAAAAAAAAAATTACGATGAACACATAAACGATGTTCATAACAATCTCGGATACTCAACAACGAAATGAAAGCTTATACAATGTATAGTATCCATACTGAAAAAACGCTGCATATTTTTATACTATGGTTAATTGTTTCCAAATAGTTATGAAAAAAAAAGTGCCACGAAATTATTAAATAATAAATTAAATAAAAAAACTAACTATAAAATTACTGAGTGCCACCAGACCAAAAAAGTTTGAGACCACAGGCTTACATAGCTGATGATATGCACCATATTTGTTTATATGACTCCGAGGAAAATATCCGAAGATGTTAATCACTTGTGACAAATGTATATGTTATTATAACGATATATTCTAAAAAAATGAAACGATATAGTAGAGTTGTCAAATATTGCTATTGATTGTTGATTTATTTTATTCTAAAGAACCATTTTCCTTCATGGCGATATTTCCTTGACTCCGCAATTTTACAAATATCCAAAAATGCCAAGAGTACCTATTTTATGAACTTCCAAGGTCATAAAGAGGAGCGAAACCCAATCCTAAAGTCTTCAGTGCCATTTTTCGTGACATCACTGTTCGTGGAAGAGAGGCCGAGAATGACACCAAGAATGAGTTAGCTGTGGGAAGACTTCCATCCACGTCCCACATTGAAGTCTCCGTCCCGCTAACTTCATTTCCACCGCTATTTACCTTCATATCTTCCCACATCTTCAGGGTTTCAGCTTCTGCTGTGGCATGTCTCTTGAGGATTAGTAATTTCATAATTACATACAGTTTTTCACGTGCATTAAGCTCTGCATATTGTCAACAAGGGTCTAATTATTAGACAGGTACTTAGTTAGCTATCTACTCACAATAGTTGGTAGAACTGAATATTATAAACCCATTTTTGAACCTCGGAAGAAAAGTTAAATTTAACTGAAACCCTAGTTAACAGCAAGCAAATGAAAATTAAAAGACATAAAATTCAATTTTCATGGTTTAGTAGATTGCTGGATGTTCTTTTTTTTCAGAAATTATAAAAACTAAAGACATGCTTTTGGTTTCGTATCATTCCTCATCTACTGGGGATTATTTGAAAAATTTTCGAATTAGGAAAATTAAAAATAGTCAATAGGAAATGTTTTGCGGCCTCGACAGTAACATAATAATTTTTTTCCTCCAGCCCAGTGTTGTTTCTCTATGGTTACTTCGTCGATATTGAAATAATAATTGATTATTGAAGCTTAAACAGTATGAAACAGCTATATAACTGAATATAATCTTAAGGCTTTTCTAAAACGAAGGTTTACAGTGTTTTTGTTTTTCGAAAACCAAACAGTAGGATGTGTTAGAATATTCTCTGATTTTTGTCGGTGAAACTTGTTAAAAATTAAAGTGATTTTATCATTAATTTGTGATTGATAGAGCATTAATTTCGAAACAGACTTCAACTAATATTTAATTATTAATTATTATTATCATAAGTAATTATTATTTTCACATTTTCTAAAAAAATTTAAAACGAAGCAGAGAGGTATTAAAATAAAGAAATTTTAATAAATCTGAAGTTAATAAACTAAATATTAAAGTTAATACAAAATAAATATGAATTTATTTACTTCTTATCTGAAAAAAATAATATATATCACCTGCACTATGACCTCAGAAGCTCGATTTTTCTTAAAATAAAAAAAATTTTTTACCCTTTCCATTTCCGTAACCCTCATAATATACATATCAACCATTCATGAAAATATTCGAGAATGTTTTGAGATGAAAACAATAAAATTGATTTCTTTTTGTCATAAAAATTGCACAGAGGTTTCCTTGAGGATAGGAACCATGGTTTTTTGAGTCCACATATCTCTGAAATGAGTACCTGAGATTTTTTAATCGTAAAAAAAAAATATTTAAAATCGTTCATCGACTCCTCACATATCCGAACGAAATATGGTCTGAGTTATTACTCAACACATGATCAGGATAACGTTGCATTCCCGTGTGAAAACAATGGTCGGAACTAGTCTAATTGTAATTAAATCACATTGTTATAAAGTCTTACACGGACGGTAAGCATGATTCCCATAGCGACGTAATGTGATCACATCTTGGTGAAAATGTAAGCGATCTTTCAAATAGCGAAGCTCCTAGTACTTTCCTTCCTCCGGAACTACTTATAGATGTCTACTGTTTCCTCGGATAACAAAATATCACGGATATGTAACACTCTCCAGGAGCATTATGTATGTTAGAGAGCTGAACTGATATTTTTATATCTCTAAGTACATACAGCTTGCTTGGGAACTGCATGGGAACTAAAAGAAAATAACACTAGACCATTTTGTCTCACTTCTAATCAAATTATACTTAATACCTCCAAAATCTATTTGAAATAAATAACTGAGACCTTCTGAAACAAATTGAGGATAAAAAATGACTATTATTTTCTTTTTTTTAGTATCTACCCGTATTTAATATAAATGGACAGACAAAGTTTTAATATTTTTTAATTTTTGAATTTAATTAATGTAAAAATTTTGAAATTTCCAATTTAAAATATTTGTTTCATGCATTTGTTCTCACTAGAAACTTTTTATATTTTAATATTTTTGTTTAATTAAAATGGGCTAAACGAATTTTCATTGATTTCATAGATTTTTTTTATAACCTATTATTTACTTATTTATAGCTATAGTATTTAATTTCTATGAATATTTCTGGAATCCTGTACAAAAAGTATATTATTATAAGAAAAGCACATAATTACATCAGCAAAATCTTTGAAATTTCTAGCATTTTCATGGAATTCGTTAGGTATTTATTAAAATAAAAACAACAGCATATTAAAAAACAATTATTCTGAGAAAAAAAAATTTCAAATGGAACAAAAAATATATTTTCTGCTATACTCTTTAAAATCTACTTTAAAAGCAACAATGATAACACAATCCGCACCGACTTATACATAAAATTTGATCATAAGAAATGATTCGTGATAGGAAATTCAGAAAAATAATTTACAACTCAAATTAAAAAAAAAAATTGCTGGTTTTGTATTTAATTTTAGCAAACAATTAAGTAAAAATAATATAGGTCTATTATATAACAAAACTAAAAAATTCAGTTAAGTTTTAAAACTCTGAAGCATTACAATCTACTAAACATGCAACCTTTCGTGCTGAGGCCACATCCCTCAAAACAAAATATTTGTTCTTGTAGATTGGTCCATTTTCGTTTCTATGAATGATCGGAGAGAAATAATTAGACAATTACAATTTTTGTTTATTTTGTTTAAAAAACATAATTGTAATAAAAAGCTACATTGATAACAGCTACATTGATCGACTATTGTTTCTTAGTACCGTACAAAGAATAAAGAAAT
The DNA here is from genome assembly GCA_948150685.1 of Rhaphigaster nebulosa. Lineage (NCBI taxonomy): Eukaryota > Metazoa > Arthropoda > Insecta > Hemiptera > Pentatomidae > Rhaphigaster > Rhaphigaster nebulosa. Next base: position 63,883,774 of record OX411312.1, read on the forward strand.
ACAATCTGAATGGTAGGTTCAAATAAAAATTACCTACCTCAGAAAGAAAAAAAAAAGAAAAATTGTCTCCCGAAAAATATTGTTTCTGTAATTAACAACAAACCGTTGTAAAAAAATAAAATTTTCAAAGCTGAATTTCTAATGATTCAGGCTACTTCTCATGGTGTAAAAAACGCAGTTTTGATAAGTTGCTATTATTGTTCTTATTGCTCTGAGTTATAAGCTATCCCCAAGCCCCCAAAATTAAATCCTGGATCCGGTACTGGTTGAAGTAGTACTGCGTCTTGTGCCACTACTACCCGATTTAATGAAGCCATCTTCGTTCGTCGATTTTGTTCCAATGTTGTACGTTCCAATCAATGTAAGCTCTGATCTCTGCGGTTTTTTTTTTTTTTTTTCTAGGCGTCTTTTGTGTGTTTCATATTTAAAAAATTTTTTTTTATAATATTAAAATGAGGGGAAAATATAATATGGAAAGCGGTCCTTGTAAGATAAGGGGCCCTTCCTATATCTTAATACCTCTTCGGATGGCATTTCCCCAGGACCCCACGCCCACCTCCTCACTAATCAGCCTGTCACAGGTGCATTTCTCCAAGTGATTCATGTCATGAGAAAGTGCTACTCTTCAAAGCGGATCCAAAACGGGTTCTCCTACCCGCCCGAGTCAAAAATCCGATTATTTGGGTCGCTTTGAGTAATCGGAGGAAAGAATCAGTCGGGTGTAAAGGCCGACAAGACAACAAAAGGAATCGTTTCAATGGACAATAAAACTCAATTAAAATCAATCCGTGATCATTTTTCACTTTCCCTTCTCCGCTAACCATTGAGCTCACTGTAATACGGGTTATCCTGCCTCTGGTACAGATTCTACTTTGAGTTCCACTAATCCGATAGCGACTTCAGATGATCTCGAAGACCTGATAGGTAATGAACGAAGAACTCGATGGTCGAGGAGATAAGGTACGGTCGGTTAGGTACGCACACAGTGTGGGCCGATTATCACAGGGTAACCTTTTTATCTGCCCAGTGTTCACCATAAGTGCTGTTGTTGAGCGGATTCACTAGACCGAGTCCAGACTGCTCCCAATACACAGTCTCTGAGAATTTCTCATAGGAATGGATCTTTTTAAAGGCGGGTGTTGGAACTTCTACAGGCATTTAAATTAATTAAGGTTAACATAACAACCTTTTGGAATCTCAAGCGAATCAATCATAAAACATGATAGTTTTGAACTTTAATAAAATTATAATTACGACTTGAAGGACATTATATATGGAAAACAATTTACAAATCAAGGCCTTCATCTTCATCAGTTCCTTAGGCGGATTTCCAGAACAATTCTAATGTAAAATCATGCACATAAAAGCAACATGAGAACTGTTAGAATATCACAAACTGATCACAACATTTTTTTAAAAATCTTCTTTTTGAAGTATCAAAGATCCCTGTGCATCAAACACATGATGCACATCTTAAGCAATATATTTTTTAAATTGATGTTTAGGTTTAAAGACAAAAATTACTAAAATAGCAAATCCCAACTTTTAAGTTCTGATTATATATTCATGTTTTGAAACTATAAACTGTTTACAGTAAGGATTAACTTTAATAGCAAAATTAAATCTGATAATTCAGATTGGAGGGTGATGTTCTGTTTAGCAGTAATTCTTCAACTTTTTTATTTTATTTTAGCTAATAAGTTTACATACAATTTAAGTATTACTTAAAGTTAGGTTAACTAATTTAGCAGCTCTACTAACAGTATTTGCTGTTTATTAGATTCTGATTTTTTTTCAACTATTATTTCGTTTAACTACTAACTTTGACTATTATCATAGCAGCCCAGGAGATGTGATAGCTGCTGTTTATCAAGTCGATCCACTACATGAAATTAAAATTGTCATTATTCTTAAATATACCTAATTGTTTATATATTTTTTAACTGTAGGTTTAATATGATCTCAATGTAAATGCAAAATGATTGGTTTTTTTCGCCTAATAGGAACCTAAATTAAAACAAGGATTTTTACCACTAGAACTACATGAGATTATATTGAAATTTCGTCATCAAATTTAATTTTAAAAACCAATATATTTAAAGTAACTTTTATTTGATTTAAAACAAATGAATTGTTTTTAAAATGTCTCCTTAAAATTAAAAATATAAATTCATAACTCGAGATATAGAAACTTTTTCCACAATTATATTAATTTTTAACTGTTGATTTACGTTAGCAGACCATTTTTTAATTATTTTTTTTACATCTGATCGAAATTAACATTTATGTCCATTTTTAACCCTAAAAATAAATTATGTGAAATACCGAAAAATAAATATATTTTCTCAACCTTTGGGGTAAAAGGTATAATATTTAACATTTAATATTTTAGTAATATTTATAACACGAGAAAATTCTGGAAGGCTGCTTCTGAAAATTCTAGATGTCTGTTATTTTTCAGCTGTTTTTCGATTAGCAACTAACTTTAACTTTTAACACAGCAGCCTAGGAGATCAAAACTCTGTTCTTGTATTTATAGAGGAATTTCGTTCATCACTCAATTTATTTTTGTTTAAGTATTTTTTTCTTTCATAACAAATCAATTCTTGTGGAAAAGTTTCCTTACATTATTAAAATATAAATTGGTAGAATGAGAAATAAAAACTTTTTCATAACTGTTACATTAAAAAAAAAAATATATTATTCAGAATCAGAAATAGCAATTTTAACAGCTGATTGAAATTAACAGTTATGGACATATTCAAAGATAAATCATGTGACATCCTCGACCAATAAATAACCAATATTTATAAGGTGAAAAAAAACATCGAAAATTCTACAATTATATATAGGACACGTTTATTCATAAACAAATAAATTAATTGAACAAAAACTAAGCAGTAAAGTGATTCTAAGTCTTCGTGGTTCGTAAAAGCTACAGTAGAAGTTTAGAAAGGGCAGAGTCACGTCCTGGAAATACAGCCGGGCCGCTGAAGAGGTCTTGGTGAAAGGATGAATCCTCTATGTCCTTACTCAAGCACCAATTCACCGGCTCTCCAGGGATAGTTCTTGGCTAATGTTCTCCAGGCATTAATATTACTAAGGAGTTGATTAGCTTGGATAGTAATTTGAATAATAATCAATGAGGTATAATAATCATTTAATAAATGAGTAAATGTTGGATTGTCTTGCTGAGATGTGCTATCTTTTTTTGCTAGCCATTTTTAGACAGTTGATTTGAGATGTGCTGGTCTGTATTTGTCTAATGATACATTGGCGAAACGTTGACTGGACAGTTTTTTACTAGGATTTGAGAGACATTAGGCTTTTTTGGAAATATTCCCATACTAACCTAATACATAATACATATTTTAAAGACGTATTTCAATTATGGGTCTGCCCAAAACGATTTCGACTTATTACATAATTTAATCCTATTATAGCTAAGCCATCTTATACAAGTACCTGGTATAAACGAAGCAATTCTATTTCTAGCCGTAAAGTCTTGGTAATAAAGGTAAAAATTCAAGTTAGAACATTAGAAAAAAAAATTAATAAAAATATATACAAATTTAATCACATGATATAATAACGGCTAAATAGATATTATATATTAATTAGTATATCGCTCATTTATAACAAGTATGACACAATAAGATTTTTCTTTTTTTGCTTGAAAGCTTTCATTGACGTATATTTCTTTGAGAATAAATTTAAGATTTTAGTTTAAATATTTAGCGCAAAAAAAAGAAATTTTTTTTTTAGTTTAGCTATTATAAGTTTACTAGCCAAACATAATTATTTCATTCAAAATGCGAGGAAAGAGTAACTTTATAAATACTGTCTTGATAAAGACAATAATAAATTATTTTTAATGCTTTAATATTATTATTCTTATACTAATTTTATTTTTATTTTAGGGAGCCAAAAAGTATCAATGTTTAGCTCCTCTATGAATAATTGAAAACATCATTATTTATGTTAAAAATATTATTTCCTACTTTAAAACATACAATTCTGAGTTAATTTCTTTTTTTTTTTTTTAAATTCAAATTACACATAAACTCTAAAGGACCTTGTTTTTGTTTTTAAAAAAAAAAACTGTCACTATTTGATTCATGATTGAATCATTTTTTGAAATGATCAAAAAATGAAGATTAATTTTTTTTTAAATAATAAAGGTAAGTTGTTGATGTTTGGTCAGTTGACCGCGAAAAACTCAAAACGCTTCTGTAAACTTCCCCTTTTTCGAATTGCGGCATTCTTCTTCTGAATGATGTCGTTCTTCAAATTGTTTTGAGATAAACAATACTATCCTTAAGCAGTACTATACAATATCGGTTAGTCTTTTCAGAATGTTAATGTGAGTTGTGCTATCTCTCTTCCAGTGATATCCTAAAAGTAGTTTATGTTCCCTTTTATTAAATTTTTATCATTATTTAATAAGCAGATATCTTAAGGCTTATTTATGATAATTGGTAATATAACTATCATATCAAGATTAGTATGCATACTATTTCATGACGATTCATGGTCGGAATAATTCAAGCCACGAACGTTTCATTACGGCCAATAGTTAAAGACTGTTGCCAAGTCACAGCGGCAGTAACGTTTCGGTGGTCTCAACGGCATGACGATTAGTTTTTTCTCATAATGAACTTAACGGGATTTTGTGGAGAGTCACTAGACTGTTTACAGGCAACGTTAAGTCAAAACTGTTTCTCGGAATAGTAGAGAAAGCATTGAATAAAAACAATGTTTTAATCATCAATTCAAAGAAGTACAGCAAAATGATTTGGGACCGAAAAACTTTACAATACTAAAAGTTAGTTAATTATTATTTTTGCAATTAACTGTCTATTTAAAAAAAAAAAAAAACTTAATATTACGAACAATATAGGCATAGCAGTGAGAACACGTTAGATGATCATGGCGCCATTTTCTTTTCAGGTACCTTGGATATTATTCATTAGGAAAGTTAGTTTAGAGGGTTATTTAAATTACATTTTAAATTAAATACTTTGGTACATCAGCAACACTACCCTACATACAGACCTTAATATGCCAACAGTTATCGAACACATAAGGACCCACTAAAAACGATTTCACAATAACTTACACGGATCCTAACACACTCATACAAGACATGGCTACAACCAACCTGCCTGACAACACTCGCAGAAGGCTGAATAGGAGCTGGGTGAGGGATCTCCTAGCATAACTATATATAATAATCACAACAGGAAGAGGTGTAGCTGAGAATTACTCTAGGTCATGCCACGATAACAAATTTTTAATTGGTGTGTTGTTGAATTTAACGGCGAAAACCGAATTGGTGGTCACATTAAAAAAGATATAGAAGTAATTTTTAAAATATTATTTTTATTGGGAACAGTGTAAATTATAATAGGGATAACGAAAAATAAATTTGTAGATCAATTATCTTTAGTAGTTATGGAAGTAAAATACTAATAAATAATAAAGTCTAGCTGTTTTAGAAGCAGTTAAGTATTAGAAAAGTTAAGGAGCGTTCTTGCAACATCAAACAAAATTGTTTCCAATAATTAATATAGTTAATTATAAATTATTCAGAGATTTGATAAAGATTTTATATCTACGAAATTAAATTATGTTATATTTAACAAATGTGCATACAAAATGATAGAATAAAACAGTCGTTTGTACTTCATAATTTCGATTACTCGGATAAGCAAACTACTTCGCTATTCTTTTACGTAAATAGGTATGAAAATGTTTTAAGAAAAAATTAATGTGCATCATTAGGTCATTTGAAACCAACCCTGAAGACTGGGCGCCACTAGCTATCATTTACGTCTGGGAGTTAATGTTGTTAGAGCCTTTAGGTAATGAAGTCGTAGATTTTATTTTATTTTTAATCACAAAAAAATTAGTGTTAGGAGAAATTTATATCAAAATCTATATATGTTAACTATTAAAAAACTAACAAATCAATGTCTAATATACATTAGAAAACTATCGTCGCAGTAATTGACAAGGAATGAAACAAATTAAAATTTTTGCATGAAAATGAAACTAATTTTTTTCTTTAAAACCTAGTGATCAAACTAGCCATTAACAATTTATCCTGCCCTCGCAAACCCGAAATCGGGTTTCAGGTACACATCAACCTGTATCATAATTGATTGTGAACCTTTCGAATTATAATGCTATACTTTCCGAGGAGTGATTAGCAAGATCCACTCTCCAAAACCTGTTAATATGACCCGGTCATTTTGAAAACAGTGTTTCCCAAAGGTGGTGGTTATAGCATCCAGGATCTTACAATAATGAAATTATTACAAATTGAAAGTTTTATTTTGGAGGAGAGAAATGTGTTGGGTACATGTGCTAGGATCCGGGGAACGGAGTGAAAGGTGGGTAGGCCAAAGCCTGAAGGAACTGGTTTGTCCCACTATGCAAATTTCATTTTTGCAGCTCTGTTCTTTTTTGTTTTTTATTTTTGTTTTAAAGGAAATCTAGTCAACTCAAGGTCTCGTAATCAAGGTTTGTGGAGAACATATGATTCAACTTTATCATTTCCTCTTTCCATAAGGAACCTTCGTTTTAATGTAAAAACTGAGTAATAAAATCTTTTCTGTTCATTAAACAACATACAAAAGTAAAAATCTATGGTAAACCACCCGTGGTTTGAATCTTGCCTCTTTCAGGAAAAAGAAAAGATTTATGATTTGTTACCCATCACGGTGATTGGTTTACGTAAGATTTATTTTTTATTTTGGATTTAACGTCCTTACGAACCCCAATTAAGACAAGATGGATTATCCTGCAAGTTGTTAGTCTTTTCTGACCAGAGTAGGAAGGTCGAGATTCATTCCGTTGGTCCGCCAATGAATATCACTACATAGCAGGCCATTGTTATAGGTTATAACATATATATGTTTCACATAGCCATTTCAATTTCCTAATCTGGACTGCTAATTCTTTAAAAAAGGGCTATTCACACATTATCACGACGGATTCGAGTTCCTTTCCACATGGCTCTTATTACCTTACTAAGAAAAATACTACACATCATACTAATTTTACTCTTTTGAACCGAAAATTTAGACCGAAGTATAATTATGTACTCTTAATACGCTATTGAAAAAAAAACATTATTTAATTAGACAGATCTTAATAAAATAAAACTAATATTAAAATTAGCGTGTTTAAAATATATGTACATCAGAGAAAAACTGTTCCAAGTACAATTTCGTTTATTTTGATTTTATTATCATATTTACATTATTCGGATTATGTTTTTCGAGTATAAGTATCGTAAATAAGCTAAAAGTGTATTAAATATGCAACAATTCAAAAATAATAGTATTCCTCTATCCACAACAAGCAAAACAAGCAATTAAGACTTTTTTTATGCTCTTCTGTAATATTTTGAAAATGATACGACAGTTTACCACTTACACACTGATATGGAGTCAAGCAATGGTTTGTATGCTGAAAAACCTCGGATCTTAAAAAAATTGAAAGATCACTATTATAGTAAATATGAGTTTTGTACTAAAGATAGGTTTTTACAATAAAATATATATTTTATTCGAATAACTGGTTCTTATCGCGTTACGAATATTATCATGTAACATAGTGTATAATATTAAATAAGTACAAGCAGTAGATCAAAACTAATTATTGAATTTTAATTGTTCAAAGTCAAAATTATTCCTCAATTAATTATTGCTTTATTGTTTAAAATTTTTAACCCCCAAACTTTCTATACTTACAAATCTATGACTAAAAACAGGGATGTGAAATTTTAAATCAGAACGGAGTACAAAATGGGTGTGAATTAAGAAAGGGACTAAATTTTTTTTAAAACACTCGAGACGTAAACCGAAACGTAGATGGGAGGATTTGAGGTTTGATCCTACATAATTACATTTAAACAGTGGAGGGAGGTATGAAGTCAAATGTTGGTGGTATCGGTATTCCTTAGGAAATATTAATATTATTACATTTTAATTACTTATAATGGTAATATTGTAATATGATATTATCATATTATCATATAGCAACTTTATAATTTGTTCAAATTCATAAAATAAAATGACAAGCCAGACTTTGAAAAGGTATTTTTTAAAAGTGATATTTCATTATTATTTAATATTTAAAAATATTCATGCAATAGAGGCATTGTTAGTTTAAAAATTTATATCCATTCGTTTTTAAACCATGTAAAATGTTTTTTAATATTATTTTTAGGATTTGTCAGATTGATTTATCGAAACAAAGGGAAATATGAGACATTAATATTAATTACGAAAATAAATTATTATAAAAAGTATTAATTTTTACCGCGTATTGATCACTGAGATATATTAATAATATGGCACTGAGATATATTAGTAACATGGCAACCATCCCAAGCTAGAACAAATAATTAGTTGTGACTACTTTTGGCTCAATTATTATTTAGTGATCATCATCAGTGGCGCGACAACCCACTTAGAGAGTCAGAGCCTCCTTTTTATATTATTATTTAGTGACAGTCTCAATAATTATTATCATTTGAAAATATTAAGATAAACTTGCTAGTTTGAGTAAATAAATATTTTAGTATTAATTTTAGGAGTTTTTAACTAAATATATAAATTTTTAAGTTATATTTTAAAATACAAAAATTATGTGTAGATGTTAGTTATTTTTTCAGTTTTGATTGAAAAAAATAAATTAAAACATAAAAACGTAGGCAAATTTAATTTTATCTATTCTCTGCTGCATTTTATATGTTTATACAGTTAGAATATTTTTGTTAGTATGCAGTTTTTTGTAAATTTATAGATTTGATTTATTCTTGCCTTTTAACATAATTTCTTCCAAAGACTCGGTACTCAAAGTTTTGAAATAAAAAAGATAGCAAGAAAAATAACGGAGGATTCTATGTGAGAGAATACTGGAACACTTTCAACGGGAATATAGTTCCAAGTTTGCGACACTACCAGTTGTTGCATTGCGGGTTCGAGGAACACCCAAGGCGTTCCGATCAGTGGTTCCCCAGATCTTTCTCCCCTGAATGGATATTCAATTATAAAAAAACTATTACTTGCTGTCAACGAAACGTAAAATGTATTTAGATGCTTCAAAATTCAATTTTAATCAAGGAAAAAATTAAAACTATAAGACTTACAGGATAGCTACGATTACTGAAACCCATATGGGCACACGCCTCATAAATTTTCTGAACAGCCATAAGGATAAATATTCAAAAATTATATATTTTTCACCCATAGTTACGAATAATTTCTTTGATTAGTTGGTCTTGCAACGTTAACAACAAAAAAAAAACAACTACATTTACACTATTTAATATTTAAAAAATAATTTCACATTTTCACGGCTTAAAAAAATTATTCAGTATTTTAACACAACCGAAATTCTAGTACATGGATCACAAAAAAAAAATAAAAGAAGTCGGATGGAAATTTTTTTACCCTGGAAATGGCATAAGCATACATACAAATCAGATTTTTACAAATTAATCTATTGAATCTACAATTCAAACAGGTACGCACTAAGCTAGATGATTTTCTGAGAAACGTTCAAGGACTAAACATTTAACTTATACAACAAATGTCAGATAAAAGAATTAGAAGCCTGAAAAGAAGCAGGATGAGAGACCCCCTGGAATTGTGAAATATTGAACGTTATGTCAATGGGAATTACTTTTGGGTAACATCTCATGTTAAATGATGATTTAAACTAATTAACTTATCACCGAATACAACAGAGTGATAGGCGTATTAGGAAAAAAATATGAGAAAAAATTCAATACCTATCAGATATCATCGAATTATAATTCAATTATTAAATTACCCACGCTGTGTCGATCGATATACCTTGGATGGTGACAAGGCAATGGACTCTTAAATGTAAGGTTATATATAGTTTTTAAGCATCTCGTTTTTATAAAATAGAAAAATATGACATGTCTCCCAACCCTCCCTCTCCCCTCGAAAAATATGGGGTTGGTATATAAAAAATTGATAATAAATAACCGACTGACCTGTATTTGCTGAAGCAGATGCGGCGATTATAAATATGAAGAGCCAAGCCGCCCTCGGCTGGAGCATTGTCTTTTCCTAATTATCACTAAACTAATCACAATATGTTATGTCACTAGCTGTGGAAGAAGTCCGCTAGGTGGTGCACATCCTGAGCAAAGTCCTGACAACGGAATGGCGCCTCTCACTCCGGCCAGTTAGGTCCTCTGGTAGGGGTACAAGAAGTGGGGGACTTCCGCCACCCCTCTCTGTTCAGCCCTTGGGTTCTATTATCCAGGTTCCGTACTCCAAGTCTAGTGGAGAGATCGAAGGAAGTTAATCGTGATGTTCCATAGTGAAGTTTGGAAGAAATTATCTGGCGATGTTCTCGAACATGAAGGAGTCACGACCGATAATTAAAACGCTAAGTTTTCACGACGCTTATACATAGAAGACATAAAGAGGCAATAGAGGATAAAAAAGATTTATTTTCCTGATTTCTAAATAAACTATAATGTATCTAAGATACGAGGAACAACAAACATCATATAAAATAAATTTGGAACTCAATTAAAATAAATTGAAAAAAAATAATTAAAAAAACATTAATTAATATTGTTTGTTTGGAAGAATAGTACCACGATAGGAAAAAGCTGAAGTTTACAGGAGAAGCGTAAGAAGTTTGCCTTTAGGTTTATCGCTGTCCCTCAACACACTGATAATTCATCAATTCAGCCTAAACAATACATTTAATTTAGTAATAAAAATCAACGTACAATATTTTATTGAATAAATTAAAGTACGAAATATGTTTAACATAAATAATGATGTCTTCAATAACCTGTTCATACAGAAACAAAATTGATACCTTTTGGTTATGTTATTAGCATAAGAGTAATACCATTACAATCTTAAAAAAAAATTTATTACTAATCTCCATCAATAGAGTCTCTAATCAAATTTTGAAGGATGTCATTATGTTTGGCTAGTACACTTATAATAGCTAAACTAATAATAATTTTATATTGCGGTAAATAATGAAGTTAAAAATCTGAAATTTTCCCAAAGAAATACATGTCGATTGAAGCTTTCCAAGCAAAAAAAAAACAAGAAAACATTTTCGTACTGTAGCACTCTTCTTCCAAATGAACGATATGTGTGTGTATGCACATATTAATAATGCATGTTTTTTCACTGTTATAGAATAGAATAGAATAGAAGAAAAACTTTATTCTGGGACTAGGTCCCTTAAGAATAACATAGTCGAACAAATAAAATAAAAAAAAAATATTATGTAACAATTATATGCATGCATACATATTATAATATGATGCAAAGTTTCGCGTCTGTTTTTTTTTAAATTGACCAGGACAAGTCAGAAGGTCACAGAATGCCAGATGAGATAGTGCGGCCGGCAACCTTGATACTACCACAGGACATCCCAGCGTTGCCAACGGAAACCATGGCGGCGGCGCACGCGAATTTGGCGGCAGCACAAGCAAACGCCCTAGAATGGCTAAAGATAAAGACGGCGACCTCGCAGGATCTAAGAAAGGCGATCACAGATCTAGAAAGGTTCAACGGAGAAATCGGAGAGCTAAATCATTTTCTCAAGGGAGGCGACTGTGTGATGACACGCATAGAGGCAAAGTTGGCGGAAGACCTCATAGACCCAATGGACGCGAACGCACTGAGAGCAGCGTTAGTATGTCGAGTAAAAAGGAACATACTTAACCTAATTCAGGCGGACAAGGATACACCTTGGATCATAGTGAAGGACAGGCTGAAAAAGGCATTTGGGGGAGGCCGGTGGGCCCCAGAAGAGGATATTTTTCGAATGTTCAGGGAGACGAAAAAGCCTTAACAAACGAATGGGCAGTATGCGGGAACGCTATTAGCCAGATACAACAAGATAACCGAGAAGATGAGGGAAACTCTGAACGCAGCCGAGGTGGAGGGCAGGATGGCGTTTTTGTCAACTATATTGAAAGTGCAGCTAGCAAGAGACACGGGAAAGAAAGAGGGGCTGTCTAGAGACAAAACGTTCATCGAATGTGCCCAGGAGATGGTAGACGCTAGTGCCAGGGATGAAGAGGCTAGATTCGGAGAGGAAGCGGAAACGGGATGGAGTAGGGTAACTTACAGGAGGCCCGAGACAAGTAGGAACAAACCTAGGCCAGATATGGGAAGGAGAAGAGAGACGGAATTCGTTGGACGGGAGAGGACGATGGCACGAGAAAGGAGGCAAGGACCGGAGAAGAAGATCTGGAAAAGGGAAGACAGGTGGTGTCATGGATGTGGGAAGACGGGACATCTGGTAGCCCAGTGCCCCCGAACGAGATGTTTCGAATGCGGCACCGAAGGACACATTGCAAGTCAGTGTCCCTACATGAGCAGACGCGGTGAAGCAAATCGAGGGGAACCCATGGAGATGAATGCGCAAAGAATGTGGAAGAGGAGCAGATCACCATCTGAGTCGATATGGTCATCGGAAGCCTCGGAGACGGACGAAGAGGAAATCGAACCAGAAAACAGAGGAGATGGAGGAGGAAGGAGCGGCAGAAGAAGCGGCGGACGAAGAGCAACGCAGGAGAGGGTATCGAGAGATAATGAATGAGAAAAGTGCGAGCAGAGAGGCAACCACGCGGTAGTGCATAATATAGAGAGTGAGTGTGGTGGGTTGCCTATTATCAGAGTTGCGAGAGGAGTACGGTGCTTGGTGGATACAGGCAGTTCAAATACAATAATGTGTCGGAGTGCGATAGAGGCGTTGTGTGAAGGAGAGAGGATACCCCAGGTACAGGTATGTGGATGTAGATTAATCACCTTGAATGGTCCATGTAAAATAGAAGGGGAAGTGGGGATAGATTTGAATAAATGGGGAACCGAGGGAGGAAAATTGAGGGTGCACGTAGTGGAGAATATGCCTCGGGAATACGGGGGAATAATCGGATGCGACCTGCTAGGGAAAATGGGAGCGCGGATAAGATATCAGGACGGGAAATGGATTATTAGGATAGGAACAAAGAAGTACAGGTGTAAGAGGTTTCTGAAAAAGGACAAAATTAGAGTCGGGGCAATTAAACGGGAAGACTGGAGACAGGCGTTATGAGATGAGTACGCGGATATTTTTTTCCAAGAGGGAGATATATTGAGTGTAACGGGGGAAACGGTACACGAGATCCCGCTGAAACAGGATAGGGTGACATACGTCAAGGAGAGAAGGTACCCGCAAGCTCTACGGCAACATATCCGGGAAGAGCTGGAGAGTTTGAAGAAACAAGGTATCATTACCGACAGCACGTCGCCATACAACAGCCCCCTTTGGGCAGTGAAGAAGAAGAGTCCGGAAAACGGCGAGCGGGAGAAGTATAGGGTCGTGGTAGATTTTAGGAAACTAAACGAGAACACCCTGGACGAGAAATACTCGATACCGAGATTCGAAGATATCTTGGATAGGCTAGGAGGAGCGGCTGTGTTTAGCACGCTGGACTTAAAAGCTGGGTACCACCAGATAAAGATGCACCCGAGGGACCAACATACGACGGCTTTTCGAGAGGGGTCATTTCGAATTTACCCGGATGCCGTTTGGGTTGAAAAACGCGCCCATAACGTTTCAGAGACTCATGGACGAGTTTTTGCGGGGACTGGACGAATCGGTCTGCCAGGTTTACATGGACGACCTGCTGATCTTCAGTAAGAATGAAGCGCAACATATAGCAGATCTAAGGTGCGTCTTCGACCGGCTGAGACAATTCGGGCTAAAGCTGTCCGTAGAGAAATCGATTCTGGGGCAAGACCAGATCAACTTCCTGGGGCATAATATATCAAAGGAAGGAGTACGACCCGATGCCCGGAAGGTTGAGGCTATCCAAAAGATGGCAATCCCAACGGATGTGAGAGGAATAAGGAGGTTGCTGGGAACGCTAAATTATTATCGACGATTCGTCCCGGAGATGGCGGAATATTTATTACCCCTTAATAACCTTCTGAAGAAAGGGAGCAAAGTCGTGATAACTCCTGCGATTGAGGGTAATATTCGAAAGTGTATGTCGCGATTACAGGAAGAACCGGTACTTGCGTTCCCTGATTTCTCGAAACCATTCACTATCACCACAGACGCGAGCGAATACGCGTTGGGGGCGGTACTGTCGCAGGACGGAAAACAGGGGGAACAACCAGTGGCGTATGCCAGCAGACGCCTCACGGAGACGGAAGCGCGTTATAGCGCGTTAGAACGCGAACTGTTGGGTATTGTGTGGGCGGTCGAACACTTTAGGCCGTATGTCTTCGGGTGGAGATTTAAGGTCCAAACGGATCATCGACCCTTATTGTGGGTAGGAAAGCTCAAAGAATCATCGGCGAGAGTTACCCGCTGGAAAGAGTTTCTGAGGCAATATAACATGGAGGTGGCTTATAAACCAGAAAGAGAGAATATTGAGGCAGATTGGTTATCTCGAGCGCTGCAGGTCAATGCGATAGAGACAGAAAGAGGGGAACATTCCGGAGAGCTACAGAGATTCGTAAGGGAATGGATGCCTGAGGGTGAAGGGGAACCAGAGTCAGGGGAAGCAGAAGAAGAAAGGATGTCGACGGGGGACGAAAGTGTTACGGAAGACAGGCCAACGGAAATGGAGGAGAGGGAGGAAATCATCAATGACAAGAAACGTCAGATTATCTGGAAAACCCGGACGTCGGGATTGATGAAGGTGGATTACTCGAAATATGGCAAGTATAGTATTAACACGATGTGGTCGCATCCAGGAGTAAGAGAGGAGCAGATTTGCAGGGCCCTGAAAGACGCATCCAGACCAGGAACCACCCATTATCTGTATGTAGGAAACGCATCGGTCTGGGAGAAGATAAAGCGCTTATGGCAGACCGAGAGAATCGGAATCGATAGGACGTTCGTCAGATGCAAGCTCATGGTGGAGACGATCAGAGATCCAGAACGGCAGGAGGAGGTTACTCTGGCGTACCACCAGGGGAAGACGAACCACCGAGGAGTAAACGAAACCTTGCAAGCATTGAAAAGGAAGTACTTCTGGGAGAAAATGCGAAAGACGATAGAGAAGGTGTTAAGGGCATGTGTAGTGTGTCAAACTACGAAATATGATCGTCACCCTCCAACTGGGAAGCAAGAAGAGACGACGATACCTAGCGCACCGTTAAGCGACCTGCAGGTGGATACATTCACGTGGAAAGGGTTTAAATGGGTTACAGTGCTAGACGTATTTAGCAAGCTGGCGATGGCATATCCAGTACAAGACCGGTCGGCAGAGGCAGTGATCGCGGCTCTACGAACATGGTTCCAATTTTATGGGATACCGGATACGATCTCTTCCGATGGAGGGAGAGAATTCGATAATGCGAGTCTGCGAAACGAGACGAAGGCATTGGAGATAGCTTGGCATATTAACACCCCGGGACACCCCAAGAGTAGGGGAGGGATAGAGAGGTTGCACAGTACGCTGGGAGATCACCTGCGAGTGTTCCACGTAGACAAGGGGTTGGAGGCTGATTGCGCGATGCCAAAGGCGGTAGCAGTATACAATCATTCGATTCATATGGCTACAGGGTTTTCCCCGTTTGAAGTAATCTTCGGGCTTCGAGAGCGGCGAAGAGACGGAGGGAGCACGGTAGTAGACAAAGGGTTGGCAGAGCGATTAGTGAGTAATAGGGTAGCGCTCGTAAAACTGCGGGAGAAAGCACACAGGAGGATCGCGGCGGAAAAGAGTAGAAGGGTGGCACGGGAAAATATTCGGGTACGGGACAGGATGGAGGATGTTAAGATAGAGACTATCGTGTACCGAAAATTGGCATCAAACAGGACTAAAGAGGCGGTACGTTATGAGGGACCATTCAAGGTGATTGTGAGACGTGAACACAATGTAGTGACCATCCAGAGTATCAAAGAACCGAGGAAACGGAGAACCGTTCACATTGAACAATTAAAGATTCCGCTGGGCGAGCCCGGACAACCCTGATAATGCATGAGCGAGTATCCTCTCTTCTACGGGAGCAGTTTGGATATATCAAAGGATGATTTATGTTCATTTTGACAGATGTCGATTTCTTAAGTTGTTCATTATTTCTTTTTGTATAATAGTTCATAAGTTTAGCTATAAGAATTTTGTATTTAGTTGTATTATTGTATTATGTTTCATATTTTTGGGTGTTTACATGGCAGAGTATCATTTTTTTTACATATACATATACATACATACTTCTTTGTTTACAAATTTGAAATTAAATAGAGTGTATTTCCTCCTTTTTCGATAATTACAACGATGACGTACAAGTGTTAAGATTGGTTTACATGAGTTCTTTGATCAAAGCTTATCCGCCGTCCGCGAAATTTCTCTGAGACTAGGAACTGGAACGATTTTTTTTTTTTTTTTTTTTCAGATTTGGCACCTAAGTCTCACTTCACTTCAGGAAGATCCTCGAAACTCGGAATTGCTATCCGCCATTTTCTTTAAAAATGAAGGCTGATCAAAAGTTTAATACGCCCCTATCTGGGCCATTTATGAAGGAAGGGAAAAATATATTTTTTTTTTGGCATCATTATACCAAATACTAAAAAAAAATTATAATAAATAAAAATACGGGATAATTTTTGCCCACCTGGATAATTAAATTGTGAAAAGAAGGCAGCTAGGCTCTATTTCAGCATCAAACCTTGGATTTAATCCAGCTGAGACCATCTAGGAGTGGTTTAAATACTTTTATAAGTTTTTATGTTCTGAAGTTAGAACTTTATATTTGATGCAAATTTCCTTGTTTTTTCTCTTTACTTTTCATTTATGACACCCAAAGCATTGTAAGATAAGAATAAATTACCATAAATGTGTTTCAAATAACACAAATCAGCCATTAAACTAAGAAAACATTGGTAAAATTTTGCTAAGAAAATAAGGTGATTTCCGACTATCACTATTGGCTCAGAAAATTAAGAAAAACTATACTACCATAAATTAAAATTTTATTAGTCATGAATCCAAAATGGGATAGCTGGATAATCATTGGATACGTTTCAAATCTTAAAAGTACTTAGAGGAACCATTGGTTCAGAAAAAAAAAATAGTAAACAATCCCTAAAGGATATTTTCACACGGTCCGTTAAATATTATTAGTTTACGCAGAAAGCACAAGGTCCGATACTTTACGGAGTTCGATCCTACATTTTATGCAGTCAGACGCCCCCCATTTATCGGACCAAAACGCCATAACTGTGTCCACTACCGTCACATTAGCCTAAGGCTATTTAAAAATAATAAACATTAGTGTATTAATTATTAATAATTAATATTGATTGAAATTGTTACGTGGTACCTATTAGGCCTCAACGGAAAAAAACAACAGTGTAATTAATATTTTGCAGCGTTTTATCATTTGACTAAGATTATATATAAAAAATTATGTTTTGTGATGTCTATTGGGTCGACGGTATCATAGCCTGTCTGCAAAAATATATTTCATCATAACTTATATCTTGACAGTAATATTAATGTTTACATATTAGTAACAATAATATTTTTCACATCAAAACATTCATTTAAAAAGAAAAATAATAAAGTATTAGCATTTACGAAAAAACCAGACATTTACTCGATTTTGTTTTCTTTTATAAACATTTTATTTATATCATGACCTAAAATTATTCATGTTACGATTATCTTTTTTTTATTTATTGTTTTATATTATATTTGCTACTGCGTTGGAGCGCATCTACCAAATTTGATGTTGTCCTTCTTTTATATCCTTGATCTGCCTGATAGTGTGTCTTGAATTCTGACTATAAATTTGTATTTGTGTCTTGAATATGTATTAAGGGTGAACCAGGAATTCTCTTGGCCATTGTCTTTTTAATTTACATCCAGGTAGACCGAGTAACATGGAGGAGAAAAGAGAATGAACTAATGGAATAGGGTGATTTTGAGTAGAAAAGTGGAATGCAGTGTATTTGTCGTGAACGTAAAATTTTATTGTAGAAATATCCATGTCGTTTTGTATAGTTTAATTCGAAATAAGCCATAGGGCGTTTAAAATTTTTCTAAGAATTTTGGATTGAGTTGTTTGTATCATCAAACACATACAACGTGTTCCGCTGTCCCCAAAGTTCTGCTCTCTATGTCCAAACAGGTCTTGGTACTCTAGTGAAGATTAGTCATTTGTTTCGTAAGTTTAGTGAGGATCTGTAGTCCAGAACATGTGATAGTTGTTTGTATCGTCTTGTCACAATTTTTTATGCGTGTAATTTTGTATGTGTGTTCCATGTGAGTCTTTTGTCCAAGTATAGTCCGAGATACCATACGATCTATCGGTACACCTGGACATGCAGCATATGGAGAAGTTAACGTGGCTCGTTTTGTGACGATTATCTGTTTTAATCATATTAAATGTAAATTTATTTCTGTTATTCAAGTCAATGTAATTTTATTAATTAGATTTATGGCTATTTTACAGCTATTTCTAGACGAAACAGTTTTTTATTTCTCATATTATGTATACTAAGAGCCTGAAATGAAACAAAAATTCCGAAAAGAAATAATTTTAATAAATACTTTAATAATAATTAATTTTAATAAATAACAATAAAATAAAAAAAAATTTTATAGCCTCAGGTCTTGGAAAGAAATAATCAGTCTCTGAATGTTTACTTCAAAAAGTTCTGACTAATTACTAATTAGTAAATCGTAATTATTACCTCGTATCTAATTAATTTCCTCTTTCAAACCGAAATTTCAAGTAATTAAGAAATAGAATGTCACTCTTTTAATGAGAAAGAAAATTATCGTTCACAAAAAGTTGTAAAAAATAAATTAAAATAAATAAGTACGCCATGGTACATTTCGCTCTACTGATATTAAATATTATGCCAAAAATAAAAAAGGTTGTTAATTATTTAGTTACTGTTAGAAAATAATTTATATTTTTTTATTAAGATAAAACTGGTGAACAATAAAGTTTTGTTTTGAATGAAATGATATTTAATTTTCCAATCCAACTAGAGAGAATTCGCAATTTTTCATCAAGTTGCAAAGAGCCTAATATGATACAGATTTAGAACATGTAGTTTTGGGCATGAAATAACGAGTAACATACAATTAATTTTTTGAACAGCTAAAATTTGTTTAAAAAAATAAATAAAAACTGTAGAAAACGTAATCTGTTTGTTTCCTGGGAGTCCAACAACGAGAAAGTTGATTTCATCACAGGTCATTAGGCACGAATGGACATTTACAGTTCTACTAAAGAGACGTAATGGCGCACAGCACAATTCTTACCGGGCTCTGAGCGTCCTTGTACCAAATCCTCTTGGAATAAGAAAGTAAATCTAAAAATTATGGCCAGCAATAAGAGGTGTGACAGACGTCGCTTTAGGGTGAAACGGTTGCGATGCGTTACAAAAGTGAAAGCACAATTATGAAGTTTAAGACATCTTTTAAATTAGTATGGTCATTGGAAACATGGGTTTGAATAAAATATAAAAGCAACTTTATAAGTAACATTTACTCAAAGTGTAAAATAACATTTAAAATGCAATACATTTTTTTACTTTCTAAATAAATTACTATCTATATCACTAAGCCATGTAAGTGAAATACAAGAAGGAGTTAGTTTAGAAAGAACTAACCTAATAAGTATTTTAAAAAGATATAATTAATGTTTTCTTTCCCTTTCAGATGTCTAAATGCATTATTAGAAATCTTAAAAGGGAAGCAAAGCCCATTAATTTCTTTTAATTTAATAGACAGATTAAATAATGTGTTATTAGGTTCTTTTTTTCGCAATGTTATTTCTAAAATGTTTTAAAAATAAATTTATTAAAATTAACAAAATGTATACAAAATACATCAGGGAGATGAGATGAACAAATGTGAAATAAATGACGTGAAGGTAACATTGGTAGAACTTAAATAATACTTTTTTTAAGTTAAATCGTTTGGCCCTTTCCTTTTCAGACGCCTCGAAGTACTACTTATTGGTGATTGGAACGAAGGAGAAGTCTCGAATTAAAGGATTTGGATTATATTGCAGTTTATTAAGGGAAGATCTATATTTGTAAAAAAATTAAGTCTCAGCGAATTTAATTTAAAAGAGAAAAAAAAACTAAATTTGGCCGCTAGAAGTGTCCAAATATAGAACGAAAAATATATATATATATATATATATATATATATATATATATATATATATATATATATATATATATATATATATATATATGTCTGATACATAGGGATGTCTGATATAAATATATATATATATATATATATATATATATATATATATATACAAGAAATCACCATAATCGTGTTCTAGGGATTATGAAACGGATATAAAATCCACCCGCACCCTCCGATGATATTCGATACAGTGCAAAAGTCTATTATTTTCTATTACCAAATAAGTCTATTACCAAAACTCATAAGATGAAGAAACTGTATATTATTCAATGCTGACCTAGTGATGGAATTCAGAGCATAATTTACAAAAATATAAACTCTTTTGACCGAGCGGAGAAAAGAATTTACCATGAATAGCCCAGTCACTGAACAGAACATCCAGAACAACCAGTTCCTAGGAGAAAAGAGTTGTCGTTCAGAATATAAATGGGAGACTTTAACGAACGTATAGACTGAAAATCGTGAACTGAGTTGCTTTTCTTTCTTACAATCTCCAGAATAATATAGAACTTGTCCTAAAACACCTACAATAATATGATAATATAATATAATAATAATAATTATATTATATATATATATATATATATATATATATATATATATATATATATAATTATATGTAGGTAAATAAACTACTATTAAAAATAGTTATATAAAAACTACTAGGTATATAAATTAATATTTTTTCAATATTCATTTAAGTAAATTTTATACATTTTTTTATCATCATTTACCGATATGACCAAGTTCTCACCAAGACTACACTAAATGCGGTGATGAAGCGAAACTAATAATGACACAGGATAAGGATGTAGTAGAACAGAAAGCACTCGTAATAACGGTAACATCTCTCTTAAAAGGTATTGACAACACGTCCCGTAAGACCGTTAGACCAATCATAATCCGCTCAAGCTCATTTCTGAATCTAGTAACTAGACGTCATCTTCACCAAGGACTGTTTGTCTTCACCTATTTTCTTATGATAACTATTACCAAAGTACTAACTACATTGCAAGTTATGGAGTAAAGCTTATTGCGTGTGTGATTATGATTAATAGGTAACCAAAAGGTAGAAATTAACTTGAGTTTATATTTTTTAACCAGTTATAATCAAAATCAGATAATTAAAAAAAATTTCATCTCGGGATGGGTAAGGAATAGAGTTAATTAGGATCCATCGACAAATGATGGTATCGTTATTGGCCAAAATTAAATAATCTTTCCTCTCAGTAAACCAAAAAAATACTTTCCTAATTTTTGGGTTTTAAATGAGGTGCCCTAATTTCGTTCTCCAGTTAAATCCATGATTTGATCTTTATTTGAAGTTATAGACATTTAAACAAAAGCAAATAACCCTGCCAAACGAAATTTATCTATATTAAAATACATACAAAGTTTTGAATATTTTATAAAAATGAGAGTAATTATCCATTAAAACACAAAATAACAAACAAATTATTCTACTATTGGTAAGGATACACATAGTTTGAGACAGCATTTGAAAGATTCTGCATTTAGCCCATTTTTCTTTTCGTTTGGCTTGAGAAAATTTGACTCGATCGTCCTCAGATGAGTTGAAAAACCTTGAGAGAGACGCATTTAAGACTCGAACTATGAAAACACTGGCAGCTTTCCTTACCTTAACGAGTAAAAGTACGGGCTTCGGACAATTTGAACATGAAAACAATATTCTGGTCTACAAATAGTTTTGCAGAAATAAAAAATAGTGTTACGAAGTTGATCAAAAACTATAACCAGTTTATCTTCGTTCTATAGTAAACTAATGAGCCAAAACACAAAAAGTCAAAATTGTTTTACAGTCAATAGTCAGCAGGGTAGTACTGAATTATTTCAACAGTTTGTAAGCAGGTAGCAATACTATTTAATATATAACTGAGGGAGGGAAGGGGAGACGAATCTAGCTGATGGGACGGATTTTGAGTACCTTACCTTATATATAAACCTTTACTACTACATCCCATGAAGTGTCTTGGATTCAGAAGTTGTTAAAAAGTTACTTTTTATACAAGAAAATGATGTTGTCAGCATCGATGCACAACCACAAGGTTTATTCCCTAACTCTATGAAGTGAAGAGGCTGGGTCATCCACAGGAGAGCCCAAAAAGACTTAATAGAGACAGTGCATCAAGATATATTCCCAATTGGTTAGTGACTATTTAGGCTATTGAAGTGAGATGTGCTGTATCTAGTCTGCATTTATGTGACTACTTGGCTATTTTCTACAACTTGAGAGATTCAAGAATTTCCTTCTTAAATAAATTTTAATTTCATTAAAAGAGAAAATCCCACAATATTATTGTAGTAAGGATAGTTGGCAACTCCAACTGGACCACAAAAAAAAAACATCTTACAGCAAGACGGAAGAGGCAATGCGCATTACAGGGAACATACACCGCCATAGGACCAATTTTCTGGTAAATATTGGATGAAGCAATGCCTAGCAACGAAAGCTGACCTAGAGTTCGGGCATGTTTTCATATAATTACTCTTTCTTTTGTACTGGCTTGGAATAGAACATGCATATTCTCAGGCAATAGCTACGTGTACATGACCTAATATGCAAAATTATAAGCTGATTGCTTGAGTTTTGAGAGTAAATTTAAAAAGCTTAAATGGCGTAAAATAAAAAGTCCCAAGATTTTCAAATTATACTGGGGTAGAGTCCTACCATCCACTTGGGAGGTATTCTATAGCGCCACTTGCCGGACTCGTTTTCTCCACCACTATCAGTACCAGTACCAATACCCTCAACCCTCCCCTATCCAAGAGAACCCACAATATCGTATCGCCCAGGACCCTGCAAGTTCTAAATTCACCACTGATGGGGAGAGAATTGTACTTAATCTGTCGCATATGTAACTTGAAAATTAATGCTCCAAATTTTAAAAGGACTGTAACAAAGCAACTTGGAATTTATTGTATTGACCAACGACTCTAGCGCTTTTTGTGACAAATGCAGATTCTGCTGACCTTTTTTTTAAAATGACGCATGGATTTTCAGGTTTTTAAAATGACGCATGGATTTTCAGGTTTATAAAATGACAGTTTTTTTATATTTATTTCAGATGTGGAATGTCACCTAGAAAAATATAATAGAAGATGAAAATTCATCATATTGAAAATTAATAACAAATACTACATTTAGTAGTAGGATAGTTGCATTTTAATATAGGGCATGGTTGACAAAATAGAATAGTTTGAAAACGGCCAATACATGAATAAAAAAGGCCGAAAAGATATAAATTATTAATATATTGATTATGTAAATTAACTTTTAATAAAAAATATTTTGTGTGATTAATAAGGTCATTTGAATAAGACTTACTTTAATTAAGGAATTAATTATTAAATCTTCTTGATCTAATCTAATTAAATTAATCTTATTTGGTTAATTTTATTTAATGATTTTTTTGTTCAAAAACAAATTTGTATAGTTCAAATTTTATTTCTGTATAGCGTGGGGTCCCGCGATCCGACAATTAGGTGTTAGGCTCTACCGTGTAAACTGCATTTGTCTGTTTTTATAATGCTGTTATTTAATTTTTATATTATATGGTGCAGGGCCTCACGGAGGAATGATCAATATGAACTATAAGTTCGTCTGTAATGTATAAGTCTTTTATTTAAATTTTTTATAGCGTGAAGCCCTGTGCGGTCGCCCCCCCCTTGCCAAACCTCCGGAGCCTCTGCTGCTACAGCTCCTCAAGAATCTACATGGCGAGTCTGATTGACAGATATACAAATATGTTATATAATTAGCCGAAGCCATGATAAGTAGCACCTTTGACCGCTTTTCAGAAACACAGGCAACAATGGCAAAATACACTCCTTGCATAAACACCATAATACAATGATCTCATTTTGATTAGTTAACTGAGACAATCCTGAGAAGTCGGTTAAATGATACAATGGTTCCTCCATTTCAGACAAATAATTAGGAGCGATACGACAACGCTGGCACGAGATTATTACGGATATTTCCACAGAATTGCGTTTAAAAAAATCAAGAAAAAAATCACAGCAATTGAATAATTTAAAAAAAAAAATGCAATAACCATTAGAAAGTTACATAGATATATCAGGATATATTAACAAAAATAAGTTTTCGTTTAATTAATATTTAGTTACATCATTAAGCTCATACGAAAGAAGTTATAAAAGTTTTTCAAATTTCGTAGAAAGTTTATTAATCATGAATAGATGAGCAAAAGATAACTTCCAATCATTCTTTATTCTCTTCCACTACAATGCGTAGGCGTTTCAGGGTTGCATCCCCATTGTCAAAACATACTCTTAAATCAGATAATTAACTATACTCAACATAGCACAATAATATTTGAAAGTCATTAAGTATTACTTATATATAAAATTAATTATCTTACAAATTATATTCATGAAACTATTTCCAGTTAATTGAATAAAAATTATCTTGTCATATTGTTGAAACTTTGTTATTAGCTCTCCTTGTCAAGTAAAATTTTCGGACAACAATAAATACTTAAATAGATTCAAAATTGATCAAAACAAATGTTTATTTAGAACAATTGGAATTGTTCCAAATGTCGCCCATAGAAATTTCAAAGTTCAAAAGGCGAAAAGTTGACTGGTTAGTTATTTACTGCTGTTTGGGAGACTTAGAGTTTTGTTTTGAAATCTTTCAATTCTATCCTCATAATATTTTTATTTTTTTTTATAACATATAAAATAACCTAATAAAATTAATGATCATAAGTAATAACGTAATGACGGACGAATTTCGAATATTCAATAAAATTCTTCAAACGATGGATACATGCCTGGATCTGCTAGAAAAAAAATGGAAAAATTTTAAGCACCAGGATGTAATGGTTTAAAATAAGATATAACTTGATCTACTCGGTTATTCAAAATCATCTTGGAAAGTCACCCAACTGACTGAGGTATAATCCAGTTATTTATGCTCTCGTTCATAACTAGCTGTAATTCAATTGGTCACATCAAGAATATTTATCCACGTAAAAATGCTTTAATTGGTTCAAGATGGAAGGTAATCCTGAATATGGTTTAATTTATAGTAAAACTATATATAAAAGCACCAATGGAAAATATGTTTTCTTCAATTATTAAAAAAATATTAACAATATTCATATATATATATATATATATATATATATATATATATATATATATATATATATATATATATATATATGTATATATATAAATTTAAAGATTAAGTATATTCTCACGAGATAAACCAAATGACTGAATGTAAATAGTGGTCTGCAAAAAAAAAAAAAGAATATGTTATGCGTCCCACTTCCCAAGACTACGCGTTCTCTCCCATACTGTTCCACCTATTAGCTCCTTGTAGGAAAATGTAAATGTACACAAATTTATGTTTGCTAATTGACAACAGTTCCAGAACCATGCTGACACACTTTGCATTATTCGCAGCTCTGAGAGAAGTTTCTCAAGACGAATGGACGTTTTACTTATTAATATTCTTAATTAATCAGTTTCTCGTAATCTTGTTCAGGATGGCATATTTAAGAAAAAAAAGTGCAAGTTGTGTATACGAGAAATGAAACAAAGAGGTGAATGATTTCGAAACACTACGATATGACAGAAATATGCAAATGAAGGATGAACTCTGAATACAAAGTGCAAAAAGAGTTTCACTATTTCAAGACATCATTCCAAATAAGCAAGGGGCATACCATATGATCGTGATGAGATAGGGTATGTAAAAATTGATTCAGTAATTAAGTACCTCGTGGATCGACTCGGGGTCGGGAAGCCCTCATGGGGCTCACTCTACTTTTGTTAAGGGGGCACCCTTAATTGGGGGAATAAATTGCCGGTTGAGCGTGATCTTGGTCAAATCATCTTCTTGCACAACCGTTAGCTTATAAGCAGTACAGTCCTTACCAAGTACTGAACCCAAGACCCTTCACGGGTTGTAGTGGTACAGGTTTTTTTATGTTTTTTTAAGTACCTGTATACTTCAATTCCATCATGAATAATCATAAAAAACCGTTGAGAAATAAAAAATAAAACTGAAACCATAAATGAGTCCAATACCAATCCTCTACCATCCTATTCCAGTCTTCGTTTGCAGCCAACTGAACAAAAAATCAATAATTTAAAAAAAATAAGATACCATGTGGAGAATTAAAACATGATGCAATTGATAAACATATGTAGTATACTTGGATAGAAACAGAAATAGCGCTGGATGATCAAGATTTTAAGGTTCGTAAAAGAAAAAGGAATAAATCACGTGATAAAATAATAAGGAAACTATTTAAACTAATACAGAAACAACTAAACTACTTTTTTCCAATTATTCGAAACTGATAATTGAACAGAAACTAAATTCATAAGCACACAGATTCAATGTTCAGTAAAAATAGATTCACAGACAAAACCCATAATTGTTTCAATCAAAATATTAGGACTAATAACAGAAGCTCCTTGGTACGTAAATAACGAAACCTACACACTGGCATGCAACAACCAGCAGTAGATCAACAAATACGAACTCTATCTATACTTCCATCATTAACTACACAGACATACCATGAGACTGATAAGAGATATGACTACACATGGTATGATCAACATTACTAGTACACCACAAAAAAGGAGTTGGATGAGAGATCTCCTCCTATTATACTAATATAGGATCTAGATGAACAAGTAGAATTAATAATAAATAAACATCAGGTATCCGAAAAAAAATTCCTCTCTAAGTCCTACACTATTAGACAATTATCGCATTGCTTGCTATAATTCAAATACTTGATATTAAAAAAAAAAAATCATGTCATACACTCGTATAATACAACATGCAGTGTTGCGACTGTCTGCAGTGGGATAAGTTAATGCTCCATGGAAATCCAGATAAATTTCTATTTACCAATAATCACCTTAAGCTGAAGAAGATGGATGAAAGCTGGATAGTGATCATTGAATAATCAAAATTTTCACTTAGAAAGGGAGAGAGTAGTGTTGTGCGCTGCTTTTCCACAGCTTCTACAGTTGTTTACATTCAGTGACACCCCCATTAAGGGATCAGGGAAAGGTGCTGGTAAAGGTGCTTAATTCACGACCTTACGATATTCTTAGGAAATAGTGTAGTCCAACACAGTGCTCCAACACCAGCTTTATCCTATGAATGATTTCAGGAAATAAATTAATTAAGCGGGCCCTGGTAACGTTAGCCCAACCATGGTTTCCTCCTTAATTTAGTGTGCTAAATCGGAATTTGAACCAATTTCGTAGGTAGTTCGCACTCCTAGATTCCTCATAAGTAGTGTTAATTGTATGTTATTAAATACATAATATAGGATATTAACATGCTATATAATATATCATATTATTATATAAAAGGAAAGCCCTTTTTTCGTTTGAAACAGCTATCAGCAAAAAAACCAATCTCAATCATATTTTCACTACATTATCTTCATGGTCACTCGAAGGTTAAATAATAATAAAATCTACCGATATTTCATTAATTAATAAACTAATAATTAAAAAAATTATTAGTAGATTGCTAAGAGAAAGTGTCCAACTTGCTTATGTATCGTAGCCATGACAACTCCATGTCTGTAAAAGGAAGTTGACTACAAAAAGTTTTTAATAAATGTGAAACCGTTATTTTGCGAGAAAAAAAATAAATATATAAATTTGCGAATGAAATCGGAGGGTAAGAAAAATTTAAAAGTCGTAAACCAAAAATATAAAAATTTGTTCATTATATGTCCAAGAGAATAACCAAAAATATAGTATATCCAAGATCATTGCAATGAACTTAAAATTGAACAAAACAATTATTACAATCTATGTGATCCAAAACATATAAATAATAATGTTTCGGTAAATATAAAATTTTAAATAAATAAATGTAATAATTAATATCAAACTTTCGATTAATCTAATTTAATCGAATTTAAGCTGTTCATTTAATCTAATTAAATACTCAACTCCAGCAATAGCGAAGCATTGCTGCTAGTTGTAGTCAGCTAGTATAAATATAGTTGTGTGATTGTGTATTTGTGTTTGTGAGTTGTAGTTGTGAGCTTGAGTACGTGTATGTGTATTTATACTCGTATTATTTATGGAGTTCTAACACACACGGTTACGATATTTAGAACTCCAGAGAAAGTATGAAATACCCGATTAACTCGAAAACTCGGTTACCAAACCCCCATTAAAAATCCATACCAACTAACACGTTAGCCATTTCAGTAATACAAGATGGGAGCTGATGATGGGTGCTCAAGATTATAGTAAGCAGACTGAAGATGCGGGCGGTATTGCCACTATGATGAAATGCCTATCACATGGTGCAATAGATGATCCTGACGAACATAATATGAGCAAAGCATCCTCTTGCAATACCATATCTGTCAGGGGATCCTGCATGCCTCTCTGATCTAACTAATTGCTCTCTTGCAATACTAACTGGTTATTCGTCTTTCATCGTTCTAGTTTAATTTCATAATTTAAATTCTTACAAATAGTTCGAATTGAGTTACTATAAACGTTGGAGTTACTATGAAATTCAACTTCCATAGGAAGAGAGTTGTGGAGAGAACAAGATGAGAAACACCACGCTAACAATAAGTTAAGTCGTTTCGCAATTAGTCCTGGAGCCGGGATCCAAAAGTCGACTTAGTATCAAGCTAAAATTAATAGCAGAGCTTTATTTTGTTAGTTGATATGAGACTAGAATGCAGGTTGAAGAAAAATGCTGTTTCTTCAACCTTAATTTTAATAAAAACGAATTTGAAGTGCTAAAACGTTTATGGTTGTCTATAAAATTTATCAATTTTCACCTCATTGCTTTACATGGTTTTAATTTAACATTTGATGTTGGTTTAATAAAAAAAATACCATACGGTTTTGAAGCATTTTCTCAAATAACTTTTTTCGTCCCTTTCCATTTGGTTTTGAAACTGCTAGTTATATTATTTTATTTGAAAAAAATAGATTTAGAAGACAAAGTCTCAAAATGTAATTCTCTAAGCGTACCCGAAGTCGACTTTGAAACATTTAGTAGCTTGTCCCTCAAATAGCATTTTGATTCGGCAAGTCTCCTCTTAGATTATAAATCGTCATTTTCTTTAGTTTTAGAAATTATAATCAGTAGTGTTTGGGCTATTATTCATATAAATTAAAAAGTACTAAGAAGGGGTGTCCAGAGCTTTGTGTAATTTCCTCATATTCTTAAATTTTAGAGTATTTTTTTATAATAACAGGTGGTGTGAAAAAGTAAAAAAAAAATGCCGTTTTCCGCATTCAAAAATAGTCACCTGCTTTTATCCCGCAGAATTATCACAGAGAACAGAAGAACTGATTGGCAGCCCGTATTTTTTTTTATTAGATGTAATTCCCTCATTCGTTTGTACCAATTAAATTTTTGAGATTTTTTTTAAATTTATAGTCTTATATGTATTGATTCTTTAAATTTATACTTTTGTTATTGTAAAATGGCAATTATAGTTGGAAAAATTCGAATAAATAGAAATTTTTAATTTCCTCATTTCTATGATAGTGAGCGAATACAACCTATATGAAGGAATTTCACGAGACTTAATAGGACATAATATATTTAATTTAATTTATATTTATAATAAATTATAATTTATAAATATTTATACTTATTTATTTCATTTAATTTATATTTTATTTTTTTTATAAGGCACACTCTTAAACCTGCTTTGGTGTTTGTGTGTAGAATACATACATGAGCAAACCAGTCGGACTTTCTGATTCTGAGAAATGTGCCAAATTATGGAATGAGAGTTAAGTTAAAATATACGACTGTAGGGAAATCGTATATTATCATAGTTATTATTTATCGTATATTATCATAGTTATTATTTATTATTATCATAGTTATTATAATATTATCATATTATCATCTGGATCGAATAAATACTTTATTACTATCGTAATCCCCTCATCCAAACTAAATTAATGAAATGATTCTCACAAAGTCATTATGCAATTCCCTCGAAGGCGATGTAATTCCGTCATTTCAACAATTTCTTTCCTTTTTTTTTTTAATTAGATAAATAATGATGTTGGTGAACTGCTGGGGGTTGCATTTCATTTAAGATTGACTAGAGATTATTGTAGATTTTTTAGAATTCGCTAATTAAACATATATATACTAGCATTCAATTTTGGAAAAAAAAAACATTCTCTGATTTGACCTTTTTTGTAGAATGGTCCACTTCTGATATTATATAAAATATTTCAAATTTATAATCTACTCTTTTTTCTGGATGTCTGGTTTCACTAGAAAAATATTTGAGTTTTCGCCTTAGATTTTCAGCACAGCAGTGTAATACTTGGTCTTTAAAATAAAATCGATATTTTATCGATAAATAAAAATTGAACAAAACTGTATGTTATTTTTTATATTTGAAATAAATGTGAGCTCGGTAATACCACGATCATGAACTATACACCATCACGAAAGTCCTTCATAGTCACGATCACGATGTTCCTCTATTCAATGAAACTTTAACAGAACCTGCTCAAGGAAAATTTTTACCACTTTTTGAAACGGTTCAACGTAACATTAGTACTAGAATATAGTGTAGGAGCTTTGTTTTTTTGCATTGTTGATTAATCAACAATAATCTGTTTCAATCAATATTTCACCGTTTTGATTAATTATTTTCAATAATGAACCTTTGCAATCAAACAAGGAGCCAATAAATGCTATTTTGGACTACGTCGGCATCTAGGTTTTAGCTTGATATCAAGACCTACAAAAACAAGGTTAACAAGACACTGATCAGAACAGTGCTACTTACGAGTCAGAAATATGGGCCTTCCCCAAGATGAAAGGGATCTCCTGACATTTAAGAAGAAAATCCATTGTAGTATCTACGGCCGAGTGAAAAATGGCTCAACGTGGAGAAGGCGTACAAAAAGATAAGTCTACTCTTTGCTTAATGAGCCTGATGTTGCAAGAGTCATGTCGCCAGGATGTGGCCCAGCGAAATCCCAAAAAAGCTTCTTGATGAAGACCTATACGTCACCTGACCGAGAGGCCACCCGAAGCTTCGATGGTGGTATCAGAGAAGACTATAGAAGTCTGCTCGGAGTTAAGAATTGGAGGATAGCTGCACTTCAGCGATTGGGCGGAAGCTGCTTGAGGAGGCCAGAACTAGGTATGTCCAGTAATGGGTTGTCGTGCCGATGGAAGAAAAGGAAATAAACAAATAAAATAAAATGTTAACCCTGCTCAAAATATGAGTTTTTACGTTTCAAGATACTTAAAATCCAAAAATCTAATAAGAGAAAATCCTTCCGTCCCACCTCCTCGGCTTACGTAATACATGAATACTTTATATTGGTTTATTGCTGTAACGTTTAGTACTGTTCAGCCTGCAATATATTTTTTTTCAAACGCCTCCTCTATCTCCACAACTTATTCTAGACATATACGGACTTATACCTTCATGGTTTAAAGGAGTAAAGGAGATAGGCTCTAGCTGGCATGTCTTATCGTCCATAGTAAGGCAGATATCAATAGAAGAAGATGTTTGATGTCACAATATAACAGTTATCATAATGATTTATTATTAATATAATTGCATTTTTAGCACTCAATTATTGATGTATACGTTCGCTGAGAGATACTACGTAAAATTCTCTATTAGAATGCAACAAAAATCTTATATACCAAATAACGAGCAATAGGATTAATCAGTTGCACAATATCGATTAATTTTTTCCTTAAAATATTTGCACCGACTTAAAACCAGAAGTCAGGTTTTTTAAATATTTATTTCCAATTATGGTTAATTTTAATAATCATCTTTCAAATTTTTAAAACAATAAAATCAGAATACTAAAGCACATGAAATTCTTCACGTCTTCTCTCACAAAAGACATGCAGATTAATTTTTGCGCAATATTTTTTTAAACTATTGCAGAATGACAATACTGTGCAGCATATATTTTTGGTTTGTCAAAATGAAAATAAATTTTAAGATGTTCTATTTATTTTACATTAAATAATATAAAAGTAGAAGTCATTTAATACAACAATCACTTAAGTTTATGCATTTTTCGTTACTCTCCATTTTCTTTTACAATTGTACATGTTAGATATTATTTTTTCTGAAATCAGTTATTTCAGTTTCATACAACTTTTAGATTTTGAGATAGAATTTTTGTTAATGTAAATATTGAGAGTAAAAAACAAACATTATTCTATGGAGCTAAAAGAGTTTAATCGACCGTCTAGACCCCTAGCAATGGCAACATCGTAAATCCGAGTATTGGTTGACGATGATCGAATCCTTACAAGTATTCCACGTCCTTACAAATAATGGATTTTTTGTTCTCCTTCCACAGGAAAGAGGAGAACAAGAAATCCGGAATCGAGAATAAGGATCTTTGCCCTGGTGCCCTTGGGTCAAAAACCTACTTGAAGGATGCCAAGAAATGGCAATCCGACGGCTTTGCTGGCTCGGATCCAGCGCCAGTTCCCAGGGGCTCCGGCCCAGATGACTCGCCTCCTGTCTTCGGTCACAGTCACGACCATCAAGTCACTTGTCTATCCCGTCACGAACTACCAGACCACAACTGGTCCCAGTTTGTCTTCTCGAAAGGTAGATGACATTTATGGATCAAATTAGTCAGAATTACAGAATCCCATTTTCCAAAAAATACGATGGAAGGAATATTCTTACTTTTCAGATTGGTGTCTGGCTTCCTCGGTAAAAAACAAGCATTAATTTGCATGATACTGTAATGCCACTTATAAGATATTTTATAATAATTGCCAACATTTATTTTGTCCTTGTTAGTGAAATAAAAACATTATCTTATCGACAGTATTTCAGCTGAGACTATATATAGATATTATTTTTTTAAATAAATTGTTACTATTGCAATAATTTAGGGATTATCTTGATTGAATTCCCTTTCCTCACGAATCCTTAATAAGATCATATCGGGCTAGGCACAATAAAACGTGCAAATATATGAATCTTCCTACTTCCTGTCTCGTATTAATTGCTGTTTTTTTTTAATTGCATTGCAAATACTAATACATCCAGGATTCTTATTTCGTCATAATTCCGTAGTAATGCTAGATTGTGTAACTCGGAAAATTAAAATTTCGCGGAATATTATCACCGCGTCGAAACTTTTATTTTAGTTTTTTTTTTAACCTCATACATTCAATTTAATTTATCAATCAATGAACTCATACAAAAAAAAAAAAAAATTGGAGTGATGTAGTATTTAAATATGGATACTTACCGTTTTCACTAGAAGAATATATTGGGAATTATTTTCTCTAGTGATTGTTGCTATAAGGGAATGCTATAATACTTATTTAATTATTATTATTGTTTTTAATATATATCTTCTTTTTTTTTTTTAAACTACATTAAAAACAATTTTATTTAACTTTTTTTCCTGCAATCTTTGATTATTCTTAGTTTTTTCTTTGTTATTTTATTACATTTTCGCTTTTGGAATATTTTTTTGAGTTATAATATATAATATAATATATGTATTATATTGAGTTGATCCTAAATCACTTTTTAAAGTGATATTCCCCGAAGTCAAATAAATAAATTTTGTCTATAGTTATGTAATAGTTAATCAAAGTACTCTAGGAGAAAATGGTGAGGGTAGCGATCAAAATTAAATATTAATACAATATAAAACAGAGCCGGAACTAAGGAGAGCAAAGGAGGCAATCGACACAGGCCACTGCCGACAGATTATTAGGTTAAGCAAAGAAATATTTGTTTCTGCTTTACAAGTTGTTTTGAGCTTAATCCAGTCAATAAAATGAGATAATGTTATAAGATGATGATATTTATTTCGAAAAAAAAATAATACCTAAAATACTGTTATAAAACAGACTTTTAATGAGAAGGGGAAGGTGAAAGAAGGGGCGGCAAAATTAGGGTTCCCCTCCCTTCACAAAAATTATCGTTCCGGTCCAAGTATGACACAACTAAAGACAAGGCACAACAAAGAGGATAATCACATAAACAGATGAATTAAAAAAAAAAGTATCATTTATATACTGTGCATGGCCGTAACTAGGATTATTCTCGAGGGAGGGGCAACTTAATTTTGACGCCTCTTCTTTCATCTCCCCCTCTTCCAATAAAAGTCAATAGCTTTATAACAGTATCTTAGGTAATATCATTTCAAAATAAATATCATCATATCTTAACATTAACTCGCTTATTGATCGAATTAAGGGCAAATAATCAAAAAGCTTTTACTTTACGTAAAAAAAAAATTTGATCGAAATTTGCTTTCCTCTATTTTTGACCCAGTACCTGTTAATATGATTCTCACATTAAAGTTATATCTTTTCATTATAGCTCTGAAGAAAACCTACAAAGTGGGCCGAAACGTCGGCATGCCGATTAAATAATTTCACACTAATTTTTGTTAAACAAATAGGTAAATAATATGAATTTCAACAAATAAGATAAACAAGCAACCCTTACTAACATAAAATCATAGCTGTTAAGGAATTTTTGGGTTCCAAGCGTGTTAGAATTTTCGGCAAGGACATAGTTTATAAGGATTTGGGTTCCTATTAATAGAAAGAGGCTAACTTGTATAAATAATTCCCCAAATATGAGTAGAAGTTAGCGGTAAAAAGAACAAATTCAAACAAAAATTTATTCTAACGTTTGTTACATGCTGAACCATTTAAACCGTTCAATGGAAGTACGTTGCATTCAACATTCACGGAACCAAATAACACGGCATTGACAGACGTTTTATAACGCGGACGTGATCCTTTTGGTATTAAATATTGAATATAACTTTTGTTATAGGCGATTCAGGAGCAAGCGTCCAACTTTCCACCGAGGCAACCTGGCCTGCCGCAGAAGAATGAGGAAAGTCAGGGTCGTCACGGTGTACCTTGCTACGTCTCCAGTGAAACGAAGAGGAAGTTATCCGGTCTGTCCACAAATTCCATTATAATCCCTGGGTTTCAATGGTCACTCTCCTTTTAGGCAGACAAGGAAGGGGTGAGTGAGCTGGGCAACGCTTTAACTTTTTGCTTTTGGATACTTATTGTACCTAAAAGTGGTTGGAGTGACCTGTGTAACACTGTCTGGTTTATGCTTGAGGAGTACTCACAATCCACACATAAGTATGCTAAACATGCTGTTTGTGCTATTTGTTGAGTTTCATGAATAGCATGCAGTAGAAAATAAGTCAAATAACAGGCGCAATATAGCAGACTTTTGTAAAAGGCATTTGTTTACGCAGTTAGGTAATGGAAATTTGAACAAGCGGTTAGGCATTTGTTGAATTACTTCCGTAAAATTAAAAAAGTGTTATTTCGTGTTACTTCAATGGAGAAGCAGGAGAAGAGAGTGAGAAACAAGGGTATCTAAAGGTAAACAAAGGAAGATACACTTCTTTTTTTACAAAAAGTATTAAAAAATAAAAACAAATTTGAATTAAAACAAATTTACTCTATCTTACCAGACAGTGCCACTGTATCTATGGTAATTACCAAGATACAATAATATATACACTGGGCCCCTCATAATCCTGAATTGAGCATGCTTATCATATAGCGTGCTTAATAAGATTGTGAGAACCCCTTTGGGATATTGAACAAAGTTGTCGATAGACATCTGGTGTACCTAGATAGGCATAGATAGATATCTCGGAGGGGGACTCCCAGGCACCTACTTACCTGAATCAACTGAACCCTTTTTCCGAAAACCTTAATTGCTATTAAACTTATTTATAATTATTTTAAGAACTTACCTTATGGAAATCAATATTTAATAATGTTATCCAAGGTTTTGAGTCACTATTTAGAAAGGATAATTTTTATTATTTTTTATGGTTCAATTAAATCAATACTTCATTAATTAATTAATTAATTGAGAAAAGATTCAATGATAATCAAATTCAACCAAGATTCAATAAGAGTAGGGACTCACACTATTAAAGTAATCAGTTATTTTATTTGAGGTTATTAATTTTCTTATTATCTTATTTCGCTAGATATCCGAGGTTTTATTATATCTCCGTTTCAGAGCAGAACTATCCTATCTCCATATTTGACTATTTCTGTTTTCGATCACTTAAGATAGTTCAGATTACTGAGAATCCGTTACAGAAGTAGCCTATCTCTATCTATATAATCCTTAACCCTAAACTTAGCAATGTGTTCACACACGTCACAGTTTTTTTTTTTTCACTAATTGTCATGATACTGTTTTATTATTCAAATTGTCTGCCAAGTTCAGAGATATATATTTTTTAAATAATTTGTTTGCAAAAAATATTAAATTATAAAAAGTTTTTAAAGAATATTGTTTTAAAAAATTCACAAAGATCTTCTGCCAAGTATAAGTGGTGATATATGATAGTGCCCCCATCAACCTGGCTGGTACCCCTTAAGTATTAATGATTGAAGCAATATTTCAAAATCTGAAATGGGTTCAATAAAATGTAAATTCTCTACCCACAATAGCTAAAGATCGCAATGCATGTCAATTTTTTTATATTTACATTAAGTTACATGAACATTTATAATGATAAGGAACATTTATAATGATAAGGAACATTTGTAATAAGGAAGAACATTTATAATACCATTATAATAGGTATGTGTAAAAAATATTATGAAGCCAATAAGTTGAGA
Organism: Rhaphigaster nebulosa; assembly: GCA_948150685.1. Lineage (NCBI taxonomy): Eukaryota > Metazoa > Arthropoda > Insecta > Hemiptera > Pentatomidae > Rhaphigaster > Rhaphigaster nebulosa. Next base: position 63,920,673 of record OX411312.1, read on the forward strand.
TAAATTATGACCAACATAAAGCAACAAATTTTAGTTTAATAGCACAATTTCAAACCGATAATTCCAATATTTTTATCCTATAAAATTATATAAGCTGTATTTATTTACTTTTTTTTTAAAGTTACTATAATTATATTATGTTAATACTATTGATGTATTATTGTGACCGGAATATTTATCAAAAACATTTGACATAATAAAATATCAGGTCTGGATGTCTTCTTTTATCAAATTCTTTCTATTCACTGATTAAACAAAATCAACCAACTGGAAATTTTTATTTTTTTTTAAAAGAAACCTTTAATAAACCAGTTACTTATCTAATTTAGACCTTAAAGTAGACTAGAATAATATGTAATATGCCTATTCTTTAAGATTATATGCTCTACTTTTAAAATACAACGAGACCCCTTTAATGGGAATCAAACATTTAGATTACTCAATGCGTTATAGTCCACAAATCTAGATATTCAAAAGAGAACTATATAATTTTAAATCTTTGTCATATTATAAGGTACGTCATAACTAGCTAAATGTAACTAACTAAATGTAACAACTATTTATAAATGAGTTCTGTAACTTTACAGGACTTTTCTACTTACTTATGTAATTAGAATACTATTCAAATTTATAACTTTTATTGTTTTTAAGACAAATATTAAAAAATAGGAGAAAGACAGACAGTATAGACCTCTTGGTATTTTGAGGATTTCAAGGTAAAAAGAAGCCACATATGGTGCCTATCTGAACACTCTAAAATGACCTCACAGGGGTGGATGAGGATGAGAACAAGGAAGAAGTTAAACTACAGGCTGAATTCCTGCCCGTTGTACCAGAGAATGAGGACAATGTAATGCCTGAAGGTGAATACCAGTAATTATTATAACTGAAAAATACTATTCAATATTGGAAGTAATCGTCCTCCACTAATTCCTTGCATTTAATTTTGTTTTGCAAATGTAAATGTGCCTCAACCAGGCATCTACATCCAAAACCAGGGCAGAGAGTCATGTAGTGAAAATGGTCAGTAGTTTTTTTTTCGTGATTGTTCCCTTTCTGCAATATTTGAGGTAACAATGAAAATTAAAAACTAGTTTTGTTACTCTAGCTTACTCTACTTAGATTTTAAAAATGTATCCCGCTTTCTCTAACCATATTTAGATGTCACCATGTTTTTTATTTTAATCACAGTGGAATAATAGTATGGGCTATAAAAATTTTTTTTTTTTTTTTAAGTGGGCTAAATCAGGAATACATATATCTGAAAAATTCAAATATCTTCTGCTATGAAAATTGATTTTATTTTAGCTTCCCGATTTCCTACGGTCCCGAAATGATTTCTGAAAATTCTACTTCTGCTAATCATTTCTTTTTTTTTTTCTTTTTAAGGAAAGTAGGCAGCTTCCAACACAACTCTTTGCATTTATACTCTTATAGTTACTACACTAGGTCTTGATCCATTATTAGAAATTAACTAAATGAACAGTAGGCAGAAATTTATTCAAGCATATGAAAACCAAACAAATGTTTTTTTAATATTTGAGCTATCTTATAACAATATAGACCTTCCTCTCCTCCCACCTTTCCCTCACCAATGTTGAGGTAATAATTAAATAAGTAGTACATAACTGGAGGAATAAATATCATAAAATCTACAGAACTACCGGTAAGCAACTGTATTTTTTATATTCAACATTTCAGATAAATACATGCATATCAACATATGAATTTTTTTGTTTTTTTAAAGCTCTAGAATGAAATGTGCTCTAGTTCATGAATCTGTTTACTATTGAACAGAATATTCATTATAGTAATCAAAATATGTTTGAATATTCATGCATAACTTACCTTTATATCAGACAGGACAAAGTGAAAAGCTGCATTGATGATAAAGAGCATAGAATCACAATGACTATAGGAGTAAGAATACCACAATGTTGGTTATCAGCAACCTAAAAAATCAATGAAAAATGTTTTTGTCATTGAAATAGGTCACTAAAACTTAACAGTTAGTTAATTAGTTAATTCCTGGATCAGGTACTGTTTTGATGGCTACATGATACAATAAAATAAAAATTCCATAATTAAAACTATTATTCAAATAAAAAAAAACTTTGAAAAAGCACAATAAACATTTTATTTTATATGAACTATTAAAGAACAGAATATAAGGAAGCATAGTATATTATAAAAATGAACTGGTTCCATCACTATTAAAATGATACTAGTATCTTAAATGAACTGAAAACAAAGAGATTTTTTCAAAGAGAGAGTAAAAAATAATTAATACCATTGAATATTTTAATTCAAGTCATTGAATATTTTCAATATTCATAATATAATTTTCTTCGTAATTTTTCACAATACATGGAAAAGTGGGAAAATAGTGATTATTATTTTAAATTTGTATTATGAGTATCTTATGAACAATTAAAAACTTTTGATTTATACTGATATGTAGTAAATATATATATATATATATATATATATATATATATATATAAAGAGTCGCACGAGCCTTATAATATTGGTTAGAAGAATAGCTATGATGGTCACAATACCCTGCTTCTGATTTCAATGGTATACACAGCATCCTTTATTAGAGGATACATGAACCATAGTTTCGGAGGAGAGGAGTACGCAATGGTATGGTCCTTCAATATTCTCCAGACGGGCAGGAGGTCTGGGCATATTCTTTACTTTTCTGGAAAATTGTTTAAAGAATAAGTTGTCTAAATGTACTTTAAACAATTCTTGGATTAAAATTAAGCCAAAAATTTAACAATATTGGACTACAAAAAATAAAAGATTGATTTATTAGCAAGTTCCTGTGCATACACCTATGACGGTTGTTTAGAATGGTATACCATTCTTTAAATAGCATTAATAATATAAGAATGAAAGTAATAATCATAGATTAATCAAAATCTCCTTCAAGATAAATAAATCTCCAATCACGAAAAGCTACAACAATCACTCCATTTCAAGCATTTCTAACTGATCTGCTCTCTAATCTGTTCATAAAAATAAATGTGAACAAATATTTCAGATTCATTAATCAATAATATGAAATTTATCAATTTGTGGTAGTGTTTCTCAAGGAGCGAGAAAAGCCATTTAATCAGATGATGAATTTAATAAAATTCTTAATTTTCTTTTAAAAATGAATAATAACCTAACATCTTATCATTCCTAACGATCTAATATCTTGTGTTATTCACCTAATATCCTGTAATTCCAAACTATACAAATGAGCTACTGGAAAAAACTTTATTAACAATTATAAAGCATATAAAATATATAAAAAATACATGTGTATACCATCCAAATAGCAAATGCTCTAATAGAACAATCCTTGGCATCCATTACAACATTACAAGATGGACCATGGATTTGTTCTAATGTAATATATTTTTAATTTTAATGGTCGTTGGTGTTTCATAATCGTATGGTTTCGAAATGTAATTTTTTGAATTTATTTTCTCTTGAACACCAAACTTTATTAGAAAAAGAGTAAATGTTTAACTGCAAAACATTGTTTTCATAGGTAGTGAAACTGGTTATTTGTGAATTAAGAAATAATTTCCAAGAAAGTGAAATTAGTCATACTGGCTGCATTTCTATTGATTCTATAATAAATTAAAAAAAAAAATTATAATTATCCATATCTATAAAATGCAATGCACTTCACTGAAGGGCTAAAATCTTTTCTTTCTTTTGTTTCAAAAATTTTAAAATGCAAAGTTTCCGAATAAAGTTTATTGCTAAAATAAAATTTTAGCATTCTTTTTAAAAAGAACTGCAGGTTGTTATTGGACCTCTATGAAACCTTTCTCAAAACACATGTGAAAGGTGGTTTAAAAGCTTTAAGAATGACAAATTTGATATCAGGGACAAGGAATGTAAAGAATAGCCGAAAACATTTCAATACCGTTAAAATAGTCTTCAATCTTGGGCAGAAAATAATTACTAGAGACAAATATAAATAGTAATTAATAGGTTTAAAGAGAGCTCCAGATATGAAAAGGCAATAAATACAACTGTCTTTTGATAAAAGAAAATTGTGTGCAAGTGATTGCAAAACCAAACAAATAATTACCATTGTGTTAACCTAACCCAAAATTTAAAATTGTCTAGTTGAAATCAATGATATGCTTCAGTTTATAAAATAAGTTGTTTTGTTTTTTTTTCGTTTTCAAGGGCAAAAAACTGATGGTTATTATTGTATTCATAACTGGACAAAACAATTTAATTTATTAACTTTTTAATAAAGATTATCTAATAAAAAAAATGAAAAAAATAAATAGAAATTGATTCATTATAATAGTGAAAATAAAACACGAAAGAGCTAAATTCAAATTAGAAGAAATGGTTCGATGTTTATAATGAATTCAATGCTGATGTTGATACATTGTTCATAGTCGCCTGAGATCTTAAAGAGCTGACAAGGTACACTACATGTTTCTGTATCTCTACTGTACCGAGGACACTCCTCGAAGATGTGACTCACAGTGAAAGTAACTGTACAGAGTTGAGAAGGCGGTGTCCAACGGCAGGGTCCAACTCTGAAGCCTCGCCAAACTGATGGTTGGGTGGACTTTCTACCTAACTAAATTTAATAATGGTGAAACAGGTCTTCATATTCATTACTTGGCCATGTTTTTTCAAATCATAATGGTTCACAAACATCAAGACAAAGTAAGAAATAAAAACTAATTGATACAACAATAAGTTTCTGTTTTTAGCTCATCGTAGTACTCTGATACTAATCCACTAGGAATAGTTAATTTAAAAGTCATTACACTATCTTCATTACAAATAATGAAATAAAATATTTATTGTTAAAATTAATTATAATCTCATCACTCTTAAACAGGAAGATAAAATGTTAAATTAATGTTTCCAACATACAGATAATGAAAGTTCCTATTAACACCCAACCATATAATGACAAAATTTAGTAACCACGAAATAAGATTTGGCATAGGAATATATAAAAGCAGGATATTTACTCTATATAATATAATGTAATCATTGACAGGAACAAAACTGTTAATAAATGTGATTATTTTGTTTTGATCCATTGAACTGTATATATATTTAATCAATTTAACTATGTTGCTGTTGAATTATAATGTTTTAAAAAAAAAAAAAACATGATATTTTTCTTTAAAATAACATATCTGTTTATATACTTCTAATAGGATATAGTAAAATATTAATAAGATATACAAAAATACTCTCAATAAGAATAAAACCCTTGTAGAAATTATAAGTTCAATCAGCTAGATCGAAATGATGCTACTTACATAAAAATTCATTATGTTGCTAGTAGCCTAGTTATAGGCTAATTCGACATATCCATCTAAGTTAGTACAGCATGGGCTATTAGTGAAGCCCAAGCATATAAATTTTAGCAAGGGAGTTCATATTTTTACACAATGTGATGGTTAATGAGAAAAATTATTGAACTTCATGAGTTCAATCAAAAATGAGTAACAAAAGATATAAGATTGCTAAGGATTTAAGTTGCTTCAAGTGATATGAGTATAAGAGTTGGAGTAATTAACATACTACCTTCTGGAAATCATGCTAATCTGATAAATATTTCTGAAACGATCAAATTACGTTTTAAATATTAATTTATCATTATTTTATAATTTTTGACACAAAGTGTTATGAAAACATAAAAAAGGCTCACCCCCTCATGATTAAGGTAAATTAAGTGTTGAACTTTTATGACTTTTAAAGTTTATATCATATGGTATAAAATGGTATAATGAAAATTTTGAAGCAATTAGGACAAAAAGAGAGGAAAAAAGTGGTTTTTATAAAACAGAATTGTGGGAGAGAACAAAAATAAATATGCGAGAGATTAAAATAATAAAACAATAAATTCTTGTAATTTCTAGTTATATTAAAAATGGAAATAAAACTAGTATGATAGGACTACTAATGTAATAATGAAATAGAAATACAGTTGAGTCTCTATAGTCCGACACTTGCCAGTCAGGTATGTCCAGTAGTATGACACTGTGCTGGTTGATACATGAAATGGTCGTTACCACGTGTTGATGTGTGTGAGGGAGACCGAAATTTGTATTTATAATTACTCTAATGGTTTTTGTGGTGTTTAAAATTCCTATTTATAGTTTAATGTCTGAACCCGATAGAAGTGGTAAAGTTGGCCTTCTGTGATTGTTTTCTATTTTTTTTCTGTTACATATTTGGCAATATGTAAAATCTTTTCTATTTTTTTGAAAGGCTTTTAACTGTAAACACAAAAATAAAATCTTGTACTTACTCATGAAATAAATATCTCCTAAGAATTATAAACTAACCACTTTCCATCAGACAAACATCAAAACTATTGGCCAGGCAATTGAAACTTAACATAAACACTCATAATAGCATAAATATTTCGCATCGATCAAAAAAAATTTGTCAATACTTTTTCCTTCAATATTTTTGTCATAACAGCAGGGGCCCAATTATAAAGAATTATGCGATAAATAAAAACTGATATTTAAATAATTTGTTAAATAGAATTTTCTTGTAAATAGATTCCCTAATAATGCCACATGATGATATTTATCATGCTTAAGTCCAACAGATATGTTTTATAAAGAATTTCTTACAACCAATATATATTAAAAACTGAAGGAATTGCTTATGAAACAATAAATAAGAATGGTTCAAATTTAAAACATCTATACTTCATGGCCAATCAATAGGTTTAATAACAGTATAGAATAATACCTTTCCATCGAAAGATTTTCTTCAACCATTTGTTGCATTCTGAAAACAAATACAAAGTTAAAATGTTATTTCATATTTCATCACCTATTGGACAAATAATAATAAACAATGGGTGTAAAAATGAGATTGAGTTAAGAATTAAGTTAATGATCTCAGATATTAGTTTATAGTACGCGATACTCAATATGCATATATTTTTTCATAAAACTCTCTTGAGTTTTTTTTCTTAGGACATAATATAATCCTATATTTCAGGCTATGTAGAGAACATCATGGAAGATGTCTGTTTTTTGGTAATCAGAATGATTATTAGATGTTATGAGATCTTGAAATCTCATCTGGAATATTATTATTTCAACTGAATAGTATTAAAGACTCGTTTTAGATAAATCTATAGTTTCCTATGGTAAAGGAACACCAAGTCAAATTCACATACATTTTCAGACATGGGCCAATTTTTAAAGACTATGAAATATGTTTGTAGTTCATAAAATTTTACCATAAGAACTTATTACAACTAATCATGTTATTCTGTAACAATTCAAATCAATTATAGAAACTTACTTTAAGATAACATTAGGACTTCCATTAACATCTATATAAAGAATTAAGAATCCTACTGTCTCTTAACTTCCGCCAAAAAATTTCGGTAGTTTTGCAGAAAATTCACTAGATAGCATTAGTGTCAGTTATAACATTTTTTATTTATAAAATTTAAAGATTTATTTGTATAAGAATATAAATAAAAAATTTATTGATCTGCTTAAGACTTTTGATAAAAAAAATGGCCCAAAATCACTTAAATAAAACAATGTTTATTAGCAGGCGTTCACCTAATGAAACTCAAACGCTTAATGGCGGTGAGTCTTCAAGTGAGGTTGCCCAGTCAGTTATCAAGTGTGGCCCTGTGTTGATGTTTACAATTGTTGTACCTGAATTAAAATACATTAGTCGTCAAATTTTATTACCATAAGTGTTAAACTTGTCATTCCATTTTATTTATATGAATGTTTTGCTATTATCGTTTGTGCCTTTGTATTTTTGAGTTGCGGTATCTGTCATTTTAAATAATATTTGCGTGTAATGATTTTAAAAGGACTGTGAATTTCTTCAAAATTAAGACACTAAATTATCTTTTAAATTTTCGATGAGGTTCACAGCAGAATTAACGTAGTCTAACAAAAAGTGTTTGTCCAGGAGTGTTGATATGGGTTGACATTTATTCTAAAATGAATTCGAGATCGCATTTGCATTCTTTTGTAAACAATTCTTTAGCGATTCGAGAAGAAATTCGAAGATTTGAAAGTGTTCATCCTTCTATTTATGCAATTTATGATTTAATTGAGTTGATTCCTGACAACTTGATTTCGCAGCAAATAAGGGATCATGTTGTTTGCATTGAAGGTATGTTGCTGCTTAAATTTTTATATTCTATTATTTTTTATTATCTCTAAAAATCCAGATAGGTACAAACAAGAAAATACAATATTTTCAATGTTTCAAATATTACCAAATTGTTATCTATCGCAGTACCTGATTACACAGTTTATCAATTATTATTGTACAATTATTATCATGTCAATTATTGTGCAAATGTTTCATTAATTTGTTGAATGATGCCTCTGAGGAAGATGTACAAATGAGACCAGAAAACATCTAAAATATTCTTAGTAGATGTTTTGATAGATCTGTTGATATATGGATTATCTGGATTTTTAATTTAGTTAATTATTGTTGATAGACTTGGTTTATATAGTTTCAGTGCTTATCTAAAGTTAAGCATGTATATATGTAATTTTATGTTTTACATTTCAATCCTTTATTTTCTTCCTGCTTTTCCTTTAATGAAAAAAAAAAAATCATGCATTCATTTGTGTTGTACCTGTGCATTTCATTTACTAATCAAAAATATTATTTGCACAATTTAGTTTATTTGTTTCATTGTAGTAATTGTTTTTATGGATTTGAGTGCAGATCCGATGATGTTATAATTTATTTTATCCAAATATGTATAAGTTATATTTATTTATATTCATATTTTGTTATTCGTCTCGAAAAAAATGACTGCTGTGGAAGAGATTCTTGAAACTGGCTTAAAAGTACAGAATTTGTGTGCTCTTTAAACTAATTACTGATTTTGTTTTTCGCCACAGACTGATTTTTTTCACACATTAATTAATTTACTTTTAAGTATGGTATCGAATCATCATGGAAAAATTAATTTTTTCTACTGTCAAATCTAATTGAACATCAACTGCAGTAGCTTTTTGTTTAATTCAAAGCTGTCTACTGAAATCAAATCACAGTCCTTAGCAATGCTTCTCATTATTTTTTTTTGGTTTCTCCTTCCATAGTAAGGCTTCATATCTCTTGTATTACATGGTCACTTTAATGTTTTACCTTATTGTCTATAAATATAATAACTTTTATTGAGCTTCTTGTTATGGTAGGTCATTGTGTCGTCTGGCTGGTCTACTCTATGAAGATCATTCATATTTTTATTCTGCTTACTGGAATTTAAATTTAATAATATTGTAAATAGGATGTTGTATTATTATTTAATTTTTAAAAATTGTTGGATTAGAACTCTCTCTTTTTTTTCTTTTTTTTTTATGTCTGTCAAACTGACATCAATTTAAAAACATGATTAATTGGGTGGGTCTTCTTGCTGACTTCTAATACTAAACTTATAGTTTATTTTTTTATTGGTAAATATGTTATTTATCTGTATGCCAACTTTTGTATCATTCTCGTCCAACTTTTATTTGTTGTAATTCATTTTATTTTCTTATTCTCCTATTTGCACTTATTTTACTATCAGCTTGAGCTCCTGTTAATCTGTGGTCGCAGATAACTTGGTTTAGCTTTCCATATCAATTGAGTTATAATTTTATATTTGTTGAGTTTTGTTATATTTGTTAATGAGTTATAATATTAATTTGTTCATTTGTTTTACTGCATTTTTTTTCTGAAAGAAAAGAAAAAAATCTTAAAATAATGTAAACCAATTCATGGTTTTAAATTCTCCAAAATATATACTAGATTTTTTAAGGAAAACTATTTTGATTATATTAATCTTGAGAACTATAATAAGTAGGATACTTATATCGATTATAACGTGGAGCGTTCAATCTTTTTTTTTATACATACACTTTTTTTTATATTTCAACTATCGATATTTTAACTATTAAGTTTATGGTATACTTAAATCATTAGCTAAAATAAATGAGCAAGTATTCACGTGGAAAAAAAAAGTGTAAACATGATAGTTATTTGATTTCTTGCAAAATCCCATTTTTTTTTTAGTTTATAAAAAATAATGATATCTTTTCCGGATATTGTCAATTAATATTGGTCCCCTCAATCCTAAAAAGTAATTTTTGAAAAAAATCGTCGATATTGTCGTCTTTCTAATTTTAGAATTTGTTGGTGCAAAAACCTGAAAAACACGAGTTCCGAGAAATATCTTTATGTCACTAAAGTCAAAACTATTTATTGTTGATTAAAAATAAAGTTTCGTCTAATGACACACACACACACACACACACACACACACACACACACACACACACACACACACATATATATATATATATATATATATATATATATATATATATATATAAAATAATATATAGCATGTATGCAGGTGCGGATTTGTTGTTCTGCCGCCCACAGGCATGGCAGATAATGCTGGTCCTCTCCAATCATTCCTATTCCTAAAATCAATTATTGCTTTATTGTTAAAAAGTGGAGATAATTTTTATATTTATGCGTGCTTAATTGGGTTGTTTTTGATACTTACAAATTGTTTTGAATCCAACAATATAATGTCACTCAAATTTTCCCTCTCCCTATAAATTGCCGCTCCAGGCAAGTGCCTAGTCTACCTGTGCGTAAATCCGATGCAACTTAAATCTTAACCTATTTCCCTGATCCCACTGCTTATATATCTCAATTCCAAATTGAAATTTTAAAAAACCTCATACACTTGTGTTACTTTTTTGAAAATAGTGGAATTATTGAAATTTTTACCAAAAACTTTGAAATTTTAATTTTACCTATTAACTTTATTGCTGTTTAACTTTTTCAGTTCACGTATATAAAAAAAAAAAAAAAAAATATTGTTTAAAAAAAGTTTGAAGCAAAAAATTATATTAGTAAAATTAATAATTATTGAAATTAGAAAACATTGAAGTTTTTTTTTGTTTAGGGTTGAATCCTTCCTTCCATTTCTTAGCTCATATGTCGCTCTTGCCATGCATTCTATAATTTACTTTATTTCAGTGATATAAATAAAAAACTATCTAAATTTGGAGGATTAGTTATGAAAATGCTATTTTTATAAAAAATTAAAAAAATGCTTCAAAGCTTCGTTCTTGTATATCAAACGTGTCTGCTATCATATAATAATACATTTGCAGGTACGATGAAATTCTTTCTCTAATTCTCAATAATAAACGTTTCTTTAACTTTCTCATGACGGTTATTTTCCTATAATTTAATAAGATACAATCCTCAAAAGGTATTTATTTAAATGAAAAAATAATTTCTCTTTTTTATGGTGGAAGCCCATAAAATGAAGGCATAATCTCCTTTAGAGGTGTTGAGTCTGGAATTTTATATTTTGATTCCTCAGAATGTTTCCAGTCTTGGGACAATATGAAATTTTTGAAATATTCTATATATATTAAAAAAAAAAATATACAATTTTAGGTTGTATATTATTAATGTGAGCATGACAACTTTTTGTAAAACAATCAATTAAAAAGTTGATCGGTTCACTGGTTTTATTTTTTCGTAAGCTATTAGAAGATTTCTCAATGCAAATTTTCCTGTTATTATCTTATCTAAGAAAGGAAAAAACACGACAAATTGTTTATTAGAAAACGCTGATGTGTTTATCGCTTTCTTATCTACGTCATTACATTATTTTTTTTTAAGTTTAAAGTTAGTTTTTTGGTTTGTTGGCATTTTTATATCATAGGTTTGTGTTAATATCTTGAAATGGGATTTTGAACTACTAGAAAAACAGATAAATGAGTTTATTGATTTATATATCTCAAAAATATAGGTATATAGGAGTTTGGCCTTTTTTATTTTCCTTCAAATCTCTATGGTATCAATATATTTAAATAATTCGTATTAATTAAAATTAATTATTTTCACAACCAATTATTATTCAAATTTAAAAAGTTAATTCATAATTCAAATTGGAAATACCTAGCAACAAATTTTTTTTATTGTTTTGAACTAAACATGAAACTCACTATTAAAAAAAGAAATACACAATGGTTATATAAAGAAAAAAAAGTAGTGAATAGTTTCACAACAAACATTTGAACTGAACTGAATGCTCTAAAGAATTTTTGCTGTGTTATTGTTTCTATTCCAAATAGTGATTGTTTGCTTTAAATTACAATGTATAATAATCTGTTTTCATTAAACAAAGCAGGGTCTTGTATATTTTTATTTGGAATGCTTACACTTATTAAGCGATTTATTTCATTTAATTGCAAGTTAAATGTTGATAGTATGGTGATTTTAATAAAAATTAAAAAGTCCAAATTCCTATGTATGTACATTTTAGTAATATATCTGTCTAATTTAATGTTTATATTGTGATAATTTGTTTTAAATTACAATTTTTCAGGTATATATAATTTTAGAAACTATAGACACTTTTTAACTAACACTCTCTTCTGACACGAAATTTAAATTTTCGAGTAATGCCTAAAAATTTAAGTTATTTTAAGATATAGTTGGAAGATTAAAAAAACAAAGCCTCTCTCTTATACCAGTAAATAACAAACTAATCAACATTTGGATAGGACTATACTAGGATATGTGTTGAGATGTCTTGGAGTGATGTGCTGTATCTAAATGGGGGATTATCAAGAAAAGGCCAATTTTCTGTCACGAATTTTCAAAAAAAAGTAGAGGTCTCCAAAAAAAAAATTTGGGCATGTTCTTTGGCCAATGATTAAGGGAATAAACCATATTTTTGAGATCAACATCACTTTTTATAATAATAAACAACAAACAAACAAAATTAAAGAAAATTCTTAACAATAACATGAAAAAATTAATTTAAAAAAGGATATCAAATGTTTTAATGTTATTTGATAAAGTTTAGTACCAGTTGCCACCTTAGTTGTCAGTACCAAGGGCCTATTGTACACCCCATGGAATGATAATACAGTTGAGTCTTTATAGTCCGAAACCCGCCAGTCCGGCACGTCTAGTAGTCCGACACTGTGCTGGTCAGTGTATAGCATGTTCACGTTACCGCGTGTCAATAGAAATTTGTCGGGTAGGATAGAAATTTGTTTTTTTCCTTAATTTCTAATCGTCTTTACACGTGAATTATTACTTTCTACAGTAGTAATATAGAACTTTTATGACTTTTAAAGTTTATATCATATGGTATAAAATGGTATAATGAAAATTTTGAAGCAATTAGGACAAAAAGAGAGGAAAAAAGTGGTTTTTATAAAACAGAATTGTGGGAGAGAACAAAAATAAATATGCGAGAGATTAAAATAATAAATCAATAAATTCTTGTAATTTCTAGTTATATTAAAAATGGAAATAAAACTAGTATGATAGGACTACTAATGTAATAATGAAATAGAAATACAGTTGAGTCTCTATAGTCCGACACTTGCCAGTCAGGTATGTCCAGTAGTATGACACTGTGCTGGTTGATACATGAAATGGTCGTTACCACGTGTTGATGTGTGTGAGGGAGACCGAAATTTGTATTTATAATTACTCTATCGGTTTTAGTTGTGTTTAAAGTTCCATTTTACAGTTTAATTATGTTTGGACCCGGTGGAAGTGGAAAAAATTGGCAGTGTAAATGTTCGCCTTCTATAATTGTTTTTTCTGTTACATATTTTGTATGTATTTATGTATAAATATTTTCTATTTTTTTAAATGTTTTAATATAAAAGTTACATATATCTATGCATACATCTATCATAATAAATATATGTACATAGAGTGTCTTCCTTGCACGTTTTTATTTAACCTCTTCTAATCCAAGCAGCCTCCATAATACGATATACCCCGATCCCTTATGCGTTAAATTGTAGAGACTCAACTGTATTTTCATTCACGACAAAAACAATTAATATTTAAAATGCCTAATGGAAAAAAGAATTATTGCACCCTTGTTCAAACCAAAGAATAGAATGAAATGGTAATAAAAGGAAAAATTAAATTAAAGTTTGAATAAGTGAAACATTGAAGCATAGGATGCACATTAATAAAATGTTCTACCATTGGGACGTTCGCTCCTGCAACGCTGGCTGAGGTGTGAGGGTCATGAAAGAAGGTTATTGTAAGATAACAGGCCTGTTACAACAAAATGACATTCAAAAATTCCCCGTTCGTCCTACTGAAGGATGAGGAGAGTTTTTTTTATTCACCTCGGAATGGGATTTATTTCTTATGTAAAAAGTTCATTGAGCTCAGATATAGGCACAACTTTGTTGTAATAAATGGATTAACCTTCACTACAGTAGCCTGATACCTGAAACAGAAATCTTTTCTAATTTATTGTATATTTTGAAGACAAGAATTGCATTTTGTAACCTGAAAGCAGTAGTGGATGCACCTAGAGTACCGACTTTTTCAATGTTTATGAAGGTGAGTGGAATGAAATGGTGGCTGATCTGAAGACATGACTATATATAGAAAATTCTTTTAAAAAAATCTACTTTTCCAGGGCATATAGTTTGGAATATTTCCATCTGACACATAAAAATTGCCCTTTTCTTGAGAATCACCCAGATGGGTCTTTTTTGGACTGATGGTGTGAGATTTGCTGCTTTTGCTGTCCTGATGATGCTTGAATTGGCGAAACGTCGACTGGCCAGTTACTAATTAATATTTGACAGTTTTTAGGCAATGTTTTTGGAAACTTTCAATAATATTCTAACAATTATTTTTTTAGTTTTGCTTTTTTTTTAAGTTATTTTATTATTATATTATTTAATCCAGATATGTGATGTTTATATGGAGTTACGGTAATGAATTGAAGGCCTTGATTCAGTCCTAAAATATCCCCCAACGAAGTTGAAGTTGAAAGTTCCTAATGCTTTGGCTGAGCGGACTTGCAGCGGTGCCCGGATATTACAAGTTAAACCACCCAAGCCCCTACTAATCGTCGCCATTAGCTTTTCAGTCCACTAAGCATTAACCTATTTACTGCTGGTATTTCTACGACCAAACCTAAGTCCTCACGTTAAATGTGCTAATAAAATTACACATTTTATATTAACATAAAAGAGTAAAGAGTTGAAAAATAGACAAAAAATAATTGTTTGGATATAAATGGGAGATTTAAAAAGCAAAAGCTTGAGTCTCAAAAATATCAGTAAATAAGTGACCAGACAGCGCTGAAACAATTCAGGCATCTTCAGAACAGAAAAAGACTCTTATTGTTAGACATCACACCACATACTAAAAAGGTGATTTCATTGTATATTTTATGGTTTTTCGTATATATTTACCCTAAAGTAAGTGTTTATTTCCGAAAACGATTCTGTTTCACAGGAAAACTAGAGTCTTTTTAAATAGGGAACGATGACAAAGACAGAACACTTTTAAAAACTTATAGTTTGTAGTCCGATTATTATAATTCTTCTACCATTGTGCATTAAAGTAAAAAATATATAAAATTGATTAACTTCATATACGTTTTTAAGATTTAGTATGTTGTAATATTCAATTTTCACTATCTGCTTTGTATCTTTTTTCTTTCTCTATAACTCGACCTCTTTCATTTTCTGGCCATCAATCATGCAAATCTTGATAGTGCCGACGGCTAACGATTTCCCTGGATGTCTAAACGCGAACTTTCCTAGCCTCGGGGATGTGAATAACTTGAACCAATATATATATACTTCTGTCTGTTTTTCTCTTGTACCTCCTCATAGCAAAAAAAAAACAATAAGTTGCTCTTATTTGCTCAGAACCTTATTTATAAGCCATATTTATTAATGCTTATATAACTTATTTCTTTTTTAATTAACAGTAATGGAGGGTTTAATTGGCATAGCTGTGCCAACTGGCCCCACAAGGATTTTCAAAACAAGATGGATACCACACAATTCCAAGCATCCGTAACAAATGGTACATCCGTAACAAATGGTACATGCATACAACCGCAGTTATTTTTATTTATTTATTCACAACGCTCCTTACCTCTCGGCAATACGGGTTTCGGAAGCATGTCACCACTACCTATTATTTCTCTTCATTCTTTTTTTATTTTTTATTTTATTCACTAATTCAACAATATTAATTCGTAATTCCTTTAATTCTTAATTTTTCGTTCTTATCCGACGGAATGCTTATTTCATTATAAATGATTAAAATAATTTGGCCCTACTGTTTCTTTCCACCAGTACACGAAGGATTCATAGTATGGGTAATTTCCCTAACTAACTAACTGAGGAAAATCTCTGTGATGACATAGAGGCCGGTTTTCCTCCGTAGTTTATTTCTTATCGCCTCAAACGCAGAGCCGATGCTCAAAAAAAAAGATGGTGAAGATGCTTTCAGCAGTTTCCTAAACTCCACATCAGAGGCACAGAGGGTTAATGTCCTTTCCGAAGTTATGGAGCTTGGCACGGAATCCCCTATGTCCGGTTGACATTACAACCACTGTTAACCAGTCTTTCGAAATCCACCATCAGCAGCACCTTAATTAGATTTCAGGTTCACCGGAACAAACAAATTTACGATGGAAAAATTTACTCGGCTGTCAGAAAAACGATGAGGTTTTTCCTTCGTGGTGCTTCTAAACAGACTGAAGCTATGGTGAATGGTAATCAAATCTGCCAACTAGCCCCTTATGCCAAATAATCCCAGTCTTCCCTACTCATGTATTCCTAGCTATAATGGACTACGCTATCATTAAAACCATCTTCAGGGCGTTGAACAGCCGTTTCCACTTTCTTTTTTGGACGCTTCCATTTTCTTTGAGAACACAAAATATATAATAACGTATATTATAAGACAAAAAAAAAAAACACTGAAGAATTATATAAACAAA
Organism: Rhaphigaster nebulosa; assembly: GCA_948150685.1. Lineage (NCBI taxonomy): Eukaryota > Metazoa > Arthropoda > Insecta > Hemiptera > Pentatomidae > Rhaphigaster > Rhaphigaster nebulosa. Next base: position 63,937,498 of record OX411312.1, read on the forward strand.
AATGAGGAAGCTATAACAATAGCATTAATATAGAAAATAATCTCAGAAAAGAATAAAAATTATGAAACAATGATATAAAGTTACAGATAAAGTAAAATAAAAATAATAGAGGAATTTCTGAGAAACGAGTTCTCACCTGGTGGTTTATATTTGTATCTCTTTTTATTTATTTTACCATTTTTACTTTTTTCCTTCATTAAGTCTTATATTTATTGGTATTGCATTCCCGTCGCGCCGTCGAGGAGGGGGAGAGGGAAAATACCCGCGGTCCGCTAAAAATTACTAGTGAATTTTTTTCCTTCATTAATTCTTATGTTTGCTGAAATAACATTCCAGGCCCGCCTTCGAGGAGGAGAGAGGGGGAAAATACCTGAGGCCCGCTAAAAATCACTAGTTAATTTCCTAATGTGTATATATAACTCGGTATATTTTGCACATTGCCCGTTTCGGTAGCACTGGCACTAAAGATTGTTTAGTGTGTTTAATATAATACTAAATTGTTTGAGATCTCTATGGGACAGCTAAGATTGTCTGATTTTAGTCTAGGTATGCAAGAACATTGAATTTTGTCTCGGTTATTCAAACTTTCGCAGTAAAGAAGGCGAGAAGAGTGTTATAAATAAGGAATAGTTCAAGCTATGCTAGTATTATCAGGAACACTTTACTTAAGTAATTATTATTCAATTATGCTATCGTTATTAAATAATTTTGGAAAAAAAATATGTGATGTATTATTGGAATAATTTTTTCCATATATATCAATATTCCTTTATTGGTATATTTTATATAGTTCCTTGATGAAAATGACTTCAATATTGTTATATAAATAATTTTGATTGTTGTATGATATTTAAAGAAAAAAAAAACACCTTGAGAATGGGGGAGTACCGCGAAACGTTGGTGGAACTATATAAAATATACCAATAAAGGAGTATATGGAAGACATTACTCCACTAATACATAACTAGAATTTTTTTCTTCCTATTATTACTATAGTAAATACTTGTTATGATGTAGGAGTGTGTCGTTTTCATAATATCCATATCTTATAAATAAATAATATCCATTATTTTAATAATATCCATAAATATTTTAATATCCATATCTTATAAATAAATATCTTAATATCCATAAATTAATATTATTGACAAAAATTAAACAATATTGAGTGGGAGGGGGCACGCCTGTATTTCTCAGCTGACGGCGATTCTGTATCATCCTCCTTTTGGCTTTTATGTTTTATTTGCTTACCCTCTTTTATGAATAATTATATATTTACTTTCTTTCATTATACTATTCTTGCTTTCATTTATTTTCATAATTGTTTTTTTGTTATTTTTAATTCTTTCTTCGAATATTTTTATTTTCTTTTGTCTTGTCATCCAACGAAGTAACTTTGATTATATCATTTGTATTCATCGTTCTGATATATTTTTGTGGTTCATTTTAGCCGTGAGGATGGTCCTTAAGTCTCAGTGACTTTTTTATTTTTTCGTTTTCCTTAATTACTTTCATATTCAGATCTCTTTCTAACTAGGAAAACATTTTGTTCCCAATTAACTGTTAGTTCAAACTTCGGTTTGTAGTAAAACCTAACTGTATGATTTGTTTTTTAAAGTCACTGTGACCGGTGACCTGAGAATCTATAATCTCCCTCAAAAATGTTTATCATATTAATCATTCTGTTTTTTTTTTAATGTCGCGGTTTCAAAAAATTGTTGGCTCCCAAGTTGTTAGGTGGATATTTCATCCATAAGGATAAAATGTATGAATTAATGTAATTAATGTATGAAATATTTCATACATAAGGATTATGTAGGACTTGGAATTATTAAATTCCAATTATTGGTATTAATTATTAATACCAATAAATTAAATTTTTTCTTGCCTGTTCTCTATCTAACTGGATAGATAGATGCTACCAAATTTAGGTGTGTCTTGTGTTGTCCCGGTGAAGGTAGCGAAGGCATATGAGGGAGGTTGTGTAGGCTACCCACAGACAAAAGGTTTCCCACAATATGAGCACCTCATTGGTCTGTTCACAATACCATGTCCCAGAGGCATGCCAACACCCACCTGCGTTTCCTACTAAACCAAACACCACGAAATGATGTGCATTACGGTATTTACCTTGGCCATGTGTTGTATCCGTTTATGACCTACGTTAGATGTTTTTTGTCTGCTATTTATATCTAATTTTACACAAATTTTTTTTGTTTTCTTTTTTACTTTGTCGTAAACACTATTAAACAGTTTTTAATCTTATAAAATCTTTAGTGTGCATTCCGTGATATGATATTTATTAATTTTTTATTTTCATTCTTTTAAACAAACTACATCGGATATTCCGGAATGTTTTTCATTTTATTTACTTTTTCGTTTTCCTTTAATTACTTTTATATTCAGATTTCTTCCTAACTCTGTGAATAGATTTTGTTCCTGATTAGAATTAACTGATAAGAAGAATGAATTAACCGATAAGAAATCATCTTACATAAGTAATGTTAAAAGAAATTCATAATTTTGCTGAGATACATTTATAGATTAAGAGGCATTTATAAAAAAATGTAAATATACATTTTATTTTTCATTTTAAGTATGTATGTAAAGTGGATGATATCTTACATAAAATTTTTATTATAGAACGTATAATTAATTCTTATTTAATGAAAAGAAAATTTGTGAAATTATTTAAAGTGAATCATATGTGTTTGTTGGAAAAGTGACTATTTATAATAGGCTAATTACCGTTCTTGTGAAAAAAGAAATTTAAAATTTATTTTTTCACTTTTTTATTTCTATATATTTTTGTTATTCAACAAAGTATGTTTTATTTACTGCTCATTCGGAATTTCGCGTTATACGGACTATCCACGGGAGTATTTTTTTCGGATAAGCGGGTTTCTAATGTATTTGAATTTTCTAAAATATCATTGAATTTTTTGTTTTTAGAAAAATTCAATATTTTTTTCCAATTTTATTTTTAATATATTTTCTCTTCATTTTTTTTTCTTCGAACTTTCTTATGCTTTTGATATTCTTGTGCCATTAAAAACCAACCCACAATTTTTTTTAATCAGTTAAGTAGAACTAAGTTAAATGAGTATATTTTATAAACAATTTCGAAGTTATATTCGGAACCATTTAAAAAAAAAAAAAAAAATATATATATATATATATATATATATATATATATATATATATATATATATATATATATGTATATAAATATAAATCTATTGGACTGCCGCTGAATTGTTTTTTTAAAGACCTATAGGCGATTTCTCAGATTTTTATAATTATTTTTTTAATGAGCTAGAAGTGATGAAGTGATTATTATTATCACTTATTTTTGAGTTACAATTGAAGGTAAAATTAATTACAGCATAAAGCATTCACTTATACCATCCGAATGTATTAATTTAGAGCAAAATCACTGTTACTTGAGCTCCCCAAGATTTTTCAACTTTACCGTTATTTTATATTAATGCATGCAAAAGGTTGCAATTTTACCGAGTGTTTTAGATTTATCTAATTTATTTTCTTATTCGAATTTCCGTGCTGTGGAAATGCACCTGGCACATCATTTTGAAAGCCGTATCAGTGTTGTTACTTCAAGTCACAAATATTATTGAGTAAACTGCTTGGATTATTAGCTCGTTTGGAGTCGTAGACATGAACATCGATTATTTTCCCAGCCGTTCTATAGAATTTTCCGATATTAACACAAAAAAATATTTTATCCTTTTTCTTTGATTTTGTTTCACTTTTTAGAAATTCGACGAGCCTATCATTTATTTTTTCTGCCACTTTCTCTTCATGTCAGATTTTTTTATACTTTCACTAAACGATGGGAACTTTTTTTTTTAATTGCGTACATTTTTATCATTCTAAAGGAATTTCCTGTAGGTTTCCATTTTATAAGAATTTACTCAAGAAGTTATTTATTGTGTTTTCACATTATGCATTATACATTTCACATTATTACTGCATTTAAAATTAAAATGTTTGTCGATTGCGGTTATGAATACTGCTTGATGAATTTCTTTGTATGAAAGTTGTATCTTTTACGAATTAAGCTATGTTGAATTATATTGGTCATGTTATGGTTACTTTTATACAATACACAATCCGCCATTATAACACAAAAATCACAGCTACATGAAAAATGAGTTATCTTGCTAAGCAAGTTACCGTGTATTATATTTTCAGAGATAATATAATAAATCACTATTAATTATAATATTTTGTCGCATTGCTCATGAAATGCTCATGAAAACGAGCTTCTTATCTTAACCTTGACAACGATTCTTTCATTTAATCCTTACTTTTTATTTCTATTTTAATAAATATTTCTTATGCAATAGATATGTATTTGTTACTTATTGTTGCTGTAGTATTATTGATGACAATTCGATATCAACCAACTTTCATCTACTGTTGATTCAACGTAGTTATGTTGACTTTTAGCCATAAATATTTTGCAATTCAACATTTTCTACGAAATGTAATTCAGATGAATCATTGGCTTATGTTCTTACTATGAAATTAATAAAATACCAAGCAGTTTTATTGATAATTTTATTTTTAAAAAAGAGATTATTATTGGTTCTTGAATTTGGAACTTATTCCTTGATATTGCAAGTCTCCGTCCAATATACTCTGTTTTTGTATTCATCACAAGGGGTGTCCATTTTAGATTTACTTTCTCGGTATTTCGAAAAGTTCTTTTAACCTTTAATTTATTTTAAATTTTTAATGAACAATAACTTTTTTCATCACTATAGTATGGATTACCTTATGATTCGATGCCGCTCTCTGACGTGCAATATAGTGAGAGTGCTGCACCAGAGGATGTCCAAGACGTAGGCAGGTTGCTCCGTTCCTTACTGGGACAGCTGATGAATCACAGGCCTCTTTAAGAGATTGAGAGGGCCAAGGACAGAACGCCGCTACCTGTTCTCTTAACTAGGACGTTTTCTTTTCAACTCCTTGGGTATACTATTTTTGGTATCTTGTTTTCTGTATAATCTGGATTTAGAAAAAGTGAAATTACGATTTTTTTTTTTTTTTATTATTATCTCAAATCGCAAATATAGGAGAGTTCGATTTCTGTTGTAAGAATTTTCCCGGAGATTTTGATCATATCTGTATATCATGCATTTAGTCCTACTGTTATCAAAAAATACTTGAATTCCATTGGGCTTATACTTCGAATACGGAATGTAGTCATTTTTCAGTGGATTCCGTGGCTATGTGGTCTGCCTGGAAATGAACCTCCGGGCCGACCAGAGGGGTTTGGTTCAATCAATTCAGAGGAACTACGGGTGAGCCAAAAATAGGTTAACAAATCTGGGAAACAATGAGATTAGAAAATACCGGACGTGTAACCTTTCTACCTCGTTGTGGATAACAGGTTCTATTGTTAAGTATGCAGAAACAGAGGATGAGGTTCACTGATTTTCCAAACTGCAGTGATAAGACTAGCGAATTAACGGAGTGAAAAACATCTTTAGCATGTATAAACTACTTAAAGAATCATAAAATAATAAAAATGTCATGAATTACTTATGATAATTGATATTCTTTGTGTATATTCAGTCATTCTACTATGAACTACATACTCTATGAACAACTCAATATTTTTAACCTTTACTACAATTTTTTATTACCTTTGTATAATCATAAGAGTTAAATATAACATAATAGTCAAATTCAAATTAGAGACAAATATTAGGATGATTCCTAGGCAGGCCTTTTATATATAAAATAAATGTTTTGTTTTTTTTATATTGGTTTATTTTTACTAGTAAATGACTTATGTGTTCCTTTGTAATGAAATAAAAATGATTTATATATATATATATATATATATATATATATATATATATATATGTATATACATCGTATTAAAATGGCGGCCAACTAAAGGTTTCGTTAGCCCATATATCGGCTGAGAAAAAAGTATTTCGGAATCATTATACCAAAGAAAAAAAAAATCAATCCTAATAAATTATAATTTTTTTTTTATATATAACTACAAAAATCTGTCCCTCTGCCGCCAACCGCTTTTCTTCGAGACTACAGGACCGTTTTTTTTTTAGATTTGGCATTGAAGTTACCTCAGGAAGAACCGCGGAAATCGAAATTAACATTTACCATTTCGTTTTTAAATAGCGGCCAACTAAAGGTTTCGTTAGCCCATATATCGGCTAAGAAAAAAGTATTTCTACATCACACACATATATATATATATATATATATATATATATATATATATATATATATATAAAAATAAAAAACACAGTAAATTATTATGCTATGGTTTATTATTTCCAAATATATATATATATATATATATATATATATATATATATATATATATATATATATATATATATATAAATATGATGTAGAAATAGTTCATTATTGAACTATAAGGTTCATTATTGGAAACAAAAAAGTCATGTGTTAATGAAGTCTTGTATTTAACGCAACCTAAGGGATTAAAGGGGCTATTCCTATTATATTTTTTTTTGCAACATAAAAGTATTGCGGGTTTCTTTTTATCCCTAGAGTTAACTAGTTCTCTTTTGTATTTCTTTATGAGTTAACACTATTCCGAGACTAGGTTATTCCGTAACGGAGGAAGTTGGGGTCTAGATCTGGCAATAACCGTTCCTTAGATATCTCATGTCGTAGTGAACCATGTAAGGAGGATTTAGGAAAATGTAAAGATTTATTCTGAACGTCATACATGTGCCTAAATACGACTGATGAATTGCTTAAGTATTTTGTTTAATGATATGAAGTAACAAATAAAAAAATTAATCCAGAAAATGGATGAATTAGGCAAAACATTAACTTCAGAACTTAAGGTTTTGGTTGTGTAAGCTCCACAAATTACCTAATAATAATGAAAAATGGAATGGAACCAGAGGTTTATACCTAACAAAAAGCCAAGTTTCGTACTATCCTCCCTATGTTCACAACGTGTATAACTTGTATTACAAACAGAAACAGGTCACGGAGATCCAAATTTTCCAGTCGACTTAGGAAGGGAAAGCCTAAAAATAATATGGCTACATGTTCTTTATCAAAGAGTAATTTGGAGTGGTTCCAACAAACGGTCTCTCCTACATCTCCTGATTTAGGTGACATGTCTTACATGGCAGATCATTTATATATATTTACATATTCTTTTGTTACTTTTTCTAGTAACCTATGAACTGTATGTATTTCGGTAAACACCATTAATTTTTTTGTAAGATTTTACACACATTTAAGATCTCTCTAATAAAATATAAATTACTTTAGGTTATGAAAAAATTGGAGTGAGAGAGATAGGAAGAGGAGATGCTTATAGCCAAGAGGGAAAGCCGGTCAGTTCCGGCCGGGGGGAAAGGGATGAATCGATTCCATTAATCGGCTTCCGTCAGTAGTGGCGATTGGCTCCATCGTCCTTAGTGATTGATGCCCTAAATGTTTAATTTTTTATTTTTTTTTATTGTGATTGTGTAGGAAAATCGTAAAACCAAATGCCTTATAACAGCGAAAGGATAAGTAAATAAGATCGATAAAAAGATGCCATTAAAATAAATTACTGAACTTTGCATTTTTTTCTTTTTTTTTAACTTTCCAGTTTCTATATTGCATTCATCGTTAAAAAATTGTTTTTCCCTTGATTTTTGATTTATTAGGCATACAAATTAAGCAAAGAAAAAGTGTTTTCAAAATTTTAGCCTCCGTCACAGCACGATGAGGGCATTAGGCAAGAGAACAACCATACAGTGCACTTTATGCTTAACATTTGTTTTTCACTGTATTAGAATTTTTGATATAAAGAGTTGATTATAAAAGCATAGAAATAAAATATTAAAACTAAATGGACGTACCATACGATATGTGTCCCGACAGTGAACTACAGGTTTCACAATTCTTGCACTGTTCATACTGGCTGTTCTGTTCTTAAAACAGTACGTTTGAACAAGAGAACTTGCAAAATCACAATAAGTATTGATTCTTAATATATTTTTTATTTATAAAGTAATATTACATTCTGTCACAGCAGGGACAATGGTAATAGTGATAAGATAAATCATTCGTACCGTATTTACAAAAAATGAAGTAATAAAATAAAAAATAAACTTGATACAAGAAATAATAAATAAATTTATATAAAATAAAATAAACATAACATCTTAAACGCAGGCACACTATTTCCAATCAGCCTGGGACTCCCCGCGCCAGGCTTATCCCCCCACTTTTGGATGGAAAAGCATAAATCCAGGATATCCCAGCGCTTCTCACTCAGTCGCGTCACTGGCACTGAAAGCCAGTAGATACTGAGCGAGAGCGCTATAGCCGCAGACATACAGAACTTGAATGGAGAATCTGGCCATTGCTAGAACTCCAATATACATACAATAAGTATTAAATAAGATTTTTTTACAGCTTCCATCAATTCTATCAGAAATTCTCGAGGCCAAATATGAAAAGGGAATACCTACCACTACTTTCTCCCCTTCAAACAGCATGTTATGGATGCTAAATTTTCCTCAAATATATTTACTCCAAACATATATCGATTATACGTCGTGATCACGTCAGGACAATAAACAGTAATACTTTTCTTATTTTTGTCCTCAAATCCAATGGGCTCAAGGTAAATAGGATTAGTTCCGTGACAGTTCGAAATATCTGTTACAATGCTATTTTCATGCTATCGCACAATACCAAAATCTTTTGTGGTTCTGATAGAAATTGATTCTCTTACAGTTTTTTTTCGTGTCAGCCAAGGAAGAAAGTGGATATTTTTCGGTTTTGTTCTTCCTTCCTGTGCCGCATAATCGGTCATTTGATGTACCTATAGCTGTTCCTGAAATGAAGTACATAAAAATTGAAGGGGTCAAAAGAAGGAGGAAGGCTAGATGACAACTCAAGAACAACCGAAGCACTTAAGCCATTCTCTTCTTGTAGCGGTAGAGGCCATTTTGAATATTGCTAGGACTCGCTATTTTTGCATAAAACTGATAGAAAACATATAAAATATCGGTTTCAATGATAATAATAGTTATAATTCTAAGGTTATTAACTAAAAAAGTCGCTATTTATTCGGCAAGAGGGCCGAAGTACAAAAATTGCCGCAGGGTCCTAATGCTCCCTGCAGGGTGCACGTCGGTTTTGTTTATGTTTGAGACAAATTTTTTTTATAATTTTCTCTTATTAGATTGACTCAATAACTATTCCAGAGATAAGAGAAGACCTAATTTTTTTTTGACATTGTGACTCAAAATCAACAAGCTACTCAGATGATACTCAAAAACATGTAGGCAACTGACTTTAGAAGGCCATACATTGTCAATCTTGATATCAGGCTAATGGCTTGGATAGGCTACGATAGGTTCAGTAGCTATTGAAGAGTCCCCTAAAAGGTTTAAACACAGTCAAGTTATTTGACCTTTTAGGAGGCCAAAAAAAGAGGTACACCCTACGGGGTGCATTTGGAACTGGAGATTTAAAGCAAAAATTGGTGAAAATTATCTAATAAATATTTTCAATTTCACTGTTGGCAAAATCAATAAAACGCTGGAAGTTATTACATTATAGTTAATTATTTCTACAAAGTTAAAAATTTATCTGGATTGATTTTTTAATTATTTTTTTTTTAAAGTTTTTCTGCAATGATTCCAAAACATTTTACATTTTTCCTCTTTCTTCGTAAATAGCTGAGAAATGGGCGTATTAAACCTCTAATCGGCCGCTATTTTTAAACGAAACGGCTGACGGTAATGTCGAGTTTCGAGGAACATTCGTGTGCTGGCCTGAGACTGGTGCCAAATTTGAAAAAAAAAATCGGCCCTGTAATCTCGGATAAAAGGTGCGGTCGGAGGACAGACGGATTTTTTTTTTTATTCGATTTTTTTATTTTAAGTATCTCGAAACGTTAAACGTCAAATTTTGAGAAGCAGTTAAACTTTTTTTTTTCTTGGCTGATTATTGAAAATAAACAACTACATAGTTTTTAATAATGTTATAGATAACTATCCCGAAAAAAGTCTTAATTATTATAACTAGTAAAATATATGTGTAAACATTTTTTCTATTCCTTCACTCAGTGGTTTTACATATTTATATTATTTCTTTTTGAGAGTGAGAGACAAACTGTTTTTATTGTGAAATAATGTCTCAACTAAAGACAAATATTTACACTCATGGTTTACAAAAGTATTAATTAATTAACAGAATGGTTATATGATTGTTAGTCTTTTGCTGATGGATCCATTTTTTATTTGTTTTTATCTTTTATTTTAATGAGTAATTTTTTCAATGAATGGATGTTTATTAATTTTTTTTTGTACGCTTACTTTCATTATTAATGCATTTTTATTGTTAATTCTTTCGAAGTCACCTTACGTTTTATTGTTTTTAGTCGTTAAACTTAATTTAAACAGAACATTAAACAGAAATACTAAAGGTATTTTAAAAATATAAAACGCAATAAGATAGTTTGGGAGTTTTTTGCTCTGTGGAATGTGGGGTTGTTATTCTGGGGATAAAGGTACTAGGTTGGAAGGAAACTCTTCTACTGCATTGGATGCATTGTAACAGGGATATGAGGAGGAGGGAATTTTTTGGGAGTTAAGTAATTAAGAGCCTGTTTCTAGTGATGGGGCTCACTAATTATTTTGTCAGTCAAGTTACTTGTCCACAGTCTAGTCTGAGGCTTTTTACCTCTGAGGTATTTGCTACCTCTGTGGCCGTCCTGTTGGGATCAGAATCTTGGATAGGAGGTTCGTCGCCTATTGATAAAATGAAATACCGACAGTAACTGACTTCATCAGTTTACAGTTTTTTGATGTATTTTTACTCACTTTGAAGCCTAACCACGATTTGGATGTTATGGAATCTATATATATTACACATTTTCATTTAAAGTACATTTCGTTATGGGACATTACATGAGACAAAAGGATTTCTTTCGTCTGTTTGAATTTTAAAATCTCAATAATTAACTTTTTATCCCTATCTTGGGCGTAGTCTTTTCAACATATATCTATTCAAATAAGCATTATAAAACTGATGAGTTCATTTCCGGGATACTCGATTAATTATGGTGCTGTTATCTTATCCTGCTGATTTCGCAGTTTCTATTTTTTCAAAAACAATATCTATCTTCTTTTGATAAGTAACTTCTGTTTCCTTCGCTGAGATGTGCGTTGTAGGAGTATCTTGCCCATCAGCTTTAGCAAAAATGTATTTATAAATGATATTTTATTTATTAATAAATTTATATTTATCGAATTAAATTAGTGATTTATTTTTTCTTTTCTGGAAAATATTTTAATCCACCCTCCTGTGGAACAGCTACATAGGTACCCTATCTGTGGATACGACTTTGTCTATTTCACTCCTGCGATGCCCTACAAACTGAAGGACGAAAGAAGATTAAAGAGAAGAGGGAATTATTGGGTCCTCCCACTTGGTCTAATGGGTCGGGCCTTGTTGACTGCAATCAGCCTCATCGGGGCCCCCTGAGCCTTCCCCTAAATCATTTTCCCATTTTCCAATCTCTTGCCCAATTTTCAATTTCCTCCTCATCTACTGTCATTATCATGGTTATTACGTTTGCTAAGAAAGCTCTAATGTTGTCTCACGGATCATTAGGAACTGATGAATTGATAGGTGTAGCATCGTGCTAGAAATTATGGTGGGATTGTATATATTTTATACTACTTCTGTGTATTTTCTTAAGCGATAAGAAAGTCTATTTTTTTTTTTTTTTTTATAGTTTCACAAGTTATATTTATCAATTTATAATTTTATTAATTACAAGCTGGCTACCTGGATACTCTTGCAGGTTTACTAGCTGTTTTAACAATGTCATGCTTGAAAGAGCAGTATGCAAAAGGTTTTCAAGTGTGGTTTAACCGTAGGGCCTCCTGAAAAATTATATTGGGGGTCCTCTCTCTTAGCGCATTGAGAAACAACGTTGGATCCTCTGACCCTGAGAGCAGGCCGCGCGAGAAGTATCCTGACCCGCTGAGCTTTTTTTCTCCCTTGACCTCTGATTTTATTATCAAATAACGCTTTCAAACAATAATAATTATTCCACTCTCATTAAAAACATTTTGTAGTGAACATGCTTCCACCTGTGCGAAGTTGCCATTGCAACGATTAAACACTTGCACGAAAAGTGCGGGAAAAAAATTAAATTTTTTTGTTTACAAAACTTTTCTAGGAAGTCAAATCACCACAAATAACGTAAAATATCTTAAAACACTCTGAAACAAATACACATGCTAAATTTGATCACAATTGGTTCATAAATAAAACTTTTATAGTCCGAAATGGATAAAAAAGGCATGTTTTTTATTTCTAAAATATTTTCAGATTCATTTCAAAGACTTCAAATTCATACAAACAATACAAAAGACACTAAAACAGCTCAAAGTACATATTTATGCAAATTCCCAAGTAATTTGGTTCTCCCGTTTAGGCTATAGTCACGGCAAAGATAACTGACCGGGGAAAATCGCATTTTTGAAGTGTTATTCACTGTGTCTGATTGCAATGAAATTTCGGAAAATTTCTCTTCTTTTATCAGCGTATATCTGCAGAAAATTTGAAGCTCAGAGACTTCATATTTCCAGAGATCCATATAGGAACTTGATAGCCTGTATCTATTTGTTACGTCTACAAGATATAGTCACGTGGCGTTTGTCAATTTTCAATTATTTTTCCAGAGGAATTTTTTGCTTGGCGGGACAGAACGCTATCGCGTTATATCCTAGATATTATCATAAAACCAAATATAGTTCATAGCTTTACTATTTATTAACACAATAAATATTATAAATGAAAAATAAATAACATATAAATTGTAAGATCTGATTCGGTTAATCTTCTCTCTTTATCGAATATTGATTGACGCAAGAAATGAATTTGATTTTGTAATTTTGCACATTACTTCTATATCTATGTCTGGTGTGGTGGGTGTCGGAGTTAACGAAGGTGTATGGAGTTTTCAAAATGACACTTCCAGCTTTGTTGGACTGGATGTTGTTCCAAGTAATGGATCTAGCGTTGAGGTCATCCATTACCCAATGGTTCACTCTTTTGGCATTTTCGTTTAGGAGGTGGGCGAATTCCTGGAGAGAAGACCCTAGGTCTTCTGTGTTGTCCTGTGATTATGTTGGGTTTGTTTACTAGGATCTGGACAGTTTTTTGATAGATCTTTAGATCCCTCTTAGACACTGGTGGGGACAGTTCACTCCATCTGGTTTCAGAACTTATAAGCTATCAGAACTCCACCAGCTTGATCTGTCACTTCGTATCCTGGCAGGCGTATGTCCTGAAAATTGGTCCTGGTGTCCGTTAGGGTCAATACGGTGGGTTGGATCTATGATATCAATGCATATATTTCCATTATTTGCTGCATCAGTCCGTCAGTATTGGAATTTAGTACGAATCATTTTGTGACTAGGTCAGTAAACATGTTGATTAGTATGTTGGTGGAGTGTGTGAGTGTCTGGCTCTTCATGATATATTCCACCCAAGGAGGTCGATCATAATGCCGAGCTCTTTCGGCATCAGTATAATTGTCAGTCCGTTGTGTCTGTTTAAGTGGTCGAAGCCTTCGTGGTCATTGGCTGGCCAGGGCTGAGCAGGCGCTGGGGCGGTCTTCGACCACAAGCTGACCTACTTCTTCAACTGTTCCAGCCATACTTGTTGAACCTTCCGAGCCGAACAGCCGGAACATGATGCTGCTTGCGTCTCGCAGCACTCGGCGCATTTGACCGGAGCGATCGCTTTTGGGTATTCCGCTACAGCATGAGGACCAACGCACCTTACACAAACGGCGTAAAGGTCAACCATTTATCTCTTGCTCACAAGGCAGTCACATCGTTTCGTTGACCGCGTTGCGCTGGACTTGGTGACTTCCGATCATAGACCTGTGCCTGGCCAGATAGATAGGGAAGTGCCAACACCACCTCCAACAAAATATAAATACGTAGAGGCAGATTGAAAAGTTTACAAAGCATAGGTCTATCATGAACTATCTACCACCCCTAACAAGAAGATTGAAATAGACGAATTTGTGAATTTTTCACTGCTATCGTCAAACGGACCGTCGATGCGTCCATCCCGAACTTCAGGTCTCTTCCGCCAGCTCTGCGTCCCCCGCCAAATTTCATCCTGAAACTTATCGTCCGGCGAAATAAGAGGAAGAAAAAAAGGCAAAGGACCAGATCGTGAACACCGTGCTGAGACGAATTTTGAGACAACTTACAGCGGACAAAAACGGACTCTATACGACCCTCGACTACCGAAAGTAATTGACTTTTTCGGGCAGATGCTTATAATTTTTTTTTTATAGCCTCCAAGAAACGAACATACTATTCAAGACGCTGACCACAAGTGAACGGCCACAGCGGTGATAAACACATATAAAAAGCCTTAGACTAAATTGAGGATAGCTAACTAGACTGATAACAATACTACTACTGTGCCCCAACACTAGAAACGTTTTAATATGTTAATGCTAACGACTCCCAAATACTCCTCTCCTCTGGCGTCTTTTAAAATGCATCATATGCAGCAAAATAGATCCAGACCACTCTACGAACCCCGATATATCGACACCACATCCCTTGGGGCTTTGAAAAAAAAAATTGTTAAATTTATATCTGATATTCTATTTTCTTCTCCATGGCGCTACGATCCGTGTGGGACCTTGGCCTCCCTAACAATTCACCGCCATTCTTCTCGGTCCGCCGCAGCAGACCGCCACTGCCTGACCCCAATTCGCCTCGACATCCTCTAACCATCTGAGTGGTGGTCTATCTCTCCTTCTCACTTCTCCAGGTCGTCCTTCCATTATCTTCTTTGGCAACCGCTCTGCTGCCATCCTCTCCATCTGATGAGGGTGACAATATCGGCTTCTCCGTATAGTTCCAATAGCTCCCTGTTGTATCTTGACCTCCATACAACTCCTTCGCTAATGGTTCCGTAAATCTTGCGAAGGATTTTCCTCTCTCATACGCATTGTAGTCTCTCATATTTAACCGTCATATCCCATGTTTCGCTGCCATACGTAACCACCGGGTGAATCATAGTTTTGTACACAATTTTCTTTGCTTTTCTTTAAAGCCCCCTGCTATGTGATAAAAAAAAAAAAATAAAAAATAAAGTCAAATTAATTTATAAAATGAAAGAGGAAATAACTAAATAAATTTAAAAAATGGTGGTTCACTATCTCCAGGTTAGTGACCGATGCGGTTTAATAGCTATACCTAACTGCCTAAAAGTTGCATAATGCCTTTGAAAGTTAATTTCAATTTTCAGCAGGAACTCGATTACCTTTACGAGACCATGTAAGCCACATTTAATCCCTACCCTTCTCCCCTCCTTCCCTCAAAAATTTTATATATACATAACTAATAATTTCAATTATGAATTATTACATTATTATTAGCAATACGTTTTGTATGGTCTAAAACTATTCACTTACTTTATTCCCCTTTTATGTCGATAGAAATAAAGTTGATAATCTATATAATACTATCATAAAACACAGCAATAATGAGTGAAAATATAATGTAATTGTCTATTTTATTGCCATCGTTGAATTTTATTTAAACAATTTCCTCGTAGTGGCGCCAGTCTGGCCGGCTGATTGGGGTGGCTTCCAGAATTTCTCCCCACCCGACCAAGCTATTTGAGTTTATTCGGTTCTTTCTTCAGTTGGAAAAATTATATTCTAAGCAACATAATATATTAATATTAATTAATTGAAATTTATATGTATAGCCTTGTGCATTGTATTAAGAATGACTGATGATAAAGTGACTGCAAAATAGTTTGAAAATGGCCAATAATTTTGTATTAAAAAAAACAACAACAAAAAACCCAGGACCGAAACGTTATACAATTAAATGATGCTTTTAGAATAAAGATTTTATAAAAAGTTTTCATTAATGAAATAAATGTGGGATAAAGTGTTTATTTCTCAATCTATATTGATTAATATTATTAATCGAATGAGAATATTTCAAATTTCTTTCGTCATCCAAGATTCAAAGATTATGAAATGTAATGAAAAAATACATGATTACATAAAAATAATTTCATACAAGGACCGCATTCATACGTTTCACGTCCGGCAATTTGGAGATTAAAAACAAATGTGCTCTATTCTTCGCTACAACAATTCACTACAACACCAGTTAACACCCCAATAAAGCTTTAAAAATATATGTGGGATCTCCCGGAGTTACTTTAAGAGTTATAAACGAAACTGGTTTCTCTCACGCCAGATAAAAGAAGTTTATTTATTTTACTACTTTCTCTGGTTGTTGAAGTAGCGACGAAGAATAAAAATTAAATGATATTCTTAAAATAACGCTATAATTTTTAAATTCTTTAAAACTGTTTGTACTGAATAAACGCTTTTATTGTATGCAATAAGAAATTTACTATCCACAGAAATAAAATCCCTTTCCACAAACTGCTGTTTCAAATAAATGTTTACTGTTTGGAATTTTCTTATCCTTTTATGTTTAAACTATAAAATTCGCACGCTAACCCCAAGAAATAAAGCGAAGGGTTTCAGACGCCCTTAGGCCGTAAAGAACCATATAGTCCCATCCCCACCCCTTGAACCCAATATTTCACGCGTTATCGCCTCCACGGATGGCCTTCCGACTCACCAACCCTCTCGCACTGTGTGGTAAACATGCACGCTCTACTTCTTTTACTGCAGGTTAAAAAATACTTCAGGGTAAAAGAACAGTTTAGTACATAATAGCTATAAACATCTATTAAAATAATTGATCATTGAATCGGATGCCCTGTTGATATTTGTCGTACAAGTAAATTGGTAAGATTCTTTCTTCCTATATGTCTTTTCATTTGCTACAATGCGGGACAATCCAGGAAGCCTGATGCAGTTGATATAACAAATCTGATGTGACACCACATGACTTTCTTGTACGCCTATTAAACTATAAATCAGTGGTTCAGAAAATAATAACGCGGAAAGTAAAAGAAACAATTTGAGGTAAGATGCCACTCCCAGCAGGATAATTTTAACCAAAATCTCTTATGTTATTTATATTCACATTAAAATCTTGTATACCGAATTTGAGATATTTTACTTTATACTTTAATATAATTTTCGATGAAAGTTAATTATTATCTTCATGTCAAGTGCCACTTCCGGCAAGCCAATTTTAACTAAAACAAAATATATTATTTTTATTAATATACAAGTGTTATATATATAATTTGAGAAGTTTTGCATTACATTTTAATATAATTTTTGATGAAAGTTTATAATGACGTTCAAGTAAAGTATCCCTTCCGGTTTGTCAATTTTAACAGAAATGTAGTACTTTATTTATATTGATGTAAAATTCTTATATACCAAATCTGAGATAGTTTGCATTATATTTTAATAAAATTTTTGATGAATGTCTAATGATACCCTTAAGCAAAGTATCACTTTCGGCTTGCCAATTTTAACTAAAATAAAATATATTATTTTTATTAATATACAAGTCTTATATGTCGAATTTAAGAAGTTCAAATTCATTATATTTTAATATAATTTTTGATGAAAATATGTTATCAACTTCTAGTAAAATACCACTTCCGGTGTTCATGTTGCAACTAAAAAGGGAGGTTCACAATTAGATGTTACAACAATCCCAAATACAAAATTTTAACTTTCTACGGCAAACCGTTTTTGAGTTATGCGAGATACGAACGAACATATGTACAGACGTCACAACGAAACTAGTCAAAATGGATTCGGAGATGACCAAAATGCATTTTTCCGTTGTAATCTGAAAACCAAAATTTTCGCGATTACAATACTTCGTGCAAGGAAGTAAAAAACAATTGCGTCGTTAGGTGAATTAAATTTTTAAAAATCTTGTTCTACTGTTCTCGTTTCCTTTTTTCTACCCATTGACATATTATAGATTAAATATGACCCTTGAATATATTATTTATGAAGATAAAATGATAAAAGTACTCCTTTTTTCAAAATTTTCAGAAGAACGAAATTATATTATTAAATTATATTGTTTTCCTCTGCTAGCTATTCCTTTTTTTTTTTAAACTAGGCATTTAGGCTATTTTCTCCTGAACATTATTCGATTCGTCTTTTTTAATGCTACAATATTGCGCCAACTGAAAAAAAAAAAAATTGGAGTTATATTGTTTCCTCTGTATCATTCAAATATGTTTTTATACATATGTACTGATCACCTTCTTGAAATATAATGATTTCTTGTTGGTTAGGTTTGATTAGTGTTTATATTATAAAACTGAGTAGTTATAAAATTAAATAATTCGCGATATGGTCCTCTTAATACCAATAACATGAAGGTTGACAACCGATTCGGTACATACTTTTCTCTTTCGCAGCGTTGTTGAGCCTCAGTTGATGCTCTTTTATTGTTTTGTTTTCCTGTCCTTCTTTATCGACTCAGACTCTCGGCTAGACAAAGGGGGGTTGCTCATAGAGCCGGCGCAGACGGGAGTGCCCGAAATAGCAGTGATTGGACCCGAGGTATTTGGGTTGGTTGGATCCTTAGATAACCTGGCCCACTGGCCGTTATCACTTCGTCCCTTTTATGTACTATTTTAGGAACTGTTCCATATATAGAGTTCTTTCTTAGGAACTAGTTTCTTAAGGTTCGTGCTGTACGTACTTTTTAAAATACATAAGCATATATCTCTCGTCGTTAACCTAGTGATTAGATATAGTATTTATGAAATCTCTGTCATTTAATCACTGTATCAGAAAAAGTAACCTTAAATATTCTTAATAATATGAATCTATCTTAATTTCGTAACTGCCTAGTAGACGTTAGCCGGTACTACTATTGCGGCTGGCAGTTGACTACTGCTTTGAGGGAATAGAAAGGGGCGTATTTCACTGCTCGGCAATCCATGTATGACGTCATTTCCATACTGCTGCGTCCTTCAGAGGGCATCTGACGGTCGGCAGTACGATGGTTATAGGTTATGCTATTATGCCAATGCAGAGCTTTAATAACTCTCGTTCTGACGGTTCATATGTTACTTTTATGATTTTTTTTTTTTTAACGTGAGAAACTTAAATGAAAAATTGTTAAAAATTTAAATAAAACTATAGCCAAATTTTTAAAATTGAAGTTACAACAGTATTCATTGCAGTTTAGATCTTACACTAATTAAAAACATTCTCTTTATGGTAGGGATTCACATTTAAATCCAGTTAACATTAAATAAATTAAATACTGAAAAAAAAAATGCATGCCTAATAATTACTCAAATTCAAACATTGAAAAATCAAAATTTCTTTTTTAATTAAAGCACTAATTTACTAATCGCATAATGATAAAACATTATTTATTGTGATTTCATTACAAATATAGGATATTTATTACTTAAATGATGGTATGACCTCACTGTCCATAGTCATAACTTTAAAATCTAAGATACACCTTCGATTCTTCTATTTTCTATTCAAAATACTACTAGAATCCATCACTCTGTGGAAGTTAGGCATTAATATGTAGTTTATTAGTAGATAATGATTAAAATTGTACAAAGAAATAATGTAGCCTTATTATTAAACCCGGAAAAAGAGCGTTTGGATAAGATCGCAATTCTGCCATCGTGAGTAATTCTGGCATTCAATACAAATGTAAACCATTGAATTTAAGCCTACCTTTTAAGCCTAATATGAATTTAAGGCTTAAGATGAATTTAAGCCTAATTTTTATTTAACAATATTTTAAAATAGGATGTTCAGTGCGAGAGGAGTTGGCCGTTATGGTGAACACTTTCAACGAAATATACAAGTAGAAACAATTAGCAGTCACTGTCAACCGCTACAGTGGGCGGTACTAGCAAAAGCCTACCTTAAAATAGAATAGTTATTGTAGACATGATTTTATTTATTATTTTATTGTCCTCTTCCTGAGTCGGTGTTATTCTCAATTTTAAACTTTTCCAAGGTCGCTTTATATGTGTATAGCAGCGTAAAAACAACCGCTCTCACATTATGTTTTTCTCATATTTATTCATAGAATCCTCTTGGGAATCAGTGATTGTTTAGTTAGTATTTAGACATATCGCAAATAACGAAACCTAAGATCTACTGTTTCTTGACCAATGATTAAAAGGTGATGTGGTTAGCATCTACGGCGAAGCACCAGATTTTTCTCCCCATCTAATAATAATACACCCACTTTATAGAGAACAAAAAAATTATGTTCGTAAAACTCATCTTCTACAGACTAACGTTTTATTTGCATAAGTCATAGCGTTTTTGTGATTTCGATGCCTTTGGCAGTTGTCGCTTACGCTGAAATCAATGAGGGATGCCAGAAACAATTTTTTTATACATAGGATTACTTTAAGGGGTGTTAGGATAAAAAATACTTCAGACGCTTTTGAAGTAATTTTTAAGCGCTCATAGCTCCGCTTCTATATATGGTAGAAAGGATAGATAATTGGGATCGTAGAGTAAGCAAGTAAAGTTGACCTATTTAGAGAGTGTGCTGATGACGTCACTGTTCATTCGCGTTTCATTAACTAATGCTTGCGACGCAATTAAATGCCAATAGTAACGTGAATTTTTTTTTCGCTCAAAAATGTGCACTCTATGTAATTCTACGCCTTTATACCCCGCGGTTGTGTGGTAGACACATCCTTTGTTCGATTTTTTTTAATATCATAAATATCTGGAAGTTCGATAACGATTTCATATTAACGGAATAAAATTGTGCTCAATTTTGACAAATTTTCATTTAAAAAAATAGTGGACGTCTCCTCGTCGTCATTTGTATTTTTTCTTTTGTTGGAAATATTGAGAAAAATTTAACACTTAAAAATATTTTGCAACTCTTGTAAAACGTGCTTGGTAGTCATTTGCTTATACAGCCCAGAAAACTGGACGTATATAGATCTCATTTATATTAATAAAGAGGCAATCTTCAATGAAACTATTATTTTCCTAATCGAAGCAATTACAATGGAATGATATGAAAATTACCCATATGATTGTATATAATGTCTAGATATTTTGTTATGAAAATATAACATTATTATTATATTTATTATTAAGTTATATTTCTCTGAAGATAGTTGTGAAGATTTTTATGTTTTTATTTAAACTTCCTTATTACCTGTTTTTCTTGTTATTTGAACTTCAGAATTTTGTCCTTGTTCGGAGACTGTTTTGCATGAGAGTCCATGCATAGAGTTGTTGCTTTAGCCTCGTTAGGAGTAATGTTCAAAATTTCAGTTCACGTCCTCTGATGAATGTGTTGTTGAGTCACGGAGGAAGTAGTACTCCAGAATCGCCTACGCTGGCAGACACTCCAGCCCACTTGCTCGCCAAACTGGAAGATCATATAGTGACTTCATATTGGCCTTTATATATACCTTAAAGATCGTAGTTTTACTGAATCCAAGATGAAAAAAGTTGTTTTTCCATACTTATTCAGCTGCAAGTCGAGTTATCATAAATTTCTTTTTGCATCCAATGAATTTTAATTTTCTAAAAGCAATGAATCCTATTCAAAAAGTTCTACTGGCCGATGAACTTCCCAAAGTATTATTAAAAAGTTTAAAATTTCATGAGTAATAATGAATGTTAGGAATCAGGCAATGATAAGAACCAGGCAGCTTCACCAATCGTCAAAATTGAGATTTTATCATATATTGATTATAAAAAATTAATTAAAATCGAAAATTCTGCTATAGTACCCAATTTGTCATTATTCATGTAATGACAGAAATAATTATTTAAACCACCATTCGTTAATTTTTTATAGTTTTATTGTTGTTTTTTTTACCTCCTTGCAGATTAGCAAAAATGGAACTACGTGGTTCTTGCATCCAACCCTTCAATTCTTTTATGATTGAGATATTATTTTATTTTTATAATATTGAAAATAGTCCTACGAATCTAAATAACATGTTATAACGATTTATTAGTTTTTGGCTAATGCAAGATAATAAAAAAGGAAGTTTCCGTACCATAACTATTATTTAACGAGAAAAGATTGTCCACAAAATTTAATAATTATTTTATCATAGATTTATTATATGTATTAGGAACAGTATTTTAAAAACATAGTACAGCAGTAAAAATTCAATATTTTTCGTTAAAAGGTTTTCCTATCATACTTCAATAATAATTATAATTAAATTAAACAACAAATATTAAAAAGATTATTATCTATTTAGACAAATAGTTATTCTACTCAAAGACTCACCAAAAATTATTTAGTTTTTAAAAAAACAAAGAAAACTTTAAAAGTAACTAAGGATTGGTTTTGATTTACTGGGGTTATTGCATTAAACGCAATTTTTTTTATCGTTAATGACGTTTTCACACAGTCGGATAAATATCAGACCATCTGAAAGCAGCCTAATTGTTACTAATTTTCAAAACTTTGAGCTAACCACTACGCACTCCTGAAGTTTTTTTTTTTATTATGACGATGAAAATGTCATTATATTTCACCCTCCCCCCTCCATTGTATTTTATTCGTAATAGGTTTACCGAATAAATATTTTAATGTCAGGTTGTTAGCTACTGAATCGTTTTATCGCTACGGATCGATTTAAAATCTAATCTTTCCTCGTTGATGTTCGTCATCCACAATGTTTATTTATATCATTACCTTGACCTTCGTTTGAGTTGTAAAAATCCACAGACTTTATAAACATAATATCGAGGATAGTTACGATTTTTTAAAACTTAATATGTGGAATGTTACAATTGAAATTATTTACATAAATGACTCAAATTCTGGATGAGGAGTTTATCGATTAAGAAATTTACGGCTTTTCTTCGAGATTACTGGGCCAATTTTTTTTTTTTGAGATTTGGCATTTTAAATCATAGGACACTCCAGCATGATCCTCGAAACTCGATATTACAATCCTACATTTCGTATCGAAAAGGCGTCCGATTAAAGGTTTTAGACGTCCATATGAATACTTAGAGATTATAATTATTAGGATTATATAATAATTTTAGGCTTTATGAATACAAAGAGACAGTATCAAGTTTTTGGAATCATTATACCAAAGCCAAAAAATTAAACTTTTAAATTTGTTTATCACATATCCATTTGAAAATAGCAAACCACTGTGTAATAATTTGGAGCGCTTTTATTGGGGCGTTTACTGGCTTCCAGTGTCATTTTATGGCCAGTGGGTGTTTTATATGCTAAGAGCTTATGTGGTGATCTTATTTGATATAAAATATTGACTTATTTCATCTCTTTGACGTTGATGAAAATGGCTGGAGAAGGCTCTAATGAAATTTTACACTCGATGAGTTGTGTTCCCAAGCGTGATATACTTTTAACTACCCCAAAGCTTAAATGACCAAATACCTTTCGGTTTTGTTTCAGGTGTATTGTATTTTCTCCGATGAGAATTGGTAAATGTTTATCGTTTATTAAAAATGTATTGCATTATTAGGTACATAACTTTGAAGTGCATTTGATTTGCAATTGTTGAATTTAGCTATTTTTTAAGGGATTTAATTATTTTATATATAGTTGATGTGGTGCCGGATCCGTCTGAAAATCTCAATAGTAATATCTTTATTTATTTTAAATTAAATACTCATTTTTATTCCATTCCAATTAAACTAACTAGTAAAGTCATCCTTATTTAACTGCTTAGGCCCACTTCTGAAATGTAATCAAGCCACGATTACATTACAATAGAATAAAATACCACACAGGTTTAAGTGTAGCCACTTACATAAATATTGTAGGCAAAGCGTATCTGTTTAAAGTTGAATTAAAAGAAAACTGGGTATCTTGCTTTAGGGTAAATGTTTTTCCTAACAACAAGTAGTAAGAAATAATAGATAAAAGTAAAGATTTGAAGTTCACAAGCTTTGTGTTCATGTTCCCCCTGATATTTGTATGGTAATACATGCTAAATCAACAAATAGTCTATATAGAAAATTAATATTAGTGAAGAATAAGGAAAAAATTAATGTACAGTTTCGTGATAAGTTTATATTTATCTATTTATTTTATAAAATTATATTTATGTTTTTATTTTTTCCCGTTTATTACAATATATATCATTTTAATATTGCAAGATCATTGAGTTAATATCATATTGTGATTGACTTATTTTTTAAATTATAAATATATAACGTTTCTTTTCATCAAAAAACCTTAATACGATATATTCAAAGTGAGTTATCAGAGGTAAAAAGTGCTTGCTTATTCCACTATTTAAAAAAAATATTTTTCGATTTTCGTCTCAAAAAATATTTATTGGTCCATCCAATAAAATCTTTAACTTTTAATAAAAAAATGTTGAGGATTATACAATGTAAATTACCTATTTATGAATGCTTAAATCTTATTTAAATTTATTTTGTAATATTTTTTGTAAATGAGGCGTCTTGTTCCATGCTGTAATTAGAGTTAAATTCGTTTCTGATTTTTTTTTAAGGGAGTGGAAAAAAAAAAATTTTTTTTTAGTATGTTAAAATTTAATTATTTTTTTTTTCACTACAAAGATTTTTTTCAGAAATGTATATAACTGGGTTTGGAATAAGAATCTTCATATATCGACAGAAATATGATATATCTCACTTATTATGTTTCCTACTGTTTTACTGCCTAAGTAAATACCCGAGAATCAAGCCATGCTCGGAAATGATGATATCTAATTATTATTTTATGTAATTAGTTAATGTAGATAAAAAATATAATATCGATGACGCACATCCATAATAAAAAGGACACAGCCTAAAAAATGTGGTTTTGTTTGAGCCAACGTTAGACACCGGTTTTGTTCTATACAAAAGCCCCCAGGGTGTATTTTCAACACATGTTGCTGGTAGAACACCTATCGTGTCTATTGTTTTGCCTGATAATTGAGAACTTGTTGCTCTTTGGGATGATAGGGGTACAACGTATTAAGATTTCTGACGTTATATGAGTGGTGTCTGGATGGCTGGATGGATATGTTTGACCGTCATGTACTTTACAATAATTTTACTACTTTATTAAGCTACACGGTAATCTCAATATATTAAAGATTTGATACAATAACGATACAAAAAACATAAAATTTATAATTATTAAAAAAGTTCAAAACAGAAAACCAAATACCTTCTTTAATTTCTTGATCGCCCTAAGTTCGTTTCTTTTGTCCAATCATTTTTAATATTCTATTTAAATTCATATTTTAGTAAAAATGAAGGGACAACAAAATTTAAAATAAAATAATTTATGGCGAATTATTTGTTTTGAAAAAAAAATTCTTTGATTGAGATTTGACTAGAATAAATTTCCAATTCGGTTTGGTATTAGGCATTTCATTCTTTTTCATTCACGTTTTTCCAACCGGCCTGCTTGTTTTTATTTGGCTAAATAAGAATTTTCCTAGATAGATGCCAATCGATTTCTGGCGCCCAAAAACCATTATTCTAAATTTTTAAGCAAAATCCTTCCACAGGATTTAGAGATCCATTTTGCAGGCTGACAGACAGGAGTATCGGGTAGTTTACACTTATTTTTATGAGAATTTATATCATATTAATTTACTTCAGTTGTCTTGAGATATCTTGAAGTACTATTCGCTATCATTATAAGTAACTCGATCAAGTTAAAGTCCTGAAGTGGTTATTCTGGAGTTTTAATTGGATGACTTCGGCTTCTTCAACTTCTCCATCACCACCTGATTATTTAGCCCCTCTTTGAGATTAACGCTTAGTTGAGTTTGCCTCTTCTGATGCTTTAAGTCAATCTGATTAGTGAAATGGAGCCATGAACAAATAGTTATACGGGCGTATAGAGCCATGACGGAGTGGCTCCTTTGTGCTGTCAATGAGATAGCCTCCTGGTCCAGTCCTGCCTACGATGCACTTTCACTTTGATTGAAGATGCAGTCGTCTTCTTTGTCCTATTTATGGTCTCTTCTTGGTTGTTAGTGGGTCGAATTTCTTTATTCACTTCCCCTTTCCTTTTCTCATTTACAGAGTAATAAAAATATTTCAACATTGCTTTTTTATTATTTTTTTTATTTTTTTATTCATCATTATACGGCATCCTTTCAATATTTGATGATCCAATTTAGTAAAATCTAGTAACCAAATTATCCAGAAAATTTCATCAAAGTCCCGTTAATAATGTAAATTAATGTAATTGGAGTTGAATCAATTCATAAATATCGATGATCAACCTCACAGATGTTGTAAGCGCAATTTTTATAGTTTCAAGTAATAGAAGGTTCAGATTTTTTTTTTTTTTAGCATCTTGTAATTCCTTATTTATTAATTATTTTGGTTTTTCGTACATTTGGTTTCTTTGGAGTTATTATAACAACATTATATATCAAACAGATGTATAATGTTGATTTTCTAATAGTTTTTTCCAACAGTTTCCATCTTTTATTGCTACAATAAGCAAATTGTACTTACAACATGAGTGAAGTTGGGCCATCGGTCTATTTTATTTCGTTTTTTCATTTAAAAATAATTATTTTAAGTTTAGTAATGACTTTTGAAATAATTTTGGAATTTTCTTCCGATATTTTTTCCAATCATTACATAATTGGTAATAACTGTAAATTTTAACTTGTCATAAGATTTAAAAAAATAAATGTTTTTATTTATTTTCAAATATTTATTATTCTATATACATATTAAAATATTCTATATTTTATATGCATCTTTTTTTTCTTTTTTTTTTTTTTTGAGTATGTGGAGTGTATTTCGTCGATTTAGTGATCTTTGGTTAGATTTTTGAAGTTGCTAATTTTTATTACTATCAAAATTTTGTTTTGGCACGAATATTTCAATTTAATTATTACTTTAGCAAAATTCATCGGTATTGGAATCGATTATTTATTTATTATGATTTATTATTTATTTTTTGGTTTTTTAAGGACGCTAATTACTAATTCAATATCGGATTTTTCATCTAGCAAGCGCATAGTGATTGATTATTATTATTGTTGAAGTTTTGTTCGACGAATCGTTCATTGGGAATCGAGGATTAGATTTCGTTTTTTTAATCGGAGTTTTGATCGCGCTTTTGAACTATTTTTCGTAACGTGTAGAAATAAATAATTAAAACATACATTTATTTTTCCTTTCAATGTTTTTGTTTTTTTACATATTTGTTGTATACTTTTGTTTTTCCACATGCACCCAATACAAATGGCGGGGAAACAATACTGACCTACTTAGCAGACCCATTTTTTTATCCGTATATATTTCGATTCCTACGTCGAACAAAACTTCAACAATAATAATAATCAATCACTATGCGCTTGCTAGATGAAAAATCCGATATTGAATTAGTAATTAGCGTCCTTAAAAAACCAAAAAATAAATAATAAATCATAATAAATAAATAATCGATTCCAATACCGATGAATTTTGCTAAAGTAATAATTAAATTGAAATATTCGTGCCAAAACAAAATTTTGATAGTAATAAAAATTAGCAATTTCAAAAATCTAAATCTTTTCTCGGTATGAATTACCCTTCGTCTTCGGTATGAATGACCGATTCCACTAATAAATTAAACAAAACAGAGAGAAGAGAATCTTTCCGTTTTGAACCTGAACGGACTTCAAACTTTTCTGAAACAAATACTGACTGACCTTCGTTAAATGTTTAAGGCATGCAATTCCGAAGTGGTTAGTAGTAACATCTATGGTATTCCCGTTCTGTTAAAATATTATGCAGCTTCTGTCGGTCAATAGAATCGTAAGCATTTTTGAAATTTTTATAGTTTTGAAGAACTTTTAAACTTAGAAATTCTTTCTAATATTTATCGCAAGAAAAATACTTTATAAAAATCAGAAATTTTTGTTTAGCTAATCTCCCTTTTAAGTAGCGAGATTCGGACTTTCGCACGCTAAGGTTTTAGTTCTTCATCCGTCTCTTACAACGCGCCTTGAACGGAAGCCATTCAAACAGGACAGGAAAGGTCGATTCTCGAAGCAGTACAGGTAAACGATGGCCGGATGTAAAACACTGGCAACAACTGGATGCACTTAGCCGAGGAATCCAATCAACCTAGCGACCCCATCGGTGATGAGGCCTGGACGTTTTAATTCAATGAACTTGGCAGGATGGCTAACCATTACGCCTAATTTGTAGTCACTTCATTGTCTGTAGCTTCTGCTACCAGTCCATTCCGTCGAGGGAAATTTCCTATCTGGCTTTTAAAATTTTATTGTTATTAGTTTCCCCGAGGAGCTTTCTTTTTTCCTTTACTGTTTCTGTGATTGGTCGGGTTTTTAATCATAAATCTGCCTCTATATATCTTTATCTATATATTTCTACTTATGCAATAAACTGCATATCCTCATTGAAGATTTACAGGAAAAAAAAAAAAAAACGAACACTTCACAATCATCCATCAAATAGATGGAAATGAAAAAATGATTGGATCGTGACTCAATGAACAGATTAAATGGAAATTCTGAGCTTTTTTTAAATATAACAATATAAAATTTATGAAGTAGAAAAGAAATTGTATTAGAAGAAAAATATTACAATTTTAAAATCAATGTTTACTAAAAACGCCTGAATGGTACCGTACCTATCATATACCGATGATCAACTTCACACATGTAAGTACAATTTGGTCATTACAGGACTCAGACTTGGAAAATGTCTAATCTTCATTACATATCTGTTTGCAACTAATGTTATAATAATATCAAATTATCCTAATACAGAAAAAATTAAATAAAATTAATAAATAAGGAATTACTGGATGCTTAAAGAAATCGTAATATTTTTTTTACTCGCAACAATAAAATTTGTACTTACATCTGTGAAGTAGACCTTCGATATATGAGTGATTGATTCTCTGACTTTTAAATTTTGTAGCGCCAAAAAAAAAAAATCAATTTATGTTTAAAAAATAGTTTTTAAAATTTTGATCTTGCTTTATATTTTTAATTTTTCATATTGTACCAAACTTCCATTAAGAATTCTGTTTATTAGAGCTGGAAGAAGACATTACTAGTTTCGTCATTACCATCCCTTTCTTTGTTTTTTATATTTCTTGTTCAACTATAGAACATTCTTGTCTTGCAAACTAAAGATTAAAAACCCACAAACGAAAATTGAAAAAATATTCCAAATAATTTGCTTCAAAGAAAAGTTAGTTATATGGGATGGTAATGATGGCAAATAAAGTTTTTTTTTGTCTTAGCTCAATTGAGGTTTTGTTTGTATACAAATATTACTACTTAAGTTGTTTAAAAGGTGAAATAAATTCAAATTGTTTAATTATAAAATTAATGTATATAAAAGCGTGGACGATAACTACAAAAAAAAAAAAATGTACAAATCGAATTTTCCTACGTTTATTTTTTTCCCTTAACTCACACAAAAGCGGAAAACACGTGGATTTACTTCTGTTTCCTAAAAAACATTTTGTAAAAGAATACATAAGCTCAAACTACCTTCTAGATTCCATATAGGGCTAGGAAAATGAATTTAAAGGAGAAGGGAAGGTAATTGGCCATAGAAGGTATGACCAAATCTTGGAAATATTTTTATAATTTGGTAATACTGCGCTAATATTATTTTTTGAAAATTTAATTGCTTTTAAGAGCGATACTACTTTGAACGCGTAATTTTATGGTTTAGGACAGGAGTAGGTAGTGGCGTTTGGGATATTCTGTCTTAAATTGCTTCAAAAAGAAATACTTCCAGTGTGATTTATAGTATGCAACAAACAGGTATGCTCAAAATAAAATAGCCTGGCAATTAAAGGCTTACATCATAGTGCCACATTTGGCAGAAATTCTCATTGGACCAAAATTTAAAATTATATGCAGATCTCTCTTATATGTATATATCATATCTGGAAAAATTCAACATAATTTTTGACAGCACTTCTTCTCTAGACGGGCAGGAACAAACCTTTGTCATATAATTTACGAATGCCAATTGTATGAGAGGCAAATGTCTAAATTAATTATGTCTGTAATTCTAAAAGGAAGACATTGGCCAATGACCGATTAAATTTCGGCCTGATTTAATGAAATTTGTAAATAGTTTGGATTTTGAAAAGTTACTATACTATTCGTTAAATATTTATATCAACAATCTTTTATGTTTGTTATAAAGTATGTTAAATATGTTGTTTTTTTTAATTAAAATTCTGTTTATATACAACTTATACTTTATTTATAATAACACAATTTTCCCTAAATAACGTAAGTATAAGTTGTATAAAAACAGAATTTTAGTAAAAAAAATAAATATTTAACATACTGTATGCAATCTAAGGTACATAATACATCCGATGTATGCAATCTAAGGTATATAATATACAAATGTATGGAATGTGCTAATAAACGGTCCTTTCAAAGCGTTCCTTTGAAAGGAAAAAAAAAGTGTATATAGGATATATATATACTATAAAAAATAAATGTTAATCATAATAAAAATGATGTTAAAAAATGTTTCTTTTTTATTTGTTCTGCAATGTTTTACTAATGTGATTTTTCTTGGTCTGAATATTTCCCGAAATTTTCTTGATTCCGATCTATCCAAGTCTTCTTACCTTATGCTCTGTCCTTCCGGATATTTATTCTCCTTATCTTTACATGTAATTATTTAAAAAAAATAAGATAAATTAGTTAAAAATAAAATTGATAAAAAAAAACAAAAAAACAAATAGGGTTCTAAGTACGTTTATCAGTTTCTGATGGTATACTGAATTAATTTTTATTATATGACCATCGATGTTTAATAGATTATAATCGATATGTTTACGACTTTTCTTGCCGCTTTGGGTACAAATCCAAAAAATTGTTTGCTGTATCTTGGGTTTTTTTGGATTCAAGAGGCTCTGAAACGTTATCTGTTGAAACATGTGCATCGTAAATGTACATCTAGTCCGATTTAGATGATTGTTTTATAAGGAATTTAATTAGCTTCTTAATGATCTTATACAAAATTTACCATAAAGAGCATACTTTTCGAGTTATGCGCAAACACTATTTTCTTTCCTCATAACTTTTTCCAGCTTTTTCGGGGATGTGCTAGATGTATATGGCTAGTTAAGGTGCTTGAAGAAGAATAAGCAAGTTTCATCAACATCGTTAGAGTGCACAGAAGGTTCTATTGAAAATTGGTTTACCCGGTATACAGACAGACCAACGACTGAAAATGCCTTTTTTTTTTTTTTTTTTTGCACTCAAAGGGCTCTGAAACATAAAGATCTGTTCAAAAATGCACTTTGAAAATTAGGATCATTACAATATTTTCCTTACATAATATCGGCAGGAATTTAAAAAAACAGAAAGAGAAGCATAAATTGAAAAAAAAACCACATTATTTTATTAAATAAATGAGAATTGGGGATCTCGAGAGTTTTGGAAACACGTATTTAACATAGAAAAATCTTTTCTTTTATATTGTGACTTTACAAAGAACTGCACGCAACATATTTTACCTTTTTATCAACAACCTCTTTATCTTTTTCTAAGGTCATAAATAAGGAACAGGCCATTTATCATCTTTATACAATTCATAGTCAATGATGTCTGGATTGTTTATTATAGTTTATTTTTACAGCTTCATTGAGTGTTTGCCAGATTATGAACGACCTCATGGTGATAAAATAGTAGTAATCTTTTATATTTCGAATTAATACGGTTCCATTCATATTTTAAGGTCATGAATTTAATTTGCGATTTTAATTTGCATAAACTGGTACTTGTGATAGTTATATTTTATTCGTTTTCTTTTTTTCTATTTGTACTAGAATATTAGAATATAATAATTTTTGTTTTATTGTTTTTAAATTATGAATTAATATGTACTTATTTTTGTTTCAGGTAAGGGAGCGCTTTTATAAATGTTAATAGTGAGTTTTATTAGACACTAGTAATTTAGTTTTTGGTACTGTATCTCAAATTTATAATATTGGATCATTTTAAATTAAAAAGAAAATTACCTTAATTTGATGGAAGCTTCTATAAAAATGTTTGATTTTTTTAATTTTGACTTGAAGTGCTTTAGCCCTTAGGATTAATATTTTTTTTCTTCACCTATTATGTTCGTAATAGTATAAAAATGCGAATTTTAATCTGCGTTATTTCATTCTCTTGAATTTATTACATGGATTGAAAATGGATGGGATGTGCAATAAATTCGCGAATGATTTTTTTTATATTTTTATTTTTAACTTTTAGACTTTTAGGGCTTAAGAATTTTTTTTAACTATTGAAATATCAGATATATAATTTTTCAATTCTCATTATTATTTTATATAAATAATTTGTCTTACGTGAGATATATTATTATTATTGGTCAGTGTATTGGATCTTTCTATTTAGTTGTAAGAGAAATATTTGTTTCTGTAAGTAAATTTTATCATTGCATTAAATAAATGCTAGATGAAATTTATCAAAACATATCTTTTGTATGTAGAAATTATCATTTTTCCCTGCCTGGACGGGAAGGATATATTTCCCCTAAATTGTTTTCCATCGTTTGATAACAAATGTTCTTTTTATTTCTGGAATGGAAGAATAACATTGTTCGCCTCTCATTGTGCAAGCAGCTGCTGCTTTTGATAAATGATTCAAACTGGCAGTGTGGCCCTTTTTTTCCCCTCTGCCGACCAAATTGGTCTCGTTTGTGGTATTCTATACCCATATTTAAATTTATAACTACTTTTATAATCGAATGTTAATCTTCATCAAGATTATCGTACGATTTTCCAGCTCATTTTAATAGGTTTTTTTTCAGGATTTATCTACCGTAAAGCTGACTTTTTTATTACTTCTAATCACCCACTTGATTATGAGACGTTTGAAAACTCCAGGGTTCGAACCTGCATCATTAGAATGTGAATTTCCCTCTTGATACTTTTTTTAACACGGTTACCCCCAGTGTGAATCGGTCGAACTAAAAAAAAAATACTCTCAATAAACTTTAAAATTATCGATAAATATATATCATTTCTGTAAGTTAAAAAAAAAAAACAGATACATGAATGAAACCATATTACATATCGATTTTCCGTACGTTGCCATTTCATCCACATGCTTTCATTGGGTGGGGACTCATGTACACCATAACTGCGTGACGTGACGATGGACTTTTGTTCGATCATGTTGGTATGTATAGGCGAGCTCTATAAATCGACCAATCTAGTATTATACAGTACATTAAAATACACCGTAGATATAATTTATTAAAGATAACATCTACATACCGATATGTATTTTTTTTATATTAAAGTTTCGTAAGTATCTATATTAGACTTGCTCAGTAGTTAGTTTATGTTTATTTTACTACCTAAATGATTTATTAATTTAATATATATTATTCATTATTAAACTGTTTATTTTCTATTAATTCTCAAAATTGTACAGTTTACCAAAAAATGTTTTTTAAATTTCCATTTGTTTTATTTTATCTAAATTATTTTTTCTTATCTAATTTTCAAAATATCTTAATTTGTTAAAGTTAAATTAAAATTATTGATGCAGTGTTGTGTTTTATGTTACACTTATCGGACGGAGTAGGGTGTTAACCAAGTGATATGGTATTCGGTGGGTGTTGCTTCTTGTTTGTGAGATATATGTTTAATATCTGTAGCTGGTGTTTCTATTCCGAAGGTAATATATCTTCGGCAAAAGTATGAATCCACATAACTGCCAAATTCCAACTTTTCAAACAGGGACAAAAAATGTTTATAAAATTATTGACATTTATTAAGACATTTAAAAATATACATATATATATATATATATATATATATATATATATATATATATATATATATATATTCATATATATATATATGAAGGAGTAAATAAATAGGCTATTGTTGTATAAACAGACAGTTGATAAATAGGATCAAAGAGCAATCAGATCAATCTTAAATCATGCAGTAAGACAAAAGATGTGCTACAATGTTTTAACTAAAATTGTAAACTAAAATAGTTTTAATTCATATTTAATACACGACATGATGAATAATTATATTCCTTGAAAATAGACAAATTTATGGTAAATATGGTTAAATTATTATATTGTTTCGTAATCAAATTTCATGTTATAACCAAAAATCGTTTTAAAGAAAATGTTGAATGTAATATAAAAATATTGCTTTTAGCTCTGAAGATGGGGATGCCCCGAAACGTTAACAAATGTATAATATTGGATAATAAAAGTTACCAATTTGGAAGTATGAAGTATTTCCAACAAGTTTATAAAATTAAATTTTCATCATATTAGTTTTTTTTTTTTTAAATAGTATGTGCTTACTAGCAAGTGATTTACTATAAGAGTAGAAAAAAAAAGTAATTGTGGGGCATAAAATTTACGCTATAATAACCGTTTTGGACTTACGTAGTTTCACACTTTAATCGACGATAAGAACATATCTATTTCATATTATTATACTTCATCACTTATGTTTGCCTATTCTTACCCAAATAATTAAATCGTGTTTCTTTAATACTGTTACTTTTATCATTTTAATGCGTAAAAAAAGAAATAACTAAGGAAATGTTTGATTGAATACATAGTATATAATTTTCCATTTAATAAATTTTAAGGTGAGTTTATTTCTGAATTTTTAAATACATTAAATTATATTTCCGAATGTCATATATTGAGATTTTTTTTGTCTACACTTTCGTGTGATATTTTTTAAAAACATGGCGACTCCAGAATGGACGGTTTTTTTTTGTTTTTTTTTAAATCTCTTGAGAAACTGTCTTTTTTTTATCCGTTCTCTAAATTTATTCCACGAAGTCGAAATAATTATTGATTTTCCTTAGCATGAGTTATGTGAAGTTGTTAGGTAAAATTGTTAAGTCGTTAAGCGTTGCCCTATTAAGCACGAAGCCCAGAAGAGTGGAGAGAGAGGTGGACTCGGCAAATGGTGGGGATCGTTTTAGAAAGTGGCTGATTCATGCTTTTTTTATGATTTGGCATAAGCTGTGGCTCAGGTTACAAGTTCTGAACCAATATTTGTCTTTATTCTCTTTCTTTCTGCCCTTATAAATATCAAATTATATTATTTAATTGTTATTATTAATTATCCATTATTTCCATACATAACATGCTTATTCCATATAAAAATGCCATAAGAAAAATATTATGAAATTCCACATTTCAGAGTACTTTGTTTAAACCTTTATATATAACAGTAACAATTTGAAAATTGAGCCTATGCATTTATATTGTCGATTGATATTTTGTTCGATTCGTATTTTTTAAAAATTATAAATTATTTATTCTATATATACCATTTTCACACGAAAAAATATACTAAAAAAAGAATTAATTTACTTAAGACGATATTACTAGAAACTACTATTGCATATGTTTACTACTTTGCCAATAGAAACCAATGTTGTATTATTTTGTTAGTGCATTATAATAATAACAAACTGGTAACAATTTATGAAATTTTTTTTCATTCCTTTCATTGTGGAAAGTCTCATCGAGACTTTCTTCATGAAATGTTCATGTGACCAATCTCTATAAATTGTGATAAGTATTTCGTGATACACTGTTTTTTATTATTATCGTTCCGTAGTCTTATGTTAAAGGATACTCTATACAGTATAATGCTTACTCTCTTTTATTGCATAGACAAGAATTCTATCCACAACATATCGTCGTCCCCATGGTTAACTTAGGAATGTGAAAATCACTACTTTTCAGGATAGCAAAAAAAAAAAAATGTTAAATTCTTTTGTGTTTAAGGGGCGATTTCGATTATTTTAAACCTTTTTGTTGGTGCTGTTTTTCTTTCATTTAGTCTCATGTGTAATTATTGTTTTACCTGTACAATAATACGTATATTCGTTACTTTAACATGGAAGCTTCAGACTTTGAGGCGTTTTTCGTAAAAATGGAACTGTGGTTTCAGCGCTTTCTAATGCTGTAACAGATTTATAACTTTACTACAGGCCGTATCATCTGTACATGCTGTAATGAAATACTATCGAAAAATAACAAAAAAAAATCGAATTTTTCACATTCGGAAGTTTAACATGGGACCTACGATATGGTAGGATGATGTGGTTTCCTTATAATTACAAATAAAAGTTTTATGTTACGTGTGTGCTTCGAGCATTCATTTTATTTTATTTTTAAATTTATTTAAATTTTCTAAAACGCTGATGTTTTTAGAGAGTTACATAAGATATTTATCATTTCAAAGTTTTTTAATATTTTTTTAATTCCAATTTTAATATACTCTCAGTACAATTCTTTTTCCTATTACATTATGCTATTTTAATATTTCCTTTTTTTTTTTTTATGCGATCTCTTGGATTTCCAGTGACCTCAGTTTAGTATTTTCAAGAAAAACTTTGATGAGATTTTTGCGACAAAACAAAAAAAAAGTATAAGTAATTTTCAAAATTACTATCATTAGCGTTGATGGTGTCATATTTCAAATAAATGGAAATGTATGTATGTGAAAGATTTTTCTAAGGAAATGACATGATTATTTCAAAAAATATATTATATGGAAGCCACTTTCATTGAAGTTGCTTTAATCGAATGTGACAACTATTAAAGTCTCAATTCTTCTGTTCTTTTACGGTCACTTTCATAATTAAATCTTTATTATTTTCAACTTCTGACCTTCCAAATAATATGTTATCTTCAATTTATTTGTCTTTAGGTCAATAAAAAACTATTATATTGATTCTATATTCTATACTTTTGTTTTTCAAAGTAGATTAAAGGGGAAATACGAACATTGATCAATAATTACTTTTTGGTCAATTTTTCAAAAAATGTTTAAATTAGTTATTAAACTAGCATTGTATATTTTTTACAACAAAAATATTGGCAGAATTCGATTCAGCATACTAAAAAACTTTTATGTTGGAAATATGGAGAAAAATTTTTTTTTTTACTTCCTAGGGGTTTCAAAACTTTTAAGCCACGAAATTACAAAAGCTCAGTGGCAGGTCTTCAATATATCCGATTTCAACGTTCTTAAACTTGCTAGAAAGACGTGAGTTTCTTCTTTTCATCTATATAAACTGATATAGCATTATCGTTGCAGGTCTGTGTAAAAAAATATTACTAAAAAATATAAACAAAATTGAGTTTTTTTACGGATAACTTTGGTTATAAAACACTTAAGAACGAACCTCCTCGGTAGTGAAAAAAATAATTATTTTTTGTTGTCGATGATATTTTTAATATAAAGGCTTTTTTAGAGTGTTGAATCACAATCTGCTACTATATATATATATATATATATATATATATATATATATATATATATATATATATATATAAGACGAGGTTACTTAATAGTTCAAACATTTAAAAAAAAATGTATTTGACCAAAAAGCAATTATTGTTTAAAGCCCGCCTTATACGGTCAATACTATTGAATCTATGTTATTTAACTTGTTATGTACATCATATAACTGTTACTATATACCCATCGGGCGGTCAATATATTGACGAAATTCGATATTGAGCCAGTAATATTGATCATGTATGGCGGGCTTAAAGGATGTATATTTCCTTTAATCTATTCTGAAAACAAATTGACAGCGTTTTTTGAAAAACACGAAAGCGCCACTAAGCAAACTTTACAAGAAACACATGAAACATTTTTTGCTCAAATTGCACTATATTCTTTAAAAATTGTATTCATTATTGTATACAGTAGGGATTTATTAAGGTAGCAAAAGCTTTATAATTGCAATATATTTTTTAGACCTCTAGCTCTAAGGCCAGAGTCACGGCTGAGAGCCTTTAGTTTTGATGCTTGTGCTTCAATATTCGATTTTTAGACCATTTCCTATTTTTTTTCTCAAAATATCGTGAGCGGGAATCGACAGAGGTAGCTTTTATGTCTCATAATAAATTGAAACCTTCAGTGTTTTTAAAAAAACGAGGTCGAAATATTTTGGTGGAAGAACCATGTCTAAATCATTTTTAAAACTCAAGGCATGAAATAATGCAATGTAACCGTGTTTTAATATTTTTTTCATTTCGTGCTGAAATTGGACGAAACGTCAACGCAGGTTTAAATTTTTTTTTCAATGAAGAATCACCAAAAATATTTGTTTCGAAATCGGCAACGAATACACCGTGCAGTTACCACCCACGCATTTTTGTCGAATAGAAGTTTTCAAAAAATTTTCATATTTCCTCCTCCTCAAGGACTTAAAGAACTATTTCATGAGCAATGCATTATTTGTCAAGTTCCTTTCCCAACAAACATATTAAACAAAATTTTACTTGCGAGTTAGTGTTCCAAATTTAATAGTAATCACATGATCTGACTATCCTTTTTTCATTATTCCATATTTATTAATTAATTATTAGCGCTAATATAGGTCAGTAATATATAATATAAAGTCGGGCTATGTTGTGAAATTTTCGGATTTTATAATGATTCGATTTTCTGGAATTGACTCCTTTTTTCTGGATTTCCCATAAATTAATATGGATATTTGTTTCCCCTCCCTCGACTATGTTGTAATATTACAGTATTTTCAGCAAGTCGTCATCAATTCATTTCCAGAGACACCACCTGCCTCAGTGTTATGGGATCGCCCACGTTATCGAACTGAATGAGCACTCGTGACCTATTTCAGTTGGAATCCTGTCAATCATTGACCTCTCCATTGTCGTAGTTTACCGAACTTCGCTTTAGGTGTCGAAGCTTTGGCCCGCTTGGAATTATTTCCTTTGTGAAGCGCGTTCTCTCTCTACATTACTAATCAGTGAATGCCTGAGCGTCCCCACTTTGGCCTCGCTTAATTCATGACTAGCTTCCTAACGACCACTATCTCGTAATAACTAGCGGTTGCCTTAAGAGCCATCACTGGTTCTAAGACATTTTATATGATGTTCTAAGGGCGGAAGTACGAATATACTTGAATGCATGCAGTTATGCTACTTTCAGGTTTAGTAACTGGTTTAAAAAAAAACGCTGGTATGATGAAATGATGAATAAGCCTTGAAGAATGAAATGACATAGCCTTGAGGCTCTCAAATACTAGTTAATAAGTAGCCAGTCAACGTCTCGCTAATTCAGGCAGCCTCTGGACAGAAAAAGATAAACTCACATTAATACAGACTAGAGATAGTACATCTCATACCAAAAGTCTAAACCGAATAGATATTGTTTATTTCTCCAAGAAAGTTCAAGATAATCATTTACATTCAGGATATGTAGAACTATCTTGGAATGATGCCTAAATTGACGAAACGTTGACTGGTTACTTATTTACAAGTATTTGAGAGACTTAAGGTTTTTTTTTTGTTTTATGATATCCTAGCAAGCATTTTTCAAGCAATCTGGTTACAAGACGAACAAAAATTATCATTCATAAAACTCTTATCCGGCCTGTACTTTGCTATGGCTCAGAGACCTGTACTACATCCAGAGCTGAGGACCAGCTCCTTCTTATATTTGAGCGGAAAGTGTTGCGCCGAATTTATAGAGATGTGTTTGAAAATAATGAATGGAGACGGAGAAACAATCGGGAGCTGTATGATCTATATCATGAACAGGATATCTCCCGTTTCATCAAATTTGGAAGGCTCAGATGGGCAGGACATCTCGCCAGAATGGCTGATGATTTACCACCTAGGAAGATTCTAGCTGAGCCCCTATTTAGTCGTCGTAGAGTTGGGAGACCAAAACTACGCTGGGCAAATTGTGTGGCCAATGACGCTAGAGAGTATCTGAGCGTGGGAAACTGGATGGCAGTGGCACAGAACAGGGCAGGGACGCATGGAGGTTGCTGTTGGAGGAAGCCAGGACCCTTCACGGGTTGTAGTGCTACCAAAGAAGAAGAAGAAGCAATATGTGTTGTATGTATGTTTTTAAAAGTTTTTCCTCTAAGTAATTCCAAAAAATAAATTAAATTTTAATTATTCTATTATTATTTAATCAATCTATCTATGTAATTTCGTTGTGATGTACATATTTCCAAATTATGTTTATCTTTATTTATATATATAATATGGGTGGAAACTTGAGTGCCCTTGAGTGCGGCAGATTTTATTGTATCGTTATTCAATAAAATCAAATTCTTTTTTTAAAAAAATATCATTTATTTAATTTTTTTTATATACATATTTTTAAAATAAGTGTATTTTATGAATTGCCGTATATAGATCCTTGATTTAAATTATCAATTAAAAATTGTTCCTGCCGATTTTTAACAGGTTGAATAACGCTATTGCCTGACAAAACTATTTCTCATGTTAGTTATGTATCATTTCACAGAAAGATGGGACTTACGCACAAAATTTGGTTTATATTAAAAAAAAAAATTAAAATTAAATTTATTTTGAAAATTATTTTCTTTGTAAAATTAAATTGAAGGGTGGAAAATACATTGAAGCTACATGTTTTTTTTTTTTTTAAAGAAGAGTATGTAATGAATTGGCGTATACATATATACAAAACTTATTTATTTGGATTACATGTAAATGTTGCAGTTTAAATAATTCATACTATTGTCTGATAAAACTATTTAATTTATGAAAAGATAGAAAAATTCATGAACCCTACACGATCGGCTTTTTCATCCATCCGAACAATCGGTTTGAAAGATGGAAAATGGTGGGGGGAAAAAGCGTCGGTTTGTCACAAAGAACGATACTCCTCTACATCGTCGCCCATCCAAACCTTCCATTCACTCTTTTTAATTGATTTCATTCATTTGCTTTATCTTCTTTTTAATTTATATAGAATAATAAATAAAACAATTAAATCAAAATCTAATTTATATTCATTTAAATTTCTATCCCAGCCAAAGCTCATATGTTGAGGAAAGTAAATAATATTTATTAATAAAAACAAAATAATAATTATTGTAAGAAGTTGGCAAAGTTGACCGGCCAACTTTGAGGGGAGGATCTCAAAAATATTTTAAATATAATAAAGTATGAATTAAGAAATTTATTAATTGTTAATTATGGATTTGGTATGGTGAGAACATTGTTGATCTAATTTTGCTAAAAGTTTATCAAAATTGGATCTATTATGTACGAAACAGCTGAGGAAATACTGAAAGATTCAGCCAAACACGATCAGTTCTAACACGATGGATTTTCTTCTCTGTCCTCGACATGTCTCTTGGAACGCCAGCGAGACCGATCGTGTAGGCCCACACGCCCGACTTTTAGTAGGACGTGACGACATGCCATTTCTCCGACTTTTGTCGGCTCCCACCGTTTCTACGCACACGAGCTTCCAATTCCTTTCCGACTTTCTATTTAAGTCCCTCAATATCTGTAGAAACAGTGAACTGTGTCCTTTAGTAATGAGAACCAATTATCTGAGATCGCGGACCATGACTATATGACTACTTGTTAAAAGAAAAGAAATATTCTTATCGAAAGTGATGTATTCATCCATTAACCAGACAAGAATTGCTGAAGGGTTAATTTTACATACTGGACAGAGGACTCGGGAAACATCCTGACAAGTTTTGTTAATAACTAAAATTAAAAAAATTATAATTTCCACAGCTTCTTGTTCCCGTTTTTGTCGTGGTACACTGTATGAGACATGTCGAATAGTTCACGCCATTTTTCCAGTTCATTTATAATAATATCGGTGTTAATTTCCATATTGATCGCGATAATTCCAGAACCTAGGTAGTGGCCAGGAACGTACGCAGAGGGGAGATCAGGGAGATACATTTTCCTTTTTCTTTTTTTTTTTAAATATGATTTTCATATAAGTTTTATATTTTGAGTAATAAAGTTTAATCCAATTTTCATTCTTATCGTTAAAACTTACGGCTCATTTGGCGATTGTAGACATTTAATGATGATTAGAGACATTAAGTGATTACTTGCCTTATCATTAAATCACTCCTCCGAAAAATAAATTTAAATCCCTCCCCCAAAAAAATTCTGAGTACACTTCTGGCAGTGGCAGACTAATGAGCAAAACGATTAAAATCGGACGAGTGCGGTCACCCTTCCTAAACAATGTATTCTATCCCCACTACCGTCAATCGTATCAGAAGAAAAAAAGAACATATTTCATTTTCGCTCCTACTTTTAGTCTCTCCGATTTTTAGTTGGATGTCTGCGGTTGGATCTCCGTTAAAACTACTGAATCTATTTCTTACGATTCCAATTTTAGTCGGTCATCTGCGAGGAACGCATCGGCCCTGAGGGTCCATGCGTGGCATTGCAGCGAAAGTTCCGTTTTTCCGTATCAGTGAAAACTGATATTTTTCTGAGGATTAGAATGGAGGAGTTCCCACATGTCCCGCGCAGTTCTGTAGGCAACACTGATACTGCACTGACACACCACGGACATGTGTAAATGGACCCTCTTCTCTTTCAAGTTTCTGCTAATTAATACTAAGTTAAGACAACCCGGAATTTTT
Organism: Rhaphigaster nebulosa; assembly: GCA_948150685.1. Taxonomy (NCBI): domain Eukaryota; kingdom Metazoa; phylum Arthropoda; class Insecta; order Hemiptera; family Pentatomidae; genus Rhaphigaster; species Rhaphigaster nebulosa. The sequence goes on from OX411312.1 coordinate 63,979,909, forward strand.
TTTTCAATAGCAGCTATTTTTCAATCTAAATAATGCTTTACAACAGCTAAAAGAAAAAAAAAACATGGAAAACGTTGACTCTTTAGTTATTTACTGCTGTTTGAGAGACTTGAAGCTTTGTTTTTTTAGAATCTTCCAATACTAACATTTCATTAATTTTTATCTTTTATTTTGAATTTTTCCTATCATCAATTAATTAATAGTTTTAATTTTAGAACTTGTCTCGTTGAACTGATGAATTTCCTGTTAATGCCAATTAATTCAGTTAATTAAGTGCTTAGGAATATATATTTTTTCTCTGTCTCTCTCATGTTTATTTTAATAAATCCTCGTTGATCTGAGCTTTGATAAGCCGCACAATAACTTGAGCCCTCCTGGTGAGTACACAAGAGATAAGTCACGTTGCCCCTAAAGCCCGGCTTGAATAAGGTATTTCCTTTTGAAATGCCTAAGACTTCCTGCTCCTCCTCATGTCAAGAGCCTGCGGGCTTAGCAGCCGTATCCGTGGTGTCGCCCTCTTTTGGAAGGGAGAATATTTTTATCTCGTGAAATGAATGTGTGCATCTCGGGTTGAGCTTCTTGTAGAATATGAATATTTATCTCCATGTTTTTGTTGATTTTTTTTTTTCTCGTATTTTCTTATGTAGAACTTCAGAGGAAGATTGGAGACTTTTTAGAACTACCAGTAAAAAATGTTTACTTATTTAAAATTTTGTATTTATCGCCATTATTTCCACACTGTGGAACTCAATCTCTTCTTCCATTCGTCATGTACCAACAGCCTCCTCGTTCAAATCCCTCTTTTTCAACCACTTTTTCCTCGCCCAATCAGAATAATTATCACACTCTACGTATAAACGTAAATCCTATCCTCTATTTATTTGTATTAGTTTTTCCTTTTCTCCCTTTTTTTCTTTTATATTTTTCTGTGTTGTTTTTTTCTCATATTACCTGTTAACATAAACATGTAAATACGTATATAAATCATATTTAAAGTTTGGATCCACTCAGCCCTGATCAATACAAATGTTTCTGTAAATTGTTCTAAACGGACTTTAGTCCCAGAATAATAAAGTTATTTTTCATTTCATTTCATTATTTTTAAAATGGTGAGCCAATAGTTGAAACAACAATTGATTCTTGAAACTTAGACTGTATCGAACAACAGTATGCCTGAAAACAATCTTAAAATCTTTCTAAAACGAAGATTTTACAGTTGTGTTACACATTTTTTCCAAGCCTAGTTGAAAATGTTGGAATATTATGTTTTTTTTAGATGAAACATGTTAAAAATTAAAGAGGTTTTATAAAACAGTTAATTGGGCTTCTTTTAATTCAAATAAATCATTAATTTATAATAAGGCTTAAAACAAATCATTTTTATTTTCACTTTTTAAAAAAAAAATTAGGTACCAAACAGGAGCGTATTAAAATAAAGATATTTTTTTTTAAATCTAAAGTTAATGGAGTTCATAATAAAGTTAATAAATACAAGTTTATTTATTTTATCTGGAACAAAAAACTTCGCTTGCACAATGATTTCACTAGCTCGATTTTACCAACTCTAAATATTTTTTTGTATCCTTTCTATTTCCGTGACCCCCATAATATATAACAATCTTTTCAGATGAGCATTAAGAATTATTAAGATAAAAATAGAAAAATTATTTTGTTTTTTTCATATTTGAGCCTAAGGGGCCCCCTAGCAAAATGACGTAACAAAGTACCACAGATCCAGGTTCTGCAAAAAAAAAAGGTATTTTTGTAATAAGCAATTGTAAGTTTGGTCATCATATCCGGTACAACGGATTAACTTAGTATATTTTTTGGCCACCATCTCGAAAGTGATGAATTCTTGTAGTATTCTGTGGAAGTGTCTAAAGCAGTTATAATGCCCAAGCCTTCGTGTAGCAAGTCGTCTGTGACAGACTATTTTTCGCAATGGCTTTGACTTATACTATATCTCTGGGTGTTTGGAATTTTGGCGGAATCTCGTAGCTTTATTTCGTTTTTCTGTAAGGGTATTATCAGTACTTTATAAATGGTAGTGTCTGCCAACCCAAACCGTTTGTTCAGTTGCTTTCTTTTCAGTAGAATTAAAATGCATTATTACACTTCGCATAATCATAAAATTGAATATTCTAATACTTTTTGTGGTGTAATGTCATATGACTAAACAAACATTCACGGGATATAATATTGAATCTACTCAAGATGTTTTTTCATCGAAATTTGACAAAAGGATCAACGATATTTTATTTTAATATTTATCTCTCGTAGAATATGAAAAATAAGTTCTTAAAAATTACATATTAAAAATAAATCGCAGAGAAACGCACCTACATACTTTCATAATTTTTTTAAAATAAAAACTTATTACGGATTTAATAAACATTCTATAAGTAATATAATCTCAGCTGCTGTATTAAAAGTAAATTTATGTTTTGTGATAGGCCACAAAATTTTATATTATATTTCATAGCGTGTGCTTTGAGGGTAAACGTGTGCTAACATGCCTTCGTGCTCCTCGTAAATTACCCCGCGAATGTCTCCCAACTCACGTTCTAATCGCGATAGTGTATCCAGGTCTTTAAGGAATGGTTGAAGAGCAAGTTGACATTTCTTTCAACGCATCATCATCCATGGACATCATGGATCATTAAGATAACACTTTTTTTAAATTTGTTTGTGTGTGTATCGACGTCGTTATTTGAAAAAAAAAAAAGCCGTAAGCGCCATTTCGCAATCTTTATGATTACGATATATTTTTAAGACTTCTAGCTCTGATCAAGGCGACTGAGAGCCGTCCGGATTTGGTGTAATTACGTCAGTATTTACACCAATAATAGTAGATTTTTAGACCATTTCCAATTTTTTTTTCTTGATATATCGTGAACGGGAATCGATAGAGGTGCCGTTAAGTCCCATAATAAATTGAAGGTGGTCTGATAATCTATCTAATTGCATACCTCTAAATTTTCGCGGAAAGCGGTTAATTTTTTTTAGAATGATGGAGGAGTCCTAAAAAAAAATTTAAATATTCACTTTTTAATAAGGTGTTTCTAAATTGTGTGAATTAAGTCAGTTGCTTTTTTTTTTTTTCGTTACGAAGGAAGAGGTAGAATGCGTTTGGACGTGGATCACAGAGCACCCGAGTTCGGAGCGATGCAGGTTCTATTTCCACCTGAATTAGTTAATATCTATTTATATGTCTTAAAGGACCAATGGCCTACTTGCCGAACTAGTTCCCCATACCAAGAACAGTGCATGCAACAAGTACTTTGTGAAGGAAATAATTGAACCAATCCGTGCGGATCTTTTCGTGTAAGATGTCTTAACAAATAAATTAAAAAACAAAACAAATTCTTGTGAAAACAAATTTTGAAATCATTTTTCCTTGATTGAATTTAAGTTACGTTTATTACATCTTATACGAATCAAGGAATTTAATAAATCTGGTTAACTTACCCTATATAATACCTCTTTTTTTGTTGTTGCTAATTTCTTTATTTTATCGCTATTTTCCATCTTGATAATTTAATAAACGATTGGGGACTGTATATATATCGTATTATTGGCTATAACAAAAAACACGTACGTCGAATTTCTTAATCCGCTTTATTTATACAGATTATGTACATATTAACAACTTAAAAGAAACACGTATTAACTTCACAACTATTATGGTTTTAATGGCAGTTGAACACAATATTATAATAGAGCATTTCATGTATCTCAAATTTATTTTTGCTTCAGGAATACTCGGGTATCAGCATCTTAGATCTATTAGCCTTCTCGTATTGTTAAACCATTAGAAACAAAGTATATCCAATTCATTCGCAACTTACCTCCCGAATAGCTTTTAAAGTGAATAATAATAATACTTAGTGAGGAAGAGAGGATATTTAAAAGCTATCCGATGAAGTTCATGCAAATTGTAGCATTGTAAGAAAATCCTTTAATGAACCGCTTCCTGAAAATTAAGCAATTTCATCACATAATGATCTCAACGGATCCGACTAAATGCAGCTATCAAGGAAAAGCGGCTTGCATTAGTGAACAGGAATGGTGTAATTTTCCTTCGCAGTTGTGCAAGGCCTCACGTTTCGATGGTCACACACTGCAAACATAGTTGCACTTGACGATGACGTGCTCGCGCATTGTTTTCTCTAGCTCCTTAAGAATCACCATTCGCTCCGCTCAATGCCAATTTTATTTACACACCTATTTCGGTGGTCAGTGAAAGAAATAGAAATGCTTTATTGGAATTTTTCGATCAAATCCACAACCTTGTGTCAATCTCGAAATTCCCAAAAGCTTCGGAGAGGTACATATAACGAAAAATAGACGATGCATCAAACATTAATTAATTCAATTTTTCTACTAAAAAAAGTGGGAGCCCTTAACATGAGCGGTTTTAAAAAATACAAAACATAATATTTATATATTTCACTTCGTATCAGTAAAACCGTGCGAAACAGATAGCAGTAAACAACATCTGCATAAACCGAATTAAATATAATGGCAATAAAGATAGCAATAATCTAATAAATGAATTGTTCATTTTTTTTCCCCTTACCCTCACTCCAAATAATGAGAATTAAGTAGCAAGAATTAATAAACTTTTTTTTTTTCTAAACGTCATTTGTCTCTCCTTTTGTTATGCTTCTTTTATAACGCTCATTTAATATATATATATATATATATATATATATATATATATATATATATATATATATATATATATAAATTTATGTCTTAAAATATTTATATTTATTGCAATTTGGGGATATGTAAAAATGTATATATATATATATATATATATATATATATATATATATATATATATATATATATATATATATATATATATATTTTACATATCCCCAAATTGCAATAAATATAAATATTGATATAAATTTATAATAACATATATAAAACTTATTGTCTTGAACGTCTTTTTCTGTAACTACGATGTGTAATGACTTTTGATGTTGGGTACATGTAAATTAATATAATGTTAACATAACTTATTAACTAAATTAATTTCTAATATTCGTAGACAGTGATGAGCTGTTCTGCCAGCGAACTGGAGCCGGAGCCGAGTATTGAAGAGAGGGTTGGAAAGAGCTTTTAGTGAATTCAGAAATTTTATGTGCCTTTTTGGGATGAATTCGGGAATCGTAGGTAGTTCAAATTTATTATGTAGCTCTTCTGTCTTCAGCTTCCTTAGTGATGTCGACAGCTTCACCTTTCTTAGCATGCTATTCTGGAACCTAGAATATATGAACCTTAGACCTCAATATAATAAAAATTAACCTAATAAAGTGTGTATTGTGAACTTGCTTCCACGGGTATGAATACGATGATGGATACCTTTATACCTACTTACGTACGCAAGATTTTTATAATATAGATTATGATGTATATTTTTAAAAATCATATAGTACTTGCAAGAATAACATATTACTTAAATGACATAGAGGATAGTGAATGTAATGGATTGCAGCTGCCGGAACCAGATTGTATCTCAGTGTACCTTTTTTTTTATCAGTTCTCATCTTTCTTCTTTGTCACTATTATTACTATCTATATATAATGCTTCATTCAGTTAACCTCGTAAATAATCAACTATAATGATTTTTAATATCTTACAAATTCTTAAACCTTTTAGGATTAGTTTTACTGGCATCTTTGCATTGATTATGTTACATTAATGACGCGTGGTTATACAAATTAATTTATTTTAAAAATTATTCTTTGTAGGTTTATTTTGAGGTAAGTAGGAGGATAAATTAATATATTTATTAGATATATAGATGGGATAGAAAAAAAAAACTTTACAATGACTGTAATAACGTGACAAAAAGAGAGAACATTTTCTGATAAACTTTATCCTCTGCGACAAAATTTTGTTATACTCAGCCTAATGATATCATATATTTAATCAAGGAAATATATTGTCGTTACCGCTGTGAAACTTCCTTTTCTTTACAATTACAATATTTTAAAAGCACTCGTGCTAAAATGTAACATGATTTGATAGAATAAAAAAAAATCTTCCTTTTATTAGTGTTTTTCGCATTCACAATATTCACCGCTATAAATTGTCCATGAGACACCAAGTTGTTTCATAGTTATTTGTCTACCATGTTGAAATGTTTATAATTAATTGATAAAATTATAGTTTATAAAATTTCTGATAAATCAGTTTTTCGTTTGTCTTGTATAATCGAGTGTTTGACACATAGGAGGTTTCACGGCTACAACGACGATATGTTATATATAAACAACAAACTAACATAAAGTTTAAATGTTTTTGCTATATTTTATGAAACATTTTAAAGATTATACATCAATCTGTTTTATTTTTATTTAATAATAAACGATATAAAACATTAACATTAGGTTTTTAAATAAATAATAAGCTTACAGAATCATTTTACGTGTTAAAAATTTATTTTTCTGATCATTCTAAAGCCGAAACCGCGAAAGGTCTCAAGTTTAAAAAGCAGTCGGTTCTAGTTACAGAATCAGCCACTAGATGGCAGAAGCTATCGATATGCCAGTTAACTCACAGTTGAGAAAAACAATTTAAATCTAAGAGTTTGTTCTTTTTGCCATGATTTAATATACATTTATTTCAATAAATTTGTATACTGTAGTTTCAATTTATTAAGAATTTCTTCAAAAACTGTATTTCAGCTTTATCGACAATTAATACAAATGTGAGTATTTTTGTTTCTTTTTATATATTTTTATTTTATTATCATTTAAAAACTTTTATAAAGTATTGTTATTAACTTTTTCAATCAGATATATGTTTGTCTCCCTTCTGTTGATTATAAATACATTTGTGTAATGGTCCAATTCTCATCTTTTAAATTCTCAACTTCTTTTTGAAAGGACTACTGGATAAGTTAATGATTTATTATATTTTATTAATTATAATGATTATAGTAATTGATGACAGATAAACTTTATGTGGAGCAGATTAAAAAAAAATTTTTTGGTTTAAATAAAAAAATTACATTTCAAAAATATTCAATTCACGATCTAATAATTTACAAAGTATAAATAGTATATTAGTCATATTTTACTATTTTAAATTAAAATAATCAACAACTTTATTATGATTGTCCATTTTTTATTATTAAATGGAATTCTTCTTAATTTATAATAATAATCAATAAAGATTAAGAATTGAAAGAACCACTTAATCCCGCATTTATTTAATTAATAAAAACTTTTTACATAGTCTTTATTTTAAAACAATGTTTTATTGTCTAACGTTTCGGCCCTCCTTTTTTTTTCTTTTTTTTTTTAATTATTTGCTTTTTCTAACTATTTTGCCGCAATCTTAGTCAAAATATCAACTATTCTTATCATACAACTCAAGACAATACTTGTTAGAATTTTAAATATTCTGATTTTTCTTATTTTCATTTTTGGGACATTTCCATGTGATGTGTTATGAGAGCTATCATCTATTTTCTTTAATTGAAAAAATGGGAAGGAGAATATACACTTTTTCGCTTTAAACATTCCACTGTATTAAACTATAGCTATTTTCTTTATTATTATTTGAAAATTGAAATATTTAAATAATTTCAAATTATAAATGTTTTCATATGTTATGTAAATTATCATTACCTGACTTGAAGTTTGATATATAATTTAAGGACAATGCCATAGGTATCTTTGTTTAGTAGTCATTAATAGTCTATTGTCCTAGTTCTAGTGAAGATATCCAAAGCATCCCATAGCCGTTAGATTCTGGAACTGTTCCAACTTATGATATAGATGTCTCTTGGGTTGGCTTTCTATGTATCTTGGCTGTACCCGTGTTTAGATATACTTTACTAACTTCTATCTTTGTCTGTTATTTCTTTGTGTTATTTTTTGGCTATGCCTTTCCATAAAACTGAGTTGATATTAGGAAATAAGTTTACCTCTGCATTCAATGAGACTTTATTCTTTTATTGAATATAACCGATGCAATCCATATTACATCAGAGTGCAACATTATACATCACAGTGCAACATTATGGATCACAGTTTACATGATTATTGCTAAAATAAATAATAATGTGTAATGTGTAAATAATAGTGTGGTTTAAAAACTTAAAATGAATTTAAAAACTTAATGAAGTTAAAACTTCATTAATTATTTTGTTTACAATTTTATTTAATATGATATGTTACATGTAAATTACTATTGATATTAGGAATTCTATTCTGGGTGTGGGTTGATTATTAATATTAGTTAAAAAAATTATTTTATATTTGTATGTATTTATTTTCAATTTTCTTGTAGTTTCCCAGTCAAAGCATCTTTATTTAATAATGATTCTTTTCGGTATTAAATAAAATGTTGGTATTAAATTAAGATGATTTACCAGTGTTAACACACAAGAAAATTTAACAACATTTTTATTGACTCCACTCTTTTGTTTGCAGCCATTTGTTTGCAAGGGCTGGGTTTTAGAGCTATTCTGGAGTTATTCATTAAAGATTTTCATAGTAGTATTCGTGAGATATTTATGGATGTGTTGTAGATAGTCTGGGTAACATATGAAGTTATGGCTATTATTTTTTGTCCGACTAGTAGAAATTGAAGAAAAAATTATAATAGATTGAATTTATTGATTTGATATTTAAATTAGTAAATAAAATAAAAAAGAGAATTGAATGGTTAATCATTGCTGTTTAAATAGTTATATATAATGATTGTAATGATTAATTATGTTTTTCATTTGTCTCTGTCATGTTTTTGTTAGGTTTATTTAAAAATGTATTTTATATAAAATCATTAGGAAGATTAAACAAATATACTTCAACATTTAACAATTAAAGATTTTCTTCGGGAGGGAAAGCACAAAAAAACACAGCAAATAAATATAAAAATGACAAAAATGTTATTTTTTTTTTTTTTTAACTTGCTTTTTATTTGACCAAATAACGGTTTTGCCTAATAAATATATATTTTTTAAAATACAGTCTAATATTTTGAACCTAGTGCAATTTCACTGATGCTTTTCAATTTATATCGTTTTTAAATAACTTGATGTTCTGGCAAAAAAGTATATAAAATTATCTTTTATTATTAAAGACCGGATTTTCGTGCAATATAAAGCTGAAAAATGTGCAGTAAATAACTCAAAATGTAGTATGCCCTCATCCCCTCCCCAAATCGTGCAGCCAGAACCTTATGTGCAATTGTTTATATAACACGTTAAGCTTCCAAAAATTCATCATTTCTGTTAAATTTATAGTATTAATACATGGAATTCTTATATAACCTTGTGTTGAGAGTTATAGCATCTGAATTAAAATTACTTGTAATGAGTGGCGTCGTTGAAAAAAAAACACTTAATTTTAATAAAACAACAAATTAGGATTAACCTAAATCAAGATGAAAGAGAAACGACGTATACAGTTTATAATAGTTTTAATAAGGAAAACAATTATAAAATAAAATTTAAAACAATAGATATTTACATACATACCTGTTTATGTAATATAGAAAATGTGGTTCAAACATTCAATTAAATAGTATTAAAATCGATATAATCTAATTTAGCTCATAAAGAGCAAAACGTACAATTTTTCCAATACTAAATTTTAAATTATTATACAATCGATCGTGAATAGGATTGGCTTTAATGGTGCTATACCCAAGCGAATGAAATATGCATGAAATCCGGTCTCTATTTAAAAATATAAAGGTTTATACGCAATATCTTGAATTTTCTTTTTCTTGTAGTTCTAGTTTAAATGAAGAAATCCTATTTCGAGTTTAAATATTGCCTTACCTTACTTAAGTTAATACAGGTTTTAGTCCAGTCACCCTGTACTTCAATTTGGTGTTAGCTGGACCCAATTGCAAATTTAATGATCTTTTGATATGTTGTATGCGAGTATTCCGTCATTAAGGGAATAATTTTAATCGTAATTAGAAGTTGTGAATTCATTCGTCTGAGTGTGAAAAGCAACATTCCATGAGGGTTGCAAATTAATCTGAGAGATACAGCAAGCATCTCCATTGCCTTGACGTAACAAAGGCCCTGCGTGTGTTTAGCGAGTGTCTTTGATCTTCGGATGTTTCCACTCTCTTGATCTTGTGGTATACGGAGCACTCTCCTCAATTCCTGTTTGTTTTCCTTTGTATACAAGATCATAAAGTGTCTGATGTATTAAAATATAATACAAAACATCCGTGAGCCCCATAACCTTTATTATTTTACACATGATGACTGTGTCAATCGAAAATTCGACATCGACCTTCAACTGTGATTCCATTACAGTGAAAGGAATATTTTCAAAAACAGATAAAATTTATCTACTTACAATTTAATTAGTCAGAAGCTAAGTGGTCCAAGTAATAAAATACTAATGTTATGTTATTTTCATTTAAAGGAATTTTACTCCAAAATTCTATTATCGTAAAATACTTATTTTTTTATTTTTTTTTTTTTTATTAGTATTTATTATATCCTTTCCTATACTTTAAGATTCAATTTAGAGCTTTCTAAGATTTTTCAAATTTTATTTACTAGTGCGTTGGCACAAGGCTGTTGTACTATTTTTTTAGAAATACTATATAATTACTTTTAGCGGTGTTAAAAATTATTTTATACTTGGATCTCTTTGCCACTAAGTACATTTATATATCTAGTGTGGATTTTTACACTTAATCCAATTTTGAAAAAAACCTGGATCCCTTGGCTTCTGAGCTTCTGAATTAATAAAAACATCCTCTAATGTTAAATAATTAATAATCTGATAATTAACCATTTTAAATTAATTATATCTTCGTTGCCACGAAAAAATATCCAATATGATAAAAACCTTATTTTTCTGAAGGCTCAAGAAGAAACATTTGAAAATATTGGTAATATTTACAATAACAATGTATTTTTTTTTAATTTTCTGAGTAGTAAATATGTTTTGGTTCATTTCCAATACATCTTATTTCAAATTAATTTAGACACTAAAAAATACAAAAGCCAAAATATAAAAATCACATAGGATATTTGATGGCACCTAAGATATTTTCTCCTGACGACAATATTTTTATTTTTTTAAATATTCTATGAATGGTTGGTTTTCTTATTCAGTTATGATGATTTATTTATTATTTTTTTTTTTTAAAATGCTGTGATTATTATAGCGTTTTGAAAATTGTTATTACTCAGTTTTTCTGCAGCAATAATAACTTTAAATCTCACGATGAACCTTTTTAAATATGCATGCTAAAAAATAAAGTCTAAGTTAAATAGGTGCGTCATTTACATGAGTACGTGCTTATTATACGTTTTCAGAAAATTTTCAAAATGCACGTATTTATTGTCACTTGCTAGAGTTGAATTGTCTTCTTTCTAAAAGCTCGAAACATCCTGAAATTTTGAAGTTCTCTTATAATTAATATCAATCAGAAGAAAATGGAATTCCTCTTCGTGCATCCTTCTTGCCTAATAATTGAGTGGATACGTGATTAAAAAAGTAGCGTCATAATCTACATAACCAAAGCTTTGTTTGAATTATGAACCTTGCTATTATTATATTAAATCGTTTTTATTTCTTTTGAACTGTTTTCTAGTTTGTTTTAAAACATTAGAATCGACTAGGTCGATAATAAGACCCCTTAATTGTCTGTCAATGAAGCGAGAAGTCCAAATAGAGATAGCGGGAGAAGTCAACTATTGATCAAGTCCTTATACACTTTGTGCTTCGCCCTTAGATTCTGCTTAACTTAATATTTCATCTCTGTGATACCTACTCCCCCCTCCCGCACTACCCGATCTGATCGTCGTAACTCATAGATCTTGTTCATTTTTCATTCATCATGTTTCTAAAATTTATTTTTTGTTTATAATTTGTTTTTGTTTTTTCATTTATTTTCGAATATCCCATTTATTATAAATGAAGTAAGAAATAGATACTTGATTTCATAGACTTGTGACCTAAATAATTACATTTTTCATTAAAAAAAAAATCGATATGTTATCAAATTGTCTGTAAAAAAAAAAAGAGAGAGTCTTATAAAAGCAATGTAATAAATAATAAATAGCTATAAATCTAAAAATAGTTAAAATAATTACCTAAAAGGTGAAATGATGAACCGCGACAATCGAAATAAAGAAAATAATATTAAGTGGATTAAAACAATGAATTATAATAGGATGAAATATTTTTTTGAATCTGAATGGCCCAAGATTAATAGTCATTAAGTTTCATCCATTCCTTCTGTTTGGAAGAACATTTTGAAAATCAAAATTAAATAAATTTGACTATATATAAAAGCGTTTGTTTTAAATTTCTCATTTAAATTAGATTGCACTTTAGTTTAATTTGTACAAGTTCTATAAAAATTTAGTGGAACACTTATTTGTTATACCAAGCAGTATTGCAATTGACCATGGCATCAGTAATCATGTTATACATAATCATATTAAGATGCAGAATTAACATTGATGTCAAAAAGTTGGATGTTTCAATGTCAAATCATTGTATTTTATGTATAAGACTTAGGTTTTGAACTTATTTAGAACAAAATTTTTAATTAATTTTTTGTGGTTACTTTTTATTATTTGTCCATCAGTTTTATTTTTCTTAAAAGATGTTCTAAGAAAATTGATTTAAAAAATTCCCTTTAACCCTTTTTGACATTATCAAACCACATATTTACTATTTTAAGTATTTATTAATCTACTGCCATTACTATTATTTTAGGTTGAAACTCATTTATTAGTGGTGTGTCAGCTAAAGTTGGCTTTTTTTTCTTTATTTTTTTACATTTTAACATCTAAATTTCCTCGCCTTATTTTTTTCCTATTTATAATAGCCTCCTACAAATTAAAAAAAAACTTTCAGGTATTTTCTTACTTCCTCTGCTTTACTCTAATCAGTCTTTTAATACAAGAATCTACTGATTCGTATAATATTTTCATACAATTGCTTCGTTTTACAAATCCTTCATTACCGAGGTTAATGTTATTGAAATTTCTTACTCATTTTCATCCATTAAGCTTTCTCTCCATCTCCCTTGAAACTCAACTTATTTCTTATCGTTAATTATCTATATACATTATATAGGGTAAAGAGTAAATATTCAGATGTGCTCGATCCACTATAGAGAAATTTTCATTTATAAATTTGTATATTTTGTTATTTATAGCTGACAACAATACATTACAGAAATATAATCTATTTTTTAAAATGTTATTTCATTATCAAGATGTGCTAAAACAACACTATCTTTTGAAGATTAAATATATGTGCTTGACAATGTTTATTGATATTAAAAATAATAACATGTTCTTGTGAATGTGACTCATTATCAGTACATATATTTGTTATCCAATTCATTAAATTAAGTAAATAAGCGTTTGTTTTCATGTTTTTAAGGTACGAGTACTGCCATGATAAGCTAAAAGGCCCTAACTCCAAATAATTTTTTTAAATATATCTTTGTATTGTACCTGAATTGATCTAAAAACTACACCTTTTTATGACATTAGAAAGACCAAAATCCATAGAGATGGGATTTTTATGTTTTCACATATTCTTTTATAAGACTTCTATATACAACTTCCTAAGTAAATTTTGCGATATTTTAAATCATTTTTATTTTGCATATTTATGTGCATATTTCCCTAGTCACTTTAAACAATTATTTTATTTTATTTGAAATTAAATGTTTTGTAACTTAGAAAAAAAAATCAATTCATAGATAAAAATTAGAACAAAATTAGAGAGTGCAGAGATGCCTAAAATAAATATGTAATGTGAAAATGAATAAGCTCAATGTAATTCTGAGCTTCTTTATCTTTCTGGAGATTAAGTGTTTTCCTTTAACTTAAAATATTTTCAGATTGTTTATGTTGAATTTCCAAATTTATGAATTTTTTAGAATTTATTATTTCTATGTTTTCACTACCTATATAATTATATATATATATATATATATATATATATATATATATATATATATATATCTATATATATATATATATATATATATATATATATATATATATATATATATATACATATATAAATAAGCACTTACTTATGTTCCTATTTTGACTTTTTTATCACATACAAATCCCATCCCTAGTTATGAGTTATGATTTTTTTTTTAAAAAATCAGAAAAAATCAAATTTCATGCAGTCATGTTTTATTTTTAAAATTGTTCATTTTAAATATAATAATAAAATAAATCCTCATTTCTACTTATTCTAACTAATGTAGAATACTTTGAAGTGTATGTTGCTACTATTTTGCAAATGTAATCTTTTGTTAATGTTAAATTATTTTTAAGTTGGTTTCATTTTTTAATTGAAAAAATAAACATCACAATGCTCCTTTTGTGTACTTTCTCTCATAAAGCCAATTATTGCAAATTAATGCCACCTAGATGTGTTTTGCAATTCAATATCTGAAACCATCAACTTGGACCTTGAATTTCAATCATCAATTGTATTGTAGGTAATGAAGCTGTTAAATGGTAGATAAATATTAGCTTTTGTCTTTAATAACCAATCACTATGTTTTCTTAATGATCCCTTGAGAGGTCTTAGGTAATTTAGTTTGATTTTTATCTTGATTACATTATGCTTCAAATATAATTGGAACTATTTGTAAATTATTTATTATTATCATATTGATCTAGTGTACCTTGTTTTATTATTATATTAGGGATTACAGTAAAGAAACGGATGTCAAATATGTTGGCAGTATTAGGCCAAAATGTGCAGGGAGTTCCTCCCTAAGTTGAAATTATGAGAATAAATTTTTAAATTCAAGATGCTTTCATGAATTGTTCAATCGTTGGTAGTTAAACAACAGTAAAAACTGTTAAGCTGTGAAATCTGAAATCACTTATTACTATTTCTTCATACTGAACAGTGACATGATATTGCATTTTTTTTCGTTTATATTGTATATTTTTTAGAAGTGGCTTTTATACATTTTTTGTTTCTGCTCTTATTGAATCGAAATTTCTCTTTAATCTTCTCGAGACTTGAATTCAACTTTTTTAATAATACTTTTTGTTTGATATCTTTTTATTACTATTTATGTATTACCTATGCAGGCTATAAAAAGTTTACTTTCTTAAATTTATTCAGTTTATGCCATGATTAACATTACTTGCATCTGAAATATAGTTAAAAATATTGAATGCATACATTCTTCTTCTTTGAAAAGTATTAAATTTATTTCTTATTTATGTATTTTGTGTTAAATACAGTTTAAATTTAAATTTAAATTTAAAGGGAGAAGTTGGTCGGGGGGGGGGGGGAGGGGGAGGGGGGTGCGGTCAAAGAATTAGACTACTATAAGCGAACTTATATATTTTGTGCCGACGTTTCGGCCTAAGTTTTAGGCCATCTTCAGGGCTAAAAAGAAAAACAAAATAACAACAGTGAAAAAAAAGAAAGAGGCAGTACCAGTAACAGTAAAAATGATAAAAAACAGAAAATACAAGTAAGATAAAAAGTATGAAGCATTAAAAAGAAAAAGATAACACTAAATTACATAATACAAGAGACCCTTGTATTGTGTAACCCATATGTAACCCGTAAAGACCCCGTCTCTTGTATTATGTAATTTAGTGTTATCTTTTTCTTTTTATACTTCATACTTTTTATCTTACTTGTATTTTCTGTTTTTTATCATTTTTACTGTTACTGGTACTGCCTCTTTCTCTGTTTTCATTGTTTTTATTTTGTTTTTCTTTTTAGCCCTGACGTCGGCACAAAATATATAAGTTCGCTTATAGTAGTCTAATTCTTTGACCGCACACCCCGACCAACTTCTCCCTTTAAATATAAATATACGGTCAACAATAACTCCCTCCAGTTTAAATTTAAGTTTTTCTTTGTTAAATTTCTTAATAAAAATTTTAATAGCTAATACTTCAAGTGCCCGGAGTGCCTCAAGGATCAATTCTTGCACCACTGCTGTACATAACATACACCCATGACAAACCAATCACTAACGACATTTTGACAGCCACTTATGCTGACGATACTACTATTATTACAAGGCACAAAGATCCCATGCACGTATCTGTGATTTTACAAAGCCATTTACAGACACTACATAACTGGTGCAAACGTTGGAAAGTTAAACTGAATCAGAACAAATCCCATCACATCACATTCTCACTCCGATGTGGGACTTGCCCTCCAGTTTATCTTGAAAACGAACACATCCCACAATCTGACAGAGTACATTATCTAGGCTTAACATTTGACAAAAAATGACATGGTCCACACATCACTGCTAAACGAAAGACACTAAATCAACGTTTCAGACTTTTATATTCTCTGCTTGGGCGTCGCTCAAAATGAGATCTAAGGAAAAACCTAAATACTTACACTTACCTACTTAAACAAATTTGGGCATACGCCTCACAAATATATGGAATTTAAAAAAAAACACACATCCAAAAACTACAAATATTTCAGGTCAAAACTTTTAGGACAATCATGCAAGCACCTTGGTATGTAAGTAACATAACTCTGCACAAAGACTTAAACATGCCAACTGTCAAAGAACACATACGGACTTACTACAAAAGATTTCACAGAAAGCTTCTAGCTCATCCAAATAAACTCATTCAAGATATGGCCACAAAAAACATGCCCGACAACACCCGTAGAAGGCAGAAAAGGAGCTGGATGAGAGATCTCCTTCAGTAACTTGAAACAAGACCGAAGAATTGCCACTGGGTAAATCTCTTCCTTATGCCTGTCATGCCCTTTTAATTGTAAATTTGTTTATGTAAGAACATTCGCTGGTTGTCAGTAATCTCTGACAGTTGTTAATTAACCAATAAAGAGAAAAAGAAAAAAAAATACTTCAAGATATTAATTCACATCAGAAAAGGAAGAGTGCGCTTAGTTGTAATAGTTCAGTGTTTCCCCGATAGATGGCCCAAGCTGCTGTTTTTCTTAGTTCAGGCATTTTTCTAGGATAATGAGTAATAAGAAAATCAGCCAGTAATTTTAATTATAATTTCATACCTTTTTTTTTTTATAATTTTACATAATATTAATTATCATTACAAATTTTAATTGAAAATCACTGATTAATTTCCTGATAATTTATTATCCATCGTATATCGTCATACAGCCAATTTGGTGTTATATTGTTTTACATGTGAAGTTAAACTCCGTTTAATTGTATTGATTTTTTTTTTAATATTTTACTCTAATTCATGCTATATCCTTTTTTTTTTTTTTTTTAAATTTGCCTGTTTGTTAAATGATTATAAAATTTTCTTTTCATGTGAATAAATAATTCAAATTTGATATTAAGTTGTGATGTTCCCATTTTTAAAATGTTCATCTGTTAATTTTAATTAAGTAAAAAGTACAGATAATTTCAACTGTTTTTATCATGCGTAAAAAAGTAATTTAACAATTTGTAATTGCTTTTTTTTTTTTCTTCTGGAAACACTTCATTTGCTCTCTCATCATTGGCACTTCTCAGTAAATTATTTACGTTGCTACTAACTTTTCCTCATACGTTCCAATCAGGAACACCAAAAAAAGATAAAATTAAATAGTAATTGTTAATTTCTTAAGTTTAATTTTTGTTGTATTTAAAATTTTTGCTTTGAAAAGAAACCAAGCGTTTGAAATTAATTTTAGAAAATAAATAATGAGTATAAATCAGCGATTGTAAAACTTTAGGAAATTAACGATAGTATAATTTCAGACTGCCTGTATTTAGTTTGTATTTATGTGCTCATATGTTTTTCTGACCTGATGATGTCTGAATTTGCGAAACTTCAGAAAAAAAAAATACATACCATTAAATAACTAATAAATTTAATGGTATGTATTTTTTTTTTTTAAGTTTTGCTCTCATTCATTCTTTGGAATCATACTTATTAGCCCTCTTTGACTATATTTTCCCATATTTTTGCTAGATAAAAAGTTAATATAGTAATCCACGAGTTGATCTGAGTCTTGTTAGATGTGAAAGATGGAGAGTGTTGTTATGGAAGAGAGTGTTGTTATTCTCATTTCCTGCAATCCCTAGGTGGTTTGGTATCCACTGCAGTTTTGGACCCCATGCCATATTTGCTAACTGATCTAGTACTTTTTGACACGTATTACTATAATATTTACTTGTGAGAGTGTTTATGGTGGCGGGAAGTCGACAAGAAACGCAGCTTTGCCTGATTGCTACACTCTCTTCAGATCTAGAGCAGCTTCTTACACTGCAGGTACTTCACCGTTATAATTGCTAAGTAGTTCTTCAGCAGCAATACTTCCTTGAAAGAGCGTACAATAGTGAGTGACCTGCGCTCGTTTTTCTGAGCCTAGGAAGAAAGATCCATTTTAAAAAAATATTTTTCTGTTGTTTATGTGGACAGAAATAGAAATAGTGGACAGAATAGTCTCTTTAGCCTGCTTGTTTAAATGCAATCCCAATGGAGGAATAATTGAGTTTTGAGTGTCCAATAAGCTTGAAATTTGGAACTGGAAATCTGTTAAAGATTTTCCATTCATTGCCAAAAAGAGCCGTATCAGATGAACGAATACCATATTTTATTTCTAATTTTAATGCAGTTTCTTAAGGTGATACTTTTAAGTCAATTATATGTTTCAATATCTCACTTTAATTATTTTATTTCTTTCCCAACAGTGTGAACTTGCCCGTTTGCGTCTGTTCTCGGATGGTTCAATGTTTGTTCGAGATTCCATAGCAGCTGTTAGATTAAAATAAAATACAAAAAAATTGAAATAAATGATCTTTAGGGTTGATAGGCCAAGAAAATACGTAACACGTTCCGAGGTTTTCTTCCGATGTTCGGATATTTTCCCTAATTAATCCTTTTGATTTTTATTAGTCTTGATTATCGTGAGGAACACTCTTTTAAAATTAAAGCCTAGTCCACTTTGGTTGGATCTGTCTGGGGTGTGTTTATTGCGTCCAACTCGTTACTAGCTGGGTTGTTGTTGAAGGAAAAAAAGAGGGTAGCAAGGCAACTGTTTACTGCCTGCCCCGCCAGGGTGCACTTGCGGAGAGGTTTTATGGCCCCTATCAGATTTATTATGGCTTAGCTGTTAGTACCCTCCTAGGAACTACTTTATGACCAATATTGTACAAGGTGGTTGTGCCCGGTCGTGGGTTATTAATTTTTACGAGTATTAGCAATTACAGCAGAACAACCGGTTGTATTCATCAGTTAATTTTTGTAAACATGTTTAGGAGGGATTAATTTATTTTTTTTCTTTTGTTTTTGTATCTTCAGTGCTACCTAAATTGTATGTGTTTTGTTTAGTACTTAATTTATGTGTTTGAATTTTCTGTTTTCGAAAAATAATAGAGATTTTCCATAAATGGAAGTTTGGTTTAGGACCGTTCAATTAAAAACTATTTCTGGTTCACTATTGTTTTCAATTTTTCACTTATTGTTTTATGAATTGTATGATTATTTTTTGTTCTAAGGTATGGAGAGGAATGAGATAATATCCAAATCACTTTGCTCCAACCCACTGATTTATCTGTTGACTATTGGTTGTGTTATCGCTGCATGATAATTCTCATTGTTGTTCATATATTCATTACGTTATAAATAGAAGGTTCGACCGTTGTTTGTTGTACAATTAGGTGATATGGCTTCGTTATAAATGTAACTATAAATAGATAATTGATTAATGGAGTTTTAAAACTAAAGTTGGAGGCATATTGAAGTAATTTCCTTGCACGAGGCCTGAAAAGTTGTTAAATTTAATGAAGCTCCTATTCTGTTGAAAGTTAAATAATATGCCTTTTGTGCACTATGTGAAACTGTTGGCCCTTAAAATCCCTAACGAGGCCCTAACGAATAGTGTTTGATGGTGAGACCATAGGGTCTTTATGATATATCCCCGCCATTTACTTTTAGTAATATCAGTGAATTTAAAATAACATATGACAATATTTATATTATTGTTCTTGTGATCAAATTAACCTTGATATATTTCTCATTCATTATGGCTTTATTTCATTTACATGAGTGTTTTGAAAGTGCTGAAAAAACAATTCGATTTTTACATGAAAAAGGACTAATTCATCAAGAAAGAATATGCCCTCAGGGTCATCTTATGAAAATTTCTGGACATTAGGATAGATTAATCAATAACAATTAATATTTTAAAATCACATGTACTTTTATTTTATAACATTTAATTCACTGATATTACTAAAGTAACTGGCAAGAATGTATCTAAAAAGATTCAGACCTTATTTAACATAATAAAGAATGTTTTACTTAGACCTCTGTAACATTATTTTTATCTAGAATATATTAACAAGTAAATTTTGCGTACTTAGTACGATTCACATTATCAATGTTTCAATTCTCAAGATCATTTTTTTTTTCTTAAATACTTTTATAGCATATTTGAGTAAAAACAATGTATTATAAACAGTATTAAAACTTTTTGAACTACATGTGACATTAAAATTTGTCGAAATGAAATTTTCAAATGTATTTGAATATGATACCTGTTTTGGGATGGGAGTATATGAGTAATTAATATACATATGGAATCATTGAACCAACAAATGATTTATTACTCATTTGTTGCATCAAATGCATTTTTTTAATCCTTGACTTTATTAGATTAAATATTTAAAAAAAATAATTTTGTATGAACTTTACAACTATTATTACAATACATTTAGAAAATGTGGTGATGTAGTTCATAATGTATGGATAATTATATAATGTAATACATAGTGCAGTATAATTTAGGGGATAGTTATCTATTTGGGCCAAATATGCTATGTACAACAAGGTACATTAGGAATTTTTAAGTTTAAATTGTATGGATTCAATGCGAAATCAATTAGCGTAATATGTATATTATTTTTAATTAGTTGTAACCTGTAAATATGTTTGTTCTTCGGAAAAGTAACAATTATCGCTAATTAATATAGAAGATCAAAAATTCAACCCGAGACAACTAACTAGTTGTCTCAATAAAAGTGACAAAATGCAGCACATCATAGTAAGACACATCAACTAGAGACAATATCCCACTCCTTGACATCTACACACATACTCTAGACTCTCGTGTATGAAATCTCCTATTTATGTCCTAATAATTATCGCTATATATGCTCAGCTTTAGAACTGAATATTAATATGACTCATTCTCTAATCTTAACAAGGACTCCTTTATGTCTAAATGCTAGTATGTCTTATTTTATGATAGCTGTTTACCTGTGATGTTTTTTTTACAATATTTACGATTTCAATTCTTTAGTGAAGTGCTAATTTCTTTTGGCGATTGTTATTAAAACAAAACAAAGACTTTGTATATTATATAAATATCGTTTTCTTCTTTGCATAATTCATATATTCTGAAATAGAATTCAGAAAATAAAAACTGTTTCTGCTTCCTTGGACTTTTAAATAACAGTTATTTCGTTTTCCATTATGTCACTCTTTTTTTTTTATAATAAAATTTATCTTTGATATGTATTGCAACGAATTACAGTTGTTGCATTATTGTTTTTGCATTATCCAACATACTCCAGACTCAAAGACTGCATGAGCAGATAACTGCTCGCAATCTGTTCCCGCATACTCCTTTATCGAGGTGAAACTCGTGTTGAATTCGTGTTCCTCTGTCCTCTAAGGACCTCCTGGAGAGAAGGGCGGTTACCCCTGACAGGTGGTGTTACCGATTGGAAGATCAGCGAGCCAGAATCCCCTGGAGAAGCTGGAAGGCCGACCTGGGGCAGATGCTTCATCACAATGGCTTTCTGCACCTTGGCGGCGTCGTCTTTGGGCTAACACCTGCTCCCTCCCACGATCTTCCTGAGCGTCCCCACTGCTTTAAAGGGCCTTTTAAATGATGACTTTAATTCTGATTAAGATAACAATATTGATTGTTTATACATTTTCGATCTTTACACGTTTCTCGTACTTAAATTTAAAAAAGTTACGGAAAAATTAAATAAATAAAAAAGTTTCGTGTTATAGGTGTTATGAAATGTGTGAATTGTTTGAGAAACCTGATAAGTCACTTTTTGGAGTATATTTAAAATTTTGCGAATTTCCATTATACTGAGATAGACACGTGTTTTGGGAGCATAACCCTATTATTCCGATGCATTTTAGAATAGTGGTTTGTTATTATTTGGTGAGAAACATCTTAAGTCAGTGAACCTAAGTCAGATATTTTCCAGTGGCCACATGTGAAATGGTTGAAGAATTTGAAGCTGGCTTAGTCTAAATGTACCTTTGTGGATAATTTTATCATTAGTCAACACTTTTTTTACATAATTATTGATTATTTTCCTTGTTTCCGTTGATTTATTGAGAAACTCCATAAGATCAGCAAATTTAAATTTAGAATTAAAAAAATGTAATGACTCTTATTATTGGTAACATAATCGGTTAAGAGTTAGTCACATTTCAATTATCAATTGTTTTCACATATTTATTGGTAATAATTTTTTCTTATTACTGCAAAAGCTGATTGATTTGAGAAACCACATAAGTCAAGAAAATTTAAATTTAATCAAAATTATGACTTTTATTATGTTAATTAATAACATAATACGATCAGACTCAGTCCAATTTTAATTAGTAGTTGTTTTGGGCTTCCTCGAACCATTTGGCCTTGACTGTTTTTGTTTTTCAAAAAATTAGGTCTTAATGAGTTATGGGATTTCTCAAATCACCGATTATTGTGTCATCATAGTCATAGGAGTGTCATCATTGGAGAGTTCGATGTTTGAAGGTCTCGAGGTTATTTTCTTTTCAGACGCCTTTGATAGGGTTGGAATATCGAAAGAAAAATATCGATATTCGATATATCGCAAAACCAAATATCGATATCCACCGATAATCGGTAGAAAAATATCGATATATCGACATATCGAAAGGAAATGGATGAAAAAGCAAAGAAGCCGTGCATTAAATGAGTATAACGTTATGAAATTTATGAGAAGGTTATGAAATAATATAAATATTTTTTATTATTCATGAATCATTATAAAAAAAGATAGAAAAGAATAATATTTTGGTAAAAAAAATGAGTATTATAATATATTTTTATCTTGAAGGCGTTTTGCCATATTTCATATATTATATAATTCTACAAATTTTTCTAAAATAAAAATTGTATTTTTTAAAGTTTCCATACATGCATTGAGCATTCTCAAAATATTTATCTAAAAACATGTAATTCATCTGATATATATTTCAGTACAATCACCATTTATATTATTACCTGTTAGTCTTTACATTGTTACTGTTTGTCTTTATATTGTTACATTGTGTTGCAATCTCATCTACTAATTATTGTTTGGCAATTAAATATTGTTTATTCTCATATAAATTAACATGTGCTATATTTTAAGCAATGATTATATGCAACAATTTAATTACATTTATAGTATTGTCTATTTTATTTCAATTTGGTGGATGATTGATCCAGATTATTTTTTGTTTTGATAATCTTAAACGCTTAAGTTTATTTGAAGGATAAGGAGGAAAAACCTGGACCCTATTTCATAATAAAGTACGAAAGTACAATTACGAGTAGACCTATGATTTACTATGCATATGACACACTGTGAAATGTTGAAACACAATAAAATTTAAAACTGGTTGTTAGCATCTACATAATATGCCTCGATTCCTATTCTTGAATATTCTGGCCTGTGTCTTCACTATCTAGCAATATTTATGGTAGTGTTCTCTTTCCTTTTAATAATTCTTCTAGATCTTATTTTTATTTTAAATTTACTATTTTCATTACAATTATTAGTTCTTTCATTATATATCTATTTTATTTATTATGTCTATGTAATGATGTTCAAGTTCATATCGATTTTGAAATTGAGCACTTCTTTATTATTATTAGGATATTTGTAATTTGTCTTATGCTGCTTTAATCTTGTTTTCAAATTTTGCGACATTTCTCCTCTATAATACTTTTCATTGTATTATTTCCATTTTATTTTGTAAATTACATTCTGTCTATTTATTGTTTTAATTTTCTCCTTAGTTTTTATTATATATTTTCCTAGATTATTGTTATTGTATTACAACAATTTCGAATGACTATGTTCATCATTCTTAAAAGCTTTTTTTTAATTTTATACATAAGTCTAGGAATGAATTATAATCTTTGATAATTATGCAGGTTATTATATCCATTCTAACTTCTTCTTTTTTGTCCCTTTCAATCTTAATTTTTTTAAAATCATCGATCGGTTTTGTTTTTTAGTTATTTTTTTTATTGTAGTATTTATTTTTATTTTCTATTATAATTCTTTCTTGTAATTCTATATTGTTATCGATGGTGGAAGTATCGTTGACTGTAGAAATAAAAATAAATGTGGGAGAAGCTTCGTTGAGGTCAATGAAGAAAAATACCAATATGAAAACTTATTTTTTTGCATGCCAATCAGGTTTACGTTTTAGGCCAGCATCAGTGCTAAGAAAAACAAGATAACAGCAGTGGCAGTACCAATAAAAGAATATCGTAACAAACAGAAATGACTAATACAATGAAAAAAATGAAGTTTATAGAAAAAAAAGGTGTTAATTTATAATGTAACAGATTATAAATTATATGAAAGATAAAATAAAATATATGAAAACTATTAATTACAATAACTATTTACTAGTAGTATAATTACAATAAAGATTTAGTTGTATGAAAAGTATATCCAGATAATTATGATAATTGTGTTTCTGCATTGATTGCACCTCCCAACCAAGTTTCTCATACAATATATTTTAGTAGATTTTTCAACTATATTATACTAGCATACCATATTGTATTTATAGTTCTTTTTGATAAAAGTTATTAATCAATATTTTTTTACTTGTTTCACATGCTCTTTGTGTCAGTTTAACAGCTTTATTAATTAAATTTTCCATTGTATTTTTAAATAATCTTTGTAAACTTGTAATCTTTATTTTTAGTTTTCACCCACAAGTCAGCAGGGAAGTAAGGGAGACACTTACCCCGGGCAGCAGGAATTTAGATCAAAATTTTACTTTTAGGTGAAGCAAAGAATATTTGCTTCTGCTTTTCAATTGTTTTAACCTTATTACATTCAATAATATGAGTTATTATTCTTTGCTTCACCTGCAAAACTTAAACCTGATTGGCACGCAAAAAAATAAGTTTTCATATAAGTGTTTTTCTTAAGCTTAATTTCATATTGGTGATTAAATAATTAAGCTGTAATGTTAAGTACAGCTCACGGATAAAATTAAAAATATGATAAAGAATAAAGGAAATTTCTAATTAAAATAAAATAATAAAATTTAAAATATCGATATCACCGATATATCGGTGCAAAATATCGATATCTCGATATATCGGGTGTTAGGATAACGATATAATATATCGGTTTTTCAAATCCGATATATCGATATATCGCGTTCCGATATTCCAACCCTAGCCTTTGAGGATTATCAGGAATCGATTTTAAAACAAGTTTAGAAACCAGTGGGCTTGGGTAAATTCGGAATTTGTAATCGAAATTATCTGCTTTGGACCAATTCAGCAGGGTATGGAACATTAAGGTGTCAGATATTAAGGTATTAGAAATATGTATGATTTTGTTTTTGACATAATGTATTTAATGTTCTTGCATTGAAGATTTTAAGTTGAAGTGTTATATACGGGAGGAGTTTGGTGGTTCAGTGGAGCCCCAAACCTCAAATCCTCATTTTCAAGTAAGCCTTATTATAGTCATGAAAATGAACATGTTCACACTTATTAAAAAGTTTTTGAATATAGTCTCAAATTGCTTCCATAGATATGAAGTCGTCATGATAACGGCACGTAGGCAAGACGGCATCGTGCGTTATCTCTATACAGTAGGTTTTAGGGTTTTAAAACGCTGGACCGTAGAATGTACATGATCTTGATGCCCGCTTCAAAACCCGACTCGTCCCGTCTGGATCACCTGGCTCACTATCGTCAGAGCTTTGAAACCTCCCAGTTTTTCTATAACTTTTATTTAAGCCCTAGTAAGAACTTAACAATGGAAATTAGGATTCGTCAAATCTTTATGAATTTCCTTTCTTTTGACACCTCTCTCATCAAAATCCGTCGCTCCTGAGAGCCGGAAAAGAAGGGATCTATAGTAACGTAACGTATTCTATATATAGACGATTGTTAAGGTTTCAAGATTGTTATGATTTGTTATGCCATCAAGAGAATGTGTTACACTTGTCTGATCGACAGTAAAGCCTCAGTCATGGTTGCTCCTTCACAAACTGAAACTAAGACCCAATATCTAGTTTATTATAAGACTTCGGAAATCAATTCATTATTTTATTTCCGAAACACGCATAATTTTCTTAAACTGAATCTGAAAGTCAGATCCTCTTACTTTGCTTGCTAGGTTTCTGTCGGACAAGAAATCTAGAGTCGTAGATTCAAGGAGAAATAGCCCCATTGTATTCACCGGACTGTGTGTTCACGACCGGTGGAGGTTCATTCAGCGAAGAAGTGTGTGCATTTGCCCATTTTTGGGACTTGAGGTGCTTTATCCTGTTAAGTTCACTGCATTGAAAAATAAACCATTTTTGTGTACATTATTCTCATAAATGTCAATAATATCAAGGATTATATTTATTTATTGATTATACTCGTACCACAAGTTTTACGGAATTTTGCGTTATCCGAAATAGCCTTGGCCACATTATTCCGGATAAACTGGGTTCTAATATGTATGTATATATATATATATATATATATATATATATATATATATATATATATATATATAGAGAGAGAGAGAGAGAGAGAGAGAGAGAGAGAGAGAAGGGAGAGAGATAACATAGATTATTCTGAGACCCTAAACCTGCAATTAATAGCGAATATCCTACTTCATTACAATATTTTATTCTGATGCAACGGATTTTGTTTTCTTTGTCCGCTCCTACTGATAAACACGATTTGATGACTGATTTTTAATTATATTTAAGGAAGTATTTTTGCAAAGGAAAAGGAAGTAGTGGGATAAGGGGTGTTGTCTCTTCCTAAGAATAGATAACTTAATCTTTTATTCATAGATATTATTATCAATGGGACCGTTCAGCCATGATGATATTTACGACTGTTGCCTTAGTTAAGTAAATACTTTGATCTTTTTATATTAAATTTAATTAAACTATTTAAACTTAAACTTTGCAATATTATGATTCCGAAATCGGTTTTCATAAATATATTAAACGTTTTTAAATTTATATGGGCTTGTTTTTTTAACGTACTCTATCGTCTTCGCTTTTATGGTTATGTAAATAAGTCGCACGTTTGCTAGCTTTCATAATATAATAAGATCCATTCCTTAATAATATTAGCAGTAGGATTTACAAAAATTTTCTTTCGCTAATCTGTTAATTTCTAAACCACATACCTAAGTAAGGCTTAATTTTTTTTTTTTTTTTTTTTAGTTTTTCAAGTCAGTAAGCATTGCAGTAATTTGATTGGCCAACCATATTTTCAAGTTTAATGACAGCGAAATGTACATTCACAAAAATTTATTTAAATTATAGTTAGATAACTTACTAAATCCAGCAATATACCATGCCATATTGTTACAACCTGCACACGACAGGAAGATGTATGACGTGGGCGTTGACGTCGACCAAGTCTTTGATCTAGATTTGCCTTGAATGACAACATACCTGTCTACTCAAAGCTTAATTAGTTTTAATTATCATGTTCAATGTTGTGGGTATACTGAAAACAGAAATAATATTGAATTATTAAAAAATTGACATTACCAAAAAATTAAACTGTTGACTGGTATATCGCCGAGGACCGTAGCGTATATTTTATATTAGGTGCGGCGAGATTTTTTTCAAGAATTTTACTTCTGCGGTCGGTGTATTAATAATGAATTAATAAACGATGTACATGAGGTGCGATTCCGGTCCTTAATATACCTCTTTTTTCCTTACCGCAGTCAACATTTAAAAAAAAAAAGTAACTTGAATGATGTGAGTCAAAGCCTTATTATATTGTATTGTGGTTCTACACAAGCGAGTTTTTCACTCCCGAGAGTGGTAGATATACTCTCGAGAGTAAAACTCGCAAGCGCAAAGACCTCTTAGTGTACAAGTGTGAGTTCTCAGAAAGTTGTAATGCCGCGCAGGCGTAATTGTTCCCTCTCTCTCTCGGAGAATAGTTTCAATCATTCATAACAGGTTTTAATGTCCTGAGAGTACTCTCCGAGAGGAGGGTGGGAACGTTTACACCTGCTGTGACGTGTCATTATAACTCTCGGTGTAGTGTAGTCTTGTTAATATTTAGTACTTTTAAAACCTGGATATCAACAACTCATCTAATTAAAACCGGTATAATTTCATAATCGAACCATCAAATATCTTGATCCTTTAATATGTATTAAAACAAAAATAAAAAAATTAAATCAGAGGTTTTATTATTTTTTGTTTATTTACCTAGAGTTAGATATAATTATTGATTAACTTTAATCACAGATTTCGAACTGGCATTTATATGAATGGAATCAAAGAGTGACTCTAAATCCTTTGAAGTAATATTTTATAGTTTGTACCGTGTTATTCACATTGATATTTTCTCCGCCTTATGCTTAACCGGGGACAGAAATGATCACACAAAATCTTACTTTTTGACATTTACTTTCTATGTTATGGTTTTGAAATTTTCCGTATTAATTTTTATAGAATTAATGTGAATAAAAATTAAAAAAAAAAGGGGAGGAGGGAAATTATTAGAATATTATTTGAAGATTACAATTCAAAGCCATGTCTTTCTCAAAAAGCAGTAAATAACAAACATGTCTGCGTTTCGTCAATTCAGGCATCAGGGCAGAAAAAGATAAGATTACTTAGATGTTGATCAAACAAAGCACATCGCATATCAACACCTAAAAAGGCTATCCAAATAAAAATAATATATCAATCCAAGAACGTTCAACATTTACTTTATGTTATAGTTTAGCTAAACGTCCACCCAACATAAATATTCCATCTCTTTCCGTAACCAAACTGCCTCTAAACTTTCAGAACACGCTTTATCCTTAAACCACACTTTTGATTTTGACAGTACTTCAATCCTCGCCACAGTCCCTAACCATGACAAACGACTCCTCTCAGAAAGCATCTTCATCCAATTGGAATCCCTACCCGTCAATCAAAAAACTGATATACAAAATCTTTCTCTAATCTACTCCCAAATATTCAATTTATTAAAAAAACATAACTTTTCATTCCTCCCCCCTTTATTTAGTGCACCAGTTGGAGTAAACGTTTTTTGGGTGAGATATTAATTTCTAATTTAATTTTTTAACTTTAATTTTTATATTTTAATTAATTTAATTCATTTATTTGTTTACCTTAAATCAATACGTTTTACCAGTTTTTAAATCAATTGTTATGCCTTTTGATCACACAGCATTTAAATTTAATGTTAGTTTCTGTCAAATCAGTGAGTTGATGACATTGTTTTAACAGTTTTTCTAATTCCCGGTAATTACGATTCAGTTGGCGCTCGACCACACGCCTCTCTGGTATGTAATTATTACGGTTTCTTTACATTTCCTTTTCCTCCTTGTTTCTATCCTTCTTCTTTCTTCACCACATAAGATTTTGACCTATTTTTGTTTTGGTGCTTACATTACTTTATATTTTACTCCTTCATCTCATAATTATTTAATTACAACAATGTCAACTTATTTAACATCATTGTGACCTTTTGCATAACTTGGAACATCACAACTATCTCTGTATGCTTTACACATTACCAAGCCTTCATACTGTTTGTCTTTTTACTTAATCGATTTCATATATTTTACTATTCCCTGTGTAAATAAAGCATTATTTTACTTTCAATTAATTTTTACATTGTTATTTCATTTATTTTATTTTACTTTTTCATTTGTCTCTTGTATTATGTAATTTAGTGTTATCTCTTTCTTATTATACTTCATACTTTTTTATCTTTCTTGTAATTTCTGTTTATCATTTTTTACTGTTACTGGTACTGCCTCTGTTATTTTGTTTTCCTTTTAGCCCTGAAGATGGTCTAAAACTTAGGCCGAAACGTCGGCACAAAATATATATGCTTACTTATACTAGTGTAACTCTTTGACCGCACTTAACTTCTCCCTTTAAATATAGTTTAGTTATATTTCAGAGTGATAAAAATTATTTTTCTTTGGCTGAGTTAAATGTTGTTGGCTTACGTCTTCTCATGTTTAGGATAATTTAGTTATCGGAATAGTACAGCTAACAACTTATTGTTCTTCTGTTAAAGAATTGCATTTTTGACCGGCATATTGATGTTTTATAATTATTTTTAGTATTCATTTAATTCCTTAATGCATTTATATATTTTTTCTTAATTTATCAAGGAAGTATTAAATCCTTATAAAATTCAAAAATGTTTTAAAATAGTGCCGACAATAATAAAATTAGAAAATTCATTGAATCAATTTATATAGCAAAACATATAAATAAATGCAACAATTTTAAATCAGATACAAAAAATATAGAACAACATTATGTAGATTAATAATTACTATAAAGTCTTTAGATTTACAAATAAATAGCCACCAATAAGACCAGTTAAATTAAATCTTCAAAGATAAACAAGCAGAAAGACATTCATTCCAGTCGTGGACAGCGAAGGGTTAGGACTTTAGTTATTAAACGAGGTACGAATTGACTTATTTCATATTAATTTTTTTTAATGAATTTAAATTAAATTATAATTAAATCTTCCTCAATTTAATATTTTGTTTAGATTAGGAATCATTAATGAATAATGTAATTCTGAATAACATTAATTAACAGAAATGACGAATAAATTCCAATGATTTTTTTTTAATATATAATTTATTTTAGTAATGATGGCTGAAGTAACAAGGGGTTATAAAATAATTATAATTAATTTGGTAATATCTTTACTCTCTTTTTAAATGTATACTTTTTTCTATTTATATCATGTAATAATTGAACAAATGAAATATCGTAAAAATATTAATGTTTTTAGCTTAAATTCATGAACCTTAAATATACAATTGATGAAAACTCTTAGGAAAAAAATTGGCCTCTGTACGTAATCAAATAAATCATTTATATATTTTTCAATGGAACGACGATGTCGGCAACATTTAAATTTTTTTTTCAATAGATATTAGGCTTATTTAATAAATATTATTTCAAAGTGATGCCATCGATTTCAAGTCCTTTCATTTCCCGATGTTATGGCTAGACTGTAGGTGAAAAAACTCCCTACCTCCCTTCTTCCCCTCGCTACGATTTAACCGTAAAAATTTGTCCAACCTCCCTAGTTTCTATTTGAAATTTTCTTTCCGGTTGTTATATTTTCTCCTCCTAGATCCGAAATGGCTGCCTGAAGGGGGTGACCACGTGGACAGAGCTTCAGGAGGGGTGTTACCCTAACGCCTGGGGTCTCACCCTCCTGTTTTCCTTCCTCCCTTCTTACCTGGGCGTTTTCCTCCTAAAAGAGGGCGAGTCAGTTAAAGGGCGATTAACGGACGTCCTTGGAAAACCGGCTCTAGCTCTAGCTATAGCTAGAGTCATGAGTCTAGCAACTTTGTAATCCTTTTATTGCCGTCATAACTTATGGCCGATCTCTCACCCCTTCTTTTTTTCTGGTGGCAAATTGCCTGTGGTCAGTTGTATCAGTAAGTTGTAGTACGTGCTATTAGGATATATAGCCGTTGGGGTAGTTTTTTTTTCCAGCTTCTAAAATAAACTACCAACATTCAATTACCGAAAGATAAAATAATTTTACTACTATCATCTATTGATGTATTCATTTTTTTTTCCATAAGTTACTTTCATTAAATAATGTCTATCTTCTTACGTTGTCTATTTAATTTTTTCAATTTACCAATGTACTTTTCTTTATCTTTTCACTTAATCGATTAGTTAAACGAAAGAGTTAATCGATTATGCACGGCAATTCCAACAGGTCATTTCCAAGTTCATTGCTTCCTATTCTTCGCCTGGAGGAAATTCAGAGTTTCCCGGTTGGAGAATTAAGGAGAAGTATTGTATTTTGCCTTCAGCTAAGGCCCGTATCACTTATTCAGTATCGACATTTTTGAAAAAAAAAATTTACGTCACTTTCAGTTATCGTCAATATCTCTTTAAAAATTTGGAATTGCCAAAGTTTATCGGAAAATTAGTTTTTTTTTGTGTGTTGTTTTTTTACCTAAGCACAGTAGGTATTATTTTAAAAAGGATTTTTATGATTTGGCTTGTATAGGATGATTTTTTACTGCAAATGGTTTAAAAGAAATCGTATTTAATTTAAATATTTCATGTATTTAAATCTTAGTCGATTTTTAATAAGATTTTTTCATGCTTCATCGCTTGTTGATTTATTATTTTTAGTAATGAACCTTTGTAGCGGCTCACTGAGGAGGCCAGGGACCCACCTAGGGTTGTAGCGCCACGTAGATAGATAGATACTATAATGGTTACATTTATATTTTTTTTTCCATACAAAACTCATATAAAAATGTTGCAGTTCAATGCATTTCGGCGGCATCGCTCAATAAATAAAGTGTTTCTCTCTTTTCCTAGTACTAATTTATTATCTGAAGTTATTTATATTCACTAAATTATAAACCCTATATTTAAGATTTATTTATTTAAAAGTGTTCCAACCACTAAGGTCATATACACTTCGGATACACATGCATAGAAGATTTATTATTTTATGTTAAATAAGTAAAATATTTCAAAACATTCATTAACAATTTTTGAAGACCGATGATTACATATTTTAATCAAACAAGAAAACATTTCTTCTTACCCTTAAAAACAAATATTATACTATGTTTTAATGTTTTTAATTAATATCTTTAGATAATTTAACATTTTTTAAATACTGAATAAAAGAATAGTATTGTTAGCTATGGTTTGCTGTGATACAGCATCCAGAGAACTCTGACATGGGGTAGGGTGTGTTCCCTTTTGTTAACTATAGCAACCAGCCGTTTCCCAGACGACGTTACATTGCCTGAGGCTGATTGACGGACAGATTTAAATTTCAATAGCCATTCAACCGCGAGTGAACCAACCACTCTTCTTCCTAATCAGCTGTCTATGATTCCACTTAATAAAGGCTACATCAATTATTCATTAGTCAGAGATAAGAGTAAATAATATATCATTCAGTCTAATTAGGTATTAGCGAATTTTAAGATAAATATTTAAATTTGATATATCGTCGATTACGGGCGCCATTATTTTGGAATCATTGGGAATGATATGCAATCATCGCTATAACTGAAAATGTGTACATTTGTTATTACCTTTCATTGTAAATTTTGAGCTCAGACACTTTTTTTTATTTACAAAAACAGCCTGAGGGCCTAAAAAAATGTTTACATTGATAGATCAGAGGCTATGTGAAGCATATTACATAAAATAAATGAGGATGTGAACTGCAAAACACCTTATTTTATTTTTATTTTTTTATAAAAATCGAACAACAATAATGGTTATTATTTCTTATACATGTTTATTCTCAGAATGGAGATTCTAAATATGCCTAAGCTTATCCCTTCCTTTACTTTTTTAAGTTGAAAAATCAATATTTGTTGCAAAACTCTCTTCATCCAGCAAATGGTGGACTATAAAACTAATTTCATCACTAAATGAAAAAATAGAAGTAAGAAGTTTTGCGGTTCACACCCTAAAATATTCTAACTACAAAAATAGTAACAATACGATCACTTAAAAAAAAATAATAATCTAGAAAAAAGGCTGCAGATTGTTTATTATTATTTTTTTTATAGTTGTATTTTGTCTGTGATTTTCTTGATGTTTGTAATATGTAGTTTTTCATCATATAGTAACTATTACGATACCTTTTATAATGTATTAATATGTATTTATTGTTGTTTCAGGTAAAAGGAGCCTTTTTATCAAGGTTTTGTGTGAGTTTTATCAGATAATATTCTTTTAGTTGTTAGATAATATTTCAATTATTTTATTTGCAAAAATCATATAATCAGCTGAGGAACAAAAAGAAAGAATAAACGCTGCTACATATATATATATATATATATATATATATATATATATATATATATATATATATTTTTTTTTTTTGTTTTGTCATAATGATTCCAAAATATTTATATTTTTTATTGAAAATAATAAACCAAAAATTGCATGTTTCTAATAAAAACAATTGCAGAACCTGTGAAAAATCCATTCGGATTTTAAATAAATAAAATACTTTTTTTAAAGGGGTTGCAAAGTGCTTTAATTTTTTTTATCTCATAAATGCAGACCATAAAAAGACATGACACATCATTCGCAGGCATGTTAACATATACTGGATGTATATGCCTACAAAATATTTCCTAATTTAAATATACTCCCCAAATGCATTAGTTCTTGCTTAATTGAATTTATTATTTGATATCTTTCCTTGATTATTTTTAGTGCTATTTAAAAATCTGTAAAAGACTCGTATTTTAAATTGGAAATATGTAGTAGTGTTGACTTATAATTAAACTACATTAATCACCCATAATTTTGATTTTTCATTTTTTAAAAATATTTTTGTGCCTCGTAAATTGCGAATAAATTAAGTCATAAGGTTTATTTGAATGTTTTTTATTAAGTTGTCGACAATGGTTGCTTGTTATAGCACCAAGGTGTTCAGAATGACACCGAGTTGGAAGGTAAGTTTACGGTCAGTGGGGTAGGGGTGTCATTGTAGCGAATCAGCAGAGCGAATAACCCTTCGTTTCCTAGTCCATCGGGCAAACATTTCCGAGCCCTTTCTAAGGGTCTAACTTCGGCACGGAGATTAGGCAGATTATAGTTCATTAGAATATGACTTTATCTAAGGGATCTAGGTGAGGAATATTAAGTCGAGTACCGTTCTGTAGGAGTGTTGACCCGGTTCTGCTGATTTAAAATATTTTAAAAAACCGTTTCGGATCAATTGTTATCTATTTCAGGGGTTCCGAGACGGTGGTACGCGTACCACTGATAGTACAAAAGGGCATTCCAGATGGTACCCGAACGATCTTAGAAATGCTATGGATAAAATCGTGTTTTTTAAAAATTATTATTGAATGTACCAATTATAAGATGAATAAATACGATCTAGAATTGATAAAAATAATTTAGGATAGTTACCGTAGTAAAAGCGAAAGCACTTGCTGTTGAAGACATAAGAATTAAGTTTAGCTCTATAAACTCTAACGTTGATGCTATGGTTATAAATATTTTAAGGAACGTGCTTGGCTCTATAAAAAGCTATCCCCGACTCTGGCTTACAGGTTGGGGGACACATATTTAACAGGCAGATCCAAGTCCTGATTTATGTGGACGATATTGATCTGATTGCACTAACAGAATCTAGCCTAAAGGAGGCATTTACGGCGCCTTGAGCCTTTCGTCAGAAACATGGGCTTAGTCATTAACACCCACAACCTAAGTATATAGCTGTCGGAAATGACTGGAGATGCCCACACCTCCCAAGTAGGAGACTATATCTTTGAAGCAATACAGGATTTTGTATATTAGGGTGTCCGTATAGATGTTAATAACCGTTCCTCTAAGGAGATAGAAAGAGGAATCTAGACGGCAAACAGGAGCTACTATGGTCTTGTCTTGTCAAGCATTTTCAATCCAGACTAATTACCAGAATTCCAAAGGAATCCTTTTTAAGACACTGCAGGCCTGTCCACACCTACGGATCGGAATCCTGGGTGATTAACAGGATTGATGAGCAAAGGGTAAAATATTAAGAAAGATCTATGGATTAGTAGGAGAGAATGGTGTCTGGAGAAGGCGCCAGAGAGCTTTACTCCGAATTCCGTGACACGCCTGTGATGGATTTTGTCAATATCAACAGACTTCGCTGGGCAAGACATCTGAAACGATTGAGGCAAGATCGTGTACCGATTAGGGTCGCTAACCATCCACCTACAGAAAAGACAAAGGTTTGAAGACCGAAAGCCCGCTGGATGGACCAGTTAGGCAGAGAGACGCGACGATTAGATGCAATGAGCTGGTGGACCATGGCGCTGAACACAGAGGAATGGGCGAATTTTCTACGGGAGATCCGCATAGGGCATGTAGAGCCAAGGTATGTACAAGCAACGTGCTTCCAATCGAAAAATATCGATGCTTTTCTTTACAATGTCCAAATTTCTTACTTTAGAGGGATACACTTTTATGTGAATCTTACTGTTGATGTTATGCGAAATTGATAAAATTTTGATTTTGAAACTTTATTTTGAATGAATTATTTTCTTTAGTATTTACATGTAATATACTGTATATTGTTTTGTTTATTGAATACATTTTTGTAAATCAGTTTTTTATCACATAGTGGTACGCCCAGTTATCTGAAAATGGGAGATGGTGCACATTGACATGAAGGAAACCCTGATCTATTGCAAAATCAGCTGTGTATTGAAAGCTTTGTAAACTATTTATTAGATTTGTTCTTTGGTTTAACGTTACTTTGTATTTTCCATCAAGGTCATGAAAAGCTAGTTACGCCACAGACTACCAACCTGTACCAGTCACACTGACAGTTTTGTGGTGCAAATAAATTAAAACCTTCATAAACCAGACAGTACTTCCAAAAAGCGTGGCCAACATTTTTTTTTCTTATGTTAATTCAAATTATCACACATATTAACGTAACACTGAAAAACACAATTTTTACCTATGAAAATTATTGCTTTTTGTTCTCGGCCTCTAATAATATTTATTTTTTTTTTAAGTTTCCTTTACCATACAAAATAAACGGAAAAGTTTTTATTTATTTTGTATATTTTAAAATTTAGAAGAATATTAAATGTCAATTAATAATATGATGTGTAAATTCCCGATCTTCCTTATTTGGAAGTTTTATACAAATAATATATAATATCACAGCCAACGTTTTGGGGTTTCCCCCCAACCTTAGGATTTAACTACAATGTAATTTGCTATGGTTAAAAATATTAGTACTATTTAATGTTTTTAACCATAGTAAATTATATTGTTGTAAACCCTGAATATGGAGTAAAACCCCGAAACGTAGGCTGTGATATTGTATGAGTTTGAATAAAGCCATAATAAGGATGATCGGAAATTTTCATATCCTATTATTGACTAAACAGTATTTTTATTGAAAGTATTTTTTACTTTTACAAATGACTCATGGGATGTTAATTTCAATCGTATTCTCACTAGGGGTTGGATCATGCTTTATTGTCTGCCCTACGTCCATTTGCATATTGATGGCGCGTTATTAACATTCAACCTGTGAGGCAATTTATCCTGGCTCATATCTCTATTAGCAGGTATGTGTGTGTGTGTATATATATATATATATATATATATATATATATATATATATATATATATATATATATTACACACACCACATAGTATTCATATAAAATTGATTAAAGTTAATTGAATGACAATACTTAAAAATACTATTTATTTAGTATGAAGAAATAGTATTATTAGTGTTTTCCTTAATGATATAAATGAGGATATTAGTAAATTGCCTCATTACTTTATAAGGGAACTAATTAAGTCGTGAATTCAAATTCAATACTTGCTGTTGCGTCATTTTATTATTGGATATTTTTATAGTTAAAATAATAATAATAATTTTTTTAGAAACTGCTTTGGCTAATACTGTATATAGAATGCACCATTTAACAAAATATTCAATTATATTACGTTACATTTGTTATCTCGGACATTATTTTTTATCTTCTAGTGATTTTATATTGATTCGAATACAAGTGATTCTTGAGGATTTCATATATCTTTTGTCTTTAATTTTAAGTTGGTCTTTCTATTCTCATTTATTTCTATGGTTATTTTGGTTTAATGAAAATCCGTCTATTTAATTATTTGATGCTAATTATTTGCATCCAATTACTTTCTCCTATTTAATTTTACTATTTTTATTATGAGCACAATTAATTATTTTTTTAAATATATCCAGTAGAGTTTTTAATGTTTTTTTTTTATGATAAACAATTATATTTAAAGGTATTAATAATTTTCATTGTGAAAAATTATAATAACATTTATATATTTAGTACAATAGTAGTTAAATAAAAATTATTTTTTTCTTGGTTATTGAGCACTTTAAAAGAACTGAAATAACAACCTAGAAATGCAGCATAGTTTGAATTATGTTTCGAGCGATGAATAAATCTCAAAGCAAACGAGATTTTTCTTTTACAAATGGTCCCTTGGAAGAGGGAATATCAAATATTACTGGCTTCCTTAGCAAACAAGAGCAATATTCTATTTTTCTCCAAGATTTAACTTAATTTTTTTTTTTTATTAAACCAGCTTCTTTAAAGGTTGTTTTAATAAATTGAGCATCAGTTAATGCTTTCCATCACTTATTTATAGAAAACAGGAATGTTAGTTAATACTAGTAATTAAAGAAAATTGTAATTACATTAAAAGCTGTTCGTAACGTATGGTTTCAAAATTATTATTATTTATTTTTATAATCCTCCATAAGAAGTGTAGGATAGGAATTTCTTAACAAGATTCGTCATTTTTTTGAAGTTATGTTTGTATCTGTTTGGGAAAACAGATCAGAGTGTATTTCTACCATGTGACGAAGTTGCGCGCGCCGATGTAACACATAATTTAAACCACGTGCTTTAGACTATACAGTGCTATAGTGAGTATGCAAACGGGTCTCGTTGAGTATATATTCATACAACTTTAGAAAGATTGTGTATCAAGATTTTATACTTCAAATTTTTATTTGTAGTATTTAATTTCGTCTATTGGTCGTTTGGTCAGTTAATATTTGTTTGAATGCAAAAAAAAGTTGGTTTGTCAATTACCCTAAAGAAGTATAACTTCTTATGTGCATACATAAATACACACATATTAATTTCAGTTACCAATGCTTTAATGCTTTCTTCTCTTCTATCTTTTACAATATCTTACTATGTAGCTTGATGTGGTTCTTCTCGAAATATTCCTTTTAAATGTTCGGAGGATCGGCTTTTTTTTAGTAGATATTTTTAGAAAATAAAAAGAAATTAGAAAGTTTCTTTCAACATAGGTTTCCTTGCATTTCTCCATTTATAATCTACGTAATTCCTGTATTTATTGTTTTAAATCGGACTTTATTCTTAATAATAAAGTCTTTATGAACCTGGAGGTTCAATGCCCATCAATATCTAAATCTTCAAGACATAGCAAAGTCGTCGTTTCAGTGTTTATTACCTTTTAGTTATTCTTTAATGTTATCAAGTTGAGCTTTGGCTTAGCATTCCCATTTCAGTCGTGCTTTTCAATTTATTTGCCGGTTGCAGGCCATGCGATTCTACGTTGTGTAACCGTATGAATTTGTTAGTTATTTAATCAATTTATAATTTCTGTTTAGTCTATAATTTAAGCCACTAGGTATAAATTACTTATTCATAACAGAAGTAAACGACAATCAGCATAGACCATTCCGTGTAATTACTTTTTTGTTGACCCTAACCCTTCCTTTAATGCTTACCTGAAGACTAGAGACGGAAATAAATAAGTACTGAACCCAAGTAACCTACATGCGTCCAGTAGTACAGGTTTTTTTTTCTTCAATTTTCGTATTTTAATACAATTAGTTTTAGGTAAAACTTCACCAATTTCAGCAATAAACCTTCGGATTGAATGGGAAAAACCGCTGAGAATTATCAAATAGCAATATAACACCGTGTGACTATGGATGTCCTATAAATCCTGTTGGAACGCTGGAGAACTATTGTGTTCCTGATCTGTCCTAATTGATCACCCACCTGAAAGAACTCAGCCCCCCTCTTCAGATCCTATTGTTCATCTAACCCTCGATCCTCTTTGGAATGTTGCTTATGTCTAATGGGAGAAAGCTATAATTATTTTCTGTTATCTTTGATATATTTTTACTGAATCGTTGTTTATTTATCTGTTTCTTGGCTGTTTATTTATCTGTTTCCGCTGATATGATTATGCTTTTCCGTGTTCCATATGTTTTCGTGTTAGTTTATAAATTGTTTTGTGCATCGTGTAATATTTGGAATAATTTGTCTAGGCTGGATGATTTATTACTTCTTTTCCACTTTTCATTCCTTACCATGTTTTCAGTTTTGCGTTAAATAATACACGATTGGGAGCTATATCCCATTCCTTATTTATAATTTATATTTCAAAAGAATGTGAATTAAATCTTGAGTAATAAGCCCTTTTTGATATACAGTTGCAAAGTCACGTTCCTACATGCTCTCATCACCACCTTGGTAATACATGAATAACTGATGAAGGTTGCTTTGGCATTTTCGTCTATATAATTTGTAAGGGTGTGCCATTATTACAGAGAACCTCTGAAGTATGTCATCATGCATCAGATAAATGTAAATGCAATGTGACTAAGTGTCCTTAATTATTTGATAAGCCACTTTATTACGAAAGTAATAAGTTATTCCCTGTCACGTCCGTTTTTCTTCAACCCAAATAACGTTTTTTTTTTTTTTTTAACCCAAATGACCTTAAATGCAATTTTAAATAATAAACACTCTTTTATTATAATATGGGGTGCAACTAACGTACATCGTTAATTACTTCTCTTATTCAATATCTTCAATCAAAAGGCTTACTTTTTTAATGCTCCTTATGATGTGACAAATCACCTTATCATTAATGAATTCAATATTTATTATATAAGGCACTTCATCCAAAGTTATTTATCCTTTCACAATTATTACTATGGTTCAAAAACTAATTCTATTAGCAATTTCTTATGTAATTAATTATTTTTCTTGCTTTTGGATTTTACGCCCTTATGAACTCCAAGAAGGGTAGGAAGAACGGGTTATTTTACACCTTTTCAGCCTATGCAGAGTGAAAAGGGCGATATTTTTTTCGTGGGCTCGACAAGAAATAAAAGTCAATCTTCTCTGGCCGGATTCGACCCTGGGCCGTTTTCAAAGTAGTTGCCGCACTACGCTGGTTTATCATCAAACTCGTATTGGAATAGAACTATCTTCTTATGCCAGTTAGGTGGTCAAAAAGTATCAATATTTTGCTTCTGTACGAATAATTGAAATCATCATTATTTATGATAAAAATCTTATTTTGTATTTTAACGCATTCAATAAAATATTTCGAATTGATTTTTTTTTTTCAAATTCTAAGTTTTGTATAATTTTTTTAAAAATATGTTGTACTTTAATATGTTAAATAAGCTTTTTTTTTTTTTTTAAATAAAAAGCTGCTACAATTTGATTCTGAATTAAATGATAAAAAAATGAATAATAATTTTTTTTTAAGAACAAAAAAGGTAAGTTCTTGATGTTTTTTTACAAATTCAGGGGAAGGCGGGGAAAAAAAAAAAAAAAAAGCCGCGAACTTCAAACGCTTCTTCTGTAAAACTTTTTCGTATTGTTATATTTTTCTTAAAAAAATAACGATATAGAACGAAATATCTATAGACATATCTATATATATATATATATATATATATATATATATATATATATATATATATATATATATATATATGTAATATTATTATATGTGTAATATGTATTATATATTTAATATGTACAAGGCAACAGTAACGAATCTGAGTCGTCAGTATTTGTTGCTTTCGTCATCAAAAGTCGATTTTTAGACCATTTCCAATTTTTTTTTTCTCGATATAAGCGGGAATCGATAGAGGGGGTGTTTATATCTCGTAATAAATTGAAACATAAATTTCAGATTTTTGAAGCTGAAGCCTTTTTCAAAAAACATATAAAAACAACGTCGATATGCACTCTGCAAATAATGCATGTTTCAAAGAATTTTGTGAAAGCGACTGTTCAATTGTATACGCCTCTTGAACTTGATATAGTGTCTAGCCGTGTTGTGAGAACACAGAACACAGCCGATGGGGTTTTATAGCGCCATTCATTACATCCTAAGAACTTCAACTGGACAACAAAAACGTGATAGTGAAGATACCACGGGACCCAATTAGTGGAGACCTTGATACTGTATCCTGTCCCACACTGAGGCCTGTTCTCTAGGCTCTTCCCAAATATTTACTTTCAAAACTGGGTTAGATAATCATTTGTTGGTTCACATGATAAAGAGACACATTGTTAGGTCTTGCAATTCCATAAGTGTAATTCTCATCATGAGAAACTTTTTTTTTTAATCTTAGATTATTTTAACAGTTCGTTTTTTCTCAATTAAAAAAAAATTGAATTTAATGCTCATGATTTTATTCAATCTTTTTTATTACAAACTAGATAAATTTTTACGAAAATGGAGATAAGGATTTATATGATGGTAACAGTTTAGAAAATTAAAATAAAGAAGTAGATAATAAATAAAAACTGAAATGTTAAAAGAAAAGGATCAAATGTTTACCATTTTTTTTACAAATATATATATATATATATATATATATATATATATATATATATATATATATATATATATATATATTTATTTATAATGAATATAAACATCACCGAACTGAATACCTTCATACTTATTTTTTAACAGTTTAAATTGGGTTTTAGAATATATTTGGTTTGAAAATTTTATTGTTGGCTGTACTATATCATCTGAACAAAAAAAAGCTAAACGTAACTTTTCATTTAATTATTAATTTGAAAAAATCAGCATATATTTAAAAATATTTTATTTTAGTAAAAGAAAGAGATTTTATAGTGAAAGATAACGCTTACGTAGATCGTATTCAAAATATAAATATCCTCAGAAGTCTTTTTTTAAATCGAATCCTACTCTCTGTGGCTTGTAAACATAAATTTAACTGCATTAACGTTCATAAATAAATGTAAATTATTTATAAAATAAGTATGTTAGTATTTATTAATAATTGCATTTATGTGCGTAAGGGTGCTGAGGAAAATAATAATTTTTAAAAATATTTAAATATTCCAAACCTTTATTCTTCTAGAATTATTATTCTTGGAAATTATTGAAATTAAATCATCCAATTTTTTTTTTCTTTATCGAAAAAAAAATCTGAATGCTGTTAATTGCAACGTTTCGGTGTGAGTAACCCATCTTCAGGTCATCAAAACATAATTTTGTATGTTTAATATTACTGTTATTTTATTCATTATTTATGATCAATAATATAAATTAAATATCAGTAATATTAAATACAATCGTTAAATTAGAAAATTACTTAATGATATATTGCTCCGTTGACCTGAAGATGGGGTACTTACCCAACCCGAAACGTTGTAATTAAGGACAGTTAATTTTTTTTAATAATGAAAAAAAAATGGAAGATTTCATTTCAAGAATTCCCAAAAACTTATTTTTATCTTCCTGCTATTTTACCAAATTTAGATATGATTATTATTATTTATTTATCGAAGAGATGGATTATACAATTTGATATTTCCACGTTTTTCGAAAGTCAATATTAGTTGAATTGCAATATATCTACTATTATCTCATTTAAATATCACTTTTGGATGTTTCATTAATAAAATTTGAGTAAATAATAATATTTATGAAATGCGATTAAATCGTGATAAAATGAATGGTTGTTGATTGATAAGTTACTGATCAATAATTATAAGTAAAAACTTTTACTCCAATAGTATTCAGTTACATTTGATGAATGTCTTATAGTGCTTAAATTTCAAACGTGATGTCTTATAATAAGAATAAATGGATATAAAATGATTATATCCTCCCCCCAATCCAATTCCTAGATAGTAAATTTTCATATCTTAAGCTCATAACTTAAACTAAATAAAATTCGAACTATAGCCACTCCTATATTCATCATCAGCCCTTTGATAAGAAATAAAACGCCTTACCCCTTTAACCCGTCATTAAAAGAACAATATTGGCCTCACGCCGAGTCGTTGGCATGCTGAGGTTATGCCAACAAGTTATTGAGCCGTACAGAAGAACATGAAAACCATACCCACATTGTGAAGTTTGTATTGTACTTCTTGGGGGGAGGGAGGGAGAGGGAGGAAATGGTAGAGGGATCTAAGCCAACAGCAGTATAATTAGACCGACTTATTGCGTATGAGCAATCTCTCTGCGTGAGGTATAATATGCTTGGGTAGTCTAAGATGACGTGTGGTCGTTTGAATA
This sequence comes from Rhaphigaster nebulosa, assembly GCA_948150685.1. Taxonomy (NCBI): domain Eukaryota; kingdom Metazoa; phylum Arthropoda; class Insecta; order Hemiptera; family Pentatomidae; genus Rhaphigaster; species Rhaphigaster nebulosa. Next base: position 64,024,050 of record OX411312.1, read on the forward strand.
TGAAGCAGGAGGCGTGACTAGGTTTATATTTATAATAACATAATTATACTGATTACCCAACTAATTGAAGTGAAATGAAATAGCTATATTATTTATTATTGCGTACTGAAGTAGGACCTTTTATTATTTTTTTTATAAATTTATTTTATTTTTAAATATCAATTAATTTATACATTCCATGGATTTCGCAATCCATAAAAGTATTTAATTTTTTTTATTAATTTGGTGTCGTATTCTTAGCTGTTATCACTCTTATTCGTAAACAGTTAGTTTTTCTTTATTAAAAGATGAAACTTCTTAACTGGTTTCGATAAATCCTTAGGCTTATGCAAAACTTTAATTCGAAAGCACGCAAACAATTTTTTTGAAAAATCTTGAAAGGGTGAATTAAGTACAATGTACAATATATTTTGCGTAAATCATAACTGATCATAAGAAACTTAAGGTACTTTTTTGGCCAAGTTGGTCAACATAAAAAATAAAAAAACGCAGTTTTTAACTTTCACTTAGCTATGTATAAAGTATACATTAAGGGAAAGTATTGCAATCGTGAAAAATTTCAAATCTATCTACATATTTTAAGATCCACTGAGTGCAAATCCCATGCTTCGCAAAATCGTCTGTGTGTATGTGAACAGCCTAGCTCAAAACCGAAATGTTTTACAAAACTGAAATTATGTATTTAAGTTAGGTAAATGGCTGGGATGTTACAGTTACTTTTTCGCCGAAATCGACTTGCCGGAAGTACCACTTTATAATTGATTTTCTACTTTGTTTTTTCGATTTTCTCGAAAACGATGTGATCAAATAAATATTTTTCTTTACTTTATTTTTATTTTAACCTTTCTTTGACTGTCGGAAATACGGAGTATGAGGTATTAGGCTGTTGACTTGGTATGTGCTATCTGGTCTCCTAATCTAATTTTAAGTTTTCAGTACTGATGATTAACGAGTTAGCGAAATGCCGTTTAGTTATTTACTGCTGTTTAAGGTACTGAAGAACTTTCTTTCCTTCTTTTTTTTTTCAGTTTTGCTCTCATTATTCATATTTTTCAATGTGCTACTGTAATTTTGACGAAATATACAATTTTACTTCTTCAAGTATCCTATTAATCCATTTAATTCTTTAATTTCTTCTTAATTTATAGGAAAAAAATGGAAACTAATTATTTATTGTACAATTGTATTTTCCCTTATTGCTATACGGTTTACACCACTTAGTTGTTTATGTAAGTTTTTTAAGGAAATTAGTTGTTGATAAAGGTCAGGAGCGTACGCGGTGGGAGGATTTAAAAAAAAAAGGCAAGTAATCACGTAAGTGTCTATAATCGCCAAATTTGGCGTAATTTTTAAGAATAAGAATAAAAATTGGATCAAAAATTATTATTAAATATAAAAACATTATTACTCAAAATACAAAAATCACATTTTCATCTAAAATTTCGAGGAGAGGATGTATCCTCTCAATTTCCCCATTGACATTCTCAATGTCACTAATAAAGGCGTATCTCTATTGCTGCCATCAAACCTTTCGATATTATTAGAAACATGATCTTATCTCCAGAAACATGACCTTATCTCCTATGTGCTGGTGAAAAGTACTCATGTGTTAAAAAACCGTAACATGATCTAAATTGATAAAAAAGAATCCTCCTATCGAATCGCTCATGAGTAACTTCCAAGACAGTCATTACGTAGTTGGTTTCACAGTTTCCTTGTTTACTAGATCCGTCGTAAGACGTTCGGGGCCCGTGGGCTACCAAAATTATGCGCCCCTCTTCATTAGATATGCATACATATAATACTTTATGTTCCGTTTAGAATAGGTTATTTGTTTATTTTTGTGATGAAAAGATTTTGAATAAAATAACTAAGTAACTAGTAACAAAAAAATATAACATCAATAAAATTTGCCGCCCCAAAAGGCTTGCGCCTCGGAGCTATAGCCCATTTTGCCCTGTGGTTAGGGTGTCCCGGAATGTTTATAATACATTTATAAAATTATATTTTATATCATCGCTTATAAATCAGTTTTTCGTTTCTTCTGTAAAATCATGTTTTTGATGCTTGTTTTTGAGGTTTCACGGCGATAATGACGATGAATGCAAGCGTCGAGAAATTAAACAATTTAGATAATAGTGCATCTTCTCGATTGGTTTTGAAAGTTATAGTAACGTTTGGGGGGAGCTGCTATATTACGCTTGATTAGACGAACTGTTAATGAATTGTTTTGAAACGTTATGTTGATCTACGAATTGTTTAACTTAGTTATTGCATTGTTGGCATGTAATCAATATCTGAACTTTTCTAGAAAACTCAACCCAAGTATTTAAATTGACTTACACGACTAGGGAAACAAGCTGCTCATCTTCGATAAACCTCATTTAAAAAATCAAATATTTAAAATTATTTCAATTAGATTATTTGCATAAGCATGAACAAAATTAAAATTATAACAAAGTTTTATTTTGTAAGGAACTAATATCATGAATTTTATTTTTCATTTAACTAATATCAAATTTTTTTGTTACAGGTGAGGCAGCATTTTTATTATCTTTATTATTTTGTGCTGTTGTGGAATATCGATGTATGTGAATGGTCTATCATCTTCTAATCAAGCGTTAGTGATAAATATGTATATTTTTTAATTTTATTTTATTTTTTCAACTACTATATCTGCATAATTCACATATATTCTAATCTTTTGTTACTTGTTATTATGAAGCTCTGAAATGTTTTAACATGATATTAAAATGTCAGTTTTTTTTCGCACCGGTTAGTCTGAGACGCTTATTTGTGTCAATACGCGGGGACCAAGATATGCTCGGAATTAATTTAGTTTAATTCCACGGATAAAAAAAAATACAACAATTGTTGTATTTTTTTTAAATTGGGATTTAACGTCCTTTCCTATCCTATTAAAGCAAACAGGACGGGTTATCCTACAGCTTACCGAACATATTCTAATCAGAGTGGGAAGAAGGTCGAGATTCATTACGTGGGGCCGCAACGAAATAAATTTCAACCTGCCCAGGCCGGAATCGAACCGGTGCATTAGCACTCTCGACTACCGCGGCCTCTAGTTGTAGTTTGTACAGAGATGTACTTTACAATAATTTTACTACTTTATTAAACACACGACAATATAAATACAATAAAATTGTCAAAATATTACAATATATTTATTACATTTGATATTTATAATCATTAGAGAAGAATAGAACAGAAAATAAAACACTTCCTCTGCTTTCTTAGTCGTCCAAAGTTAATTTTATTTTCTCTTTATTAATTAATTAATTAATTGAAATATTTTAGTAAAAATGAAGAGAATATAAAATTGGAAAAATATCAGATTTGACTTGAATAAATTATCGCTCTTTTTTATTCACGTTTTTCCCATCGGCAAGCTTTACGCTTTACGTTACGCTAATAAATTCCTAAGGCCCAAAACTCTTATTCGAAAAGTTTAAGCAACAGCGTTCAGCGGATTTTAAAATCCATTTTGATGACTGACTACTTACTATAGTATAAGAGGAGTTAACATAGTTCCGAGTTAATAAGTTTATTCTGCTTCGGCTTCCGGACTATACAAGATGCTTGTAAAGTGGATGCTCGGGGAGATAACTAGTGTTTTGGTCATTGACATTATTTATGGGGGAATATTGGCTGATGATGGATCGGCTAAGACCCCGTCCCGTGATTGACTTGTCAGATAGCGGGTTCAACGACCACAGGACGGAGCTAACAAGTGCCCGTTGGCTGATGGACCGGGGGTACAGCCGAAAGGTGGGCGTGCTCTGGGACCCCCCAACAATGCTATTGTCCTCTTGCTCCTATTCACTTCCTTATTCTTCTTGCATCACCCCTCGGCATCAGTTACCGTCGGTCCAGCCTCTGTACCAACCAGCAAAGAGGTACAACGTTCACCTCTCTTGGTAAACTAACCGCTTGTTGACTAGAGTCAGGCGCATTGTCGCTGGTGTATCGAAGGGCGGCTGCTTTATGATGATATCCCTACTCAGCCAGGAATATTGTAATTTTTTAGAAGTTTGAATGGAAGAATGAAAAAAATATTTTTTTTCTGGAGCAAAAGTCCCCCTTAACAATAACCACATTGTTCAGACTTTATGTAAATTTGTTAGGCTTAATATTTTCAAAAGTGAACTTGTCATTTATCTATTATTAGTAATTACTACATAAACTTATATCATTTCAATCAATAGGGCTGTTTGACTATGAAGCAGCTGTTTAAAGGAAAATGGAGAACAGAATTTACGAATAGAAATAGGTAACAAATTCCAAAAAGAGGTAGCCTGAGTAACAAAGGATTAGCTAAAGAAATCAGTTCTATAAAAGGATAGGTATATACAAATTGATAGATTGAGGTCTTGTGTTCAGAGAGTGATGAGAACATATAATAAGACGATCTTGAATGTAGGGTGTTTTTTTGGTTTTAAGGGCCTAAAAAAGGAATTAAAGAAAGTATTGGTATGGAAAAATAGGATTGAGCCACTTGAACTCGGCACACCAATATTAGGCAAGAGTGCGAATGAGAAACCTGATTAATATTATGAAACAATTCATTAGTCTTTTCAGTCTCATCTCTAACGAATTTGTGTTTATAAGTATTAAATACAGTATTTAATATTGTATCTAGAAATTCATAATACCTGAGATTTAATGCAAGAACAAACAATTTTAAAATATCACACTTTTCGCTAGGAGAGATTTAAATAGGAAATGATAACTTTGAATGTAAATAATTGCGAAAAGGACATTAGTTTCACAAATGCCTGGGTTAAAAGGTTTTATTGTTGGGTTTTCGTTCGTTGCAGCACTCCTATATAATAAAAAGCTTGCGTACGTACATAGGTGTTCGTAATCGTAGTCATGACAACTTCATACCCGTAAGAGCTTTAATTTACTAAACATTCTTACATACTAGTTCACCACACACAAAAAAAAACTACACAAACGTTATTAGATTATCTTTAGGTTAACATTTACTATTCTTATTTTATAAGGTGAAAAAAAAAATTATTAATTTCATTTATGAGGTTATTTTCTATATTAGTGGTTCATAACCTTGATAAACTTAAAAATACGGATTATTACTATCTCTATTGTATAGAGTTTTTATGGCATTATTTCCGAATAATACTATTCCGAATGTCGGGTAATGAACAAGATAACCTGTGACAGGCTTGACCTGTTCTAAAGGAGGTTACTGCGAGGAATGTTTGGTGGAGTGTTTGAGAATGGAGTGTGGCGAAGCAGAAAGAATAAGGAAGTATATGATATTTACAACGATTTGTCCCTGTCTAATTTTATACGAATACGTAGGCTGAAATGGTATGGTCATATCAACCGAATGAGTGAAAAGAGACTGGTGAAGAAAGTATGCAAAGGAAAGTCCTTCGCTACTAAAGCAAAGGGCCCACCAAGAGTAAGATGGGCGGAGAAGGTGGAAGAGGACATGCGACAGGCGGGCATCTGTTTGGTGGAGGACAGAACCCTATGGCAGAAGATGTTGAAGCAGGCCAAGGACCACTTCGGCCTGTAGCGCCAGGAGGAGAAGAAGATAGGATTATTTCTGTATCCATTGTATTTAATTATGTTTGTGCAAATGTTGTGTGCTACAATATGTTTCCTGTGTTTTTTACTGAAACGAAATGGTATAAATAAATAAATATTATGTTTGGTATTTTTTCCCTGTTATTAAAATGCCCACTTTAAAGTGCCCTTTCACTTATACTTGTATAGTTTTCCACCCGATGAGCGATACAATTTTGATTAAAAAAATTTAAATCGGTCGAACTTGAATTAATTCACAGATATATTATTCTAAACAAATGTTTTAAAATGTTGCGTTTTTGGTAAAGGCATCCACTATTGTTGGCTATACGAAATTATTTATTCACTAATTTACTAAAACTCTGAACGAAATCGATACTACTTAACTATTCAAAGCTTACAAAGCGAAATAAATACCAATTTCTAATTAACCTCTCCCCTCAGGGATAGTCTATATTCTAATTGGCACCCCATTATCAACACTTTCGAGATTCCGATTAAATAGAGTTTATTAATGTTGTGAATCAGGCAACGGGATGTGTTGAATGAGAAGTTGACACGCGATGCGAGAATGGATCAAAATCCCTTGTCCCTATTATCATATAATTTTTCCCTTGTAATAGATAAATAGATACGTTTATGATTTATAAATATTTCGCAATGTGTTTTACATGTTTCATAGAGATATTTAACCCTTTGATATAAATGGCGTGTATAGACGTCCATTCTTCAGGAGTATAGAAGCAAATTACGGCCATGCACGTCCTACTTATTTATAATGATAAATAAAAGTTAATTGAGACGAAGGAATGTCGCCATGGGTGGGAAGTTGGAGGTCTCTCTTCCCTCTTTTCCCAATAATTTGATTACCCAAAAAGTTGGGGAAATTTTTGGATTTGACAACTGAATATTTTATTATAAAAAAAAAAAAAAAACTAATAAATAATAACCGTAGAAAGAAGCTAAATTGAAAATTTTTCCTTAATATACCTATGATATCTTGTATGCACTTACCCCTTAAGGCTAGAGCAAGTGCGTACTAAGTAACATTGTCAATAAATTACCAGTCTCGTCAAAATGGATGTGGTTGAAACGTAGATTTAAAACAAAAAAAGGAAAAATCTTGCTTCAAAAATAAAAATTTCACAGTCCTGTAAAGTCCCAAAATAGACTTCCAAAAAAAAATAAAGTTTCCAATGTGACTGGAACGCATATCACTTGGAGTGATATGCGTCTAGTTTGTGGTTTTTTTAGACTGCTGGTATGAGATGTGTTATATTTGGTGTTTATGTATGTGATGTTATTTTTTCTTTCTTGATGATGCCTGAATTCGTGCTACGTTTAGTGGTTAATTGTTTACCTGTATTTTTGAGACTCGAGGCTTTGTATTTGGTAACTCCCTGCTGTATTCTTATTTTGTTTATAATATATTTAAGTTTATATTTGTCTTGCTTTTTGTTTTGTCGTTTCTTTTATGTTATTTGTTTTTATTTTTTTGTGCGTTCTTCTTTCGCGCTTCATTAACGCTTATTATACATTTTTATTAATTAATATTTATATCTAAATACGATATAATATTATTATCAGGTATATGCTAATTTGCAACATATTACAGCTGCTAATTATAATTATATGAAGAAAAAAATAGACTCATTATCATGTATCCATTAATTCAGCTTGAAAATATGGTAAAATAATTGAATTTTTAATAATTATTAGACTATTTTATTTCACTTCTGATTTATCTGATTACTACATTTGGTTGAGCTAGCTTAGTCAGGTGATCCACTCATTCTCATTTGGATATTGGGTGAATTAATCTTTCAAAAGCTATAACATCCCTTTTTTTTAAATTAACTTTCTGCGGACTTCGGAACGAAATGTGCCTTCCGTGCAAGATATTATTGGCAGATAACCAAATGCTCGGAATTGCTGACCGAAGCCGCCTTACTGTTTGTTACACATCTGTTCTGCACTTGGCTTATAAAACCCACACCGTTCTTCCTGTTTCCCTTTTTCTATTTTTATCTCTGGTGGAGTAAAGATGGATTTTTTTTATTACGAAAATAATTTTCTGTTCTTAAGAAATTTATTAGATGTAATGGTTTTGTATATAAACTTATTGTATTTATATACCATGAATCCTCACCTCCTGCATTCGCATAAACTAATTTTTCTGGTAATCTCTGCAGAACGCCGCTTTTCTATTGGCTTATTATATTTAATAAGAACCTTTGCAATCTGCCTACAAAAACTATTTTTAACTCTCCTTAAAATTTGAGGTTTTACGTCTCATAATACTTAGAATTCGAAAATCGAATTTTTAAAAAAAATTCGCCCGTCCGTAGTCCGCGGCTTTTCGCCGGGACTACTGAGCCGATTTTTAAAAATTTAGCACCGAAGTCTAGGTCTCTCCAGGATGACCCTAGGAACTCGAAATTACCATCAGCCGTTTTGTTTAAAAAGTACGGGTGAGTTTCAGCCATTTATTTGAATCATGCCTTTTTTATTATTATTAACTTTTATTATCATTATGAAATAAATTTTATTATTATTATTTTTTAAAAAATGAATATATATATATATATATATATATATATATATATATATATATATATATATATTTTTTTTTTAATTATATAACTTACAGACAAGAATACATTATCATCTTCGTTCATATAAATTAAAGATTCGAGATACGTCTGGTATGGGTGTAGGCAGATGGTAATTTCGAGTTCCTAGGATCATTCTGGAGGGACCTTGACTTCGGAGCCTAATTTTAAAACGGGCGGATTTTTTTTTTTTTTAATTCGATTTTGGGATTCTACCTATCTTGAAACGTAAAATCTCAAATTTTGCAACCTCATATGAAGTTCAATATTTCAAATATTTTTCAACCAAAACATACCTAAATTTATTTGTATTTTAATCATAATAAAATTGTAGGTAACATTTCAAACTAAATTTTTTATGTGTGAACTACTTTTCAACAACTTTTTCGCAGCTATGACCTTAGAATTTCGACAAATGAGGAAAAAAAAACTTTTAACCACGAAAAAAAATTTCGTGGTTAGCAGCTCCCTGAGTATCCTTCCTTCAGGTGTTGTTATAAGCTGCTTGTATGCTTTTTCAAGAAGGAATATAATAAAAGAAATATTAGACGCAATTGTGGGGCATGCAATCGGTTAATATAATTCAAGTAATATCGCAAAGGTTCAATTGGGCATGTTAAGTGGTTAGGTAATTAACTAATTCCAAAATGGTAATTTGTAGTTGACCGACCGCTAGAAGTTCGAATGTTGATGGGAGCATTGTTTCAGGCCAGATGTATTTGAGTTTTGACGGTGTTGAGTGGATGCAATACGTAGGCAACTGTGGTATCGGAATCGAACCTTCCGATTTACTAGGACTTGGTGTTTTTATTCTTACTCAACTAAACGGAGAGCCGCTTTGCCCTCGGTTCTCGCCTGTGCTCTTGAAACGTCTGGATTTTCACATTCATCGTAAAAGACCATAAATTATGTTCTTTTTTTTCGGTTTATGACCCGATCTCTTCAATGGCACATAGCTCCTCGACCATTAAAGTCGAAAATCGCTCCCCTCAAGAGCCGGTATTGGAAGTAGCAGATGTGGCACGATCGGTGCGTCATTGCCTCGGATAATTACGGTATCCCTCCTGGGGCCGAGCACACTTGTGACTCACATATCTCTATGTCATCTCACGTCTACATCTTCGAGGGGCTTACCCTATATAGTGATTGGCCTTATTTAATCTCCAGCTCCCGGTTAAATGGGGAGAGGAGGGGTCCATTTTAACAAACCTAATTTTTTTTCCTCTAATAATCCTGATTTTTGGTTGAAAGAATTTCGAAATTGTTTGACCTTTCTTGATAAATTTCTGTTTCCTTATCGCTTTCAAGTGACGACTCGCAAGACCACATTTTATTAAGTTTATCTTATTTAAATGTAGGCGTTGAGTTTTTTTTTTAAATATTGCTTTTCGAAAAAACAAAATAATAATAATTTAAGAAAACTACCGTTTTAATCTAACATGAATAGACAGCGGTTGTATATTTGTGCAAGAGGGATGAGATTGGAAAGGTTGCAATGCAGCTCTTAAAAATACGAATATAAAGAAGTATTGAGTGAATGAAAAAAAAAATTATATTCTCAACTGAAGTCAAGAATCAAAACAAAGAAAAATTACATAAAATTCTATATGTTCCTACAGTTTAAAAAAATAAATAAATCTATTTAAAACTAAAACATGTACAAAATACTGGGTTTTCCTCCAAACAAAATACATTTAAAATGCTTTTGATCTAATTTACTTTTGCATGAAAGAAGACTAGTTGATATATAAAGCGGATTAAAGTATCCTTGAAGAGTTAGCTAGACGAACACTAAAGAGGAAGTAATACCACGGGGTTGAAAAGTGGATTAGAGAGGATTTATGATGCACTACAGTTCTCTGAGAAGGGGAAAGGTTTGGATCTGGTAGTTCCGGAGTACATTGATGATCTGAATTGTAGTTGATCAAAAACAAAAGTAGGAGTTTTTATAAAAATCGTCTGGTACAGGAAGGAGTCTTGAAAATATTGTCTGCGAATGGAAGGATTGAGCCACTTCGTGAAACTGATACAGTTACATCGAGTACCCTAGTGAATCCAACGTAAACTATACCCACAGAAATTTGAGCAAAGGTTACGATAGGATCGGCAAAGGAGGGTAACAAAGGCACGCCCGGAACACGAGGCGTACTTGAGAAGAATTTGATTCAAAGATTTTTGGCTGTGGGACCAAAATATATTAAAACCCAAATGTTAAACTTGGGATCATAGGAAAGATAGAATTGAAGGTAAATAGATTTTCAATCATGAACCTTTCATATACTTGCGTTCAGGTCTTCTTTTATTTAAGAAAAAAAAATTCAAGATCAGAACGGAAAGGATGAATGATATATTTGGCAGTCGTCTACGTAAATATGATAGGAGCACGTTTTAAAGGTTTAGAAATATAATTTTTATATGTACAGATGAATGGAACAGGATTATTGAGTATGTTAAGTTAGATATATTATAATCATGATGAAGGGTGTTGGTGGTTGCATAATACGGGTTATTGACTATAAATCTCATGAATTAAGATTTCAATGATAGAATATGTATGGTGTTTGAATATTTAGCTGTCTCTTGTATTTCGAGTAAGTGTACGCAACTATTTCGGAACTATCTTGTATATTAGCAGTTTCCATATAACAGAGCGATCGGTTGAACTTTTGTCTTGTGCCGATAATTTAGGATTTTTTTTTGTCTTCAAAAAACACGTCAGACAATAGTTATAGCAGTACCTTTTCTCGGTCTTGATTTCAGTATCATAATTCACAAACACAGATCTCTCATCCAACTCCTTTTTATTCGCCTCTTCATATTGATGGGCATACCAACCATATCTATTATCAATCTGTCGTTATGTTATTGAACTTTATTATGGACGCGGAGATGAGTACATTTATGCGGGTTGGTTTAAATCGGGATGTATAGTTTATTATTAACGTGCCAAGGATCGTCTGTTGTTAGTCTTAAAATTTTGGATTGAAAAGATTGTAAAGCTTCTTTTTTGCTGAACAAATGTGCGAGGCGTATGTCCATATGATTTCAAGTAATAATGAGTATGCATTTAGATTCTGTGTAATTTTCAGTTTTGGCGACTTGGGAATAAGAGCATAGTAATTTCAGTCGGATGATAAGAGTCTTTCGTTTCGTTCGACGTACTTAATTTAAAACAAATGTTTTTTTTTATTATCATTACAATACGAATATAATTAATTGTAATTACGCTTAGTTTGCTATACCTTTACTTTATTTTTGCCTCGGTTGTATAAAGAAAAATACAGGGTGTTCATTTTAAAACGGCTCAAACGCATTTCACGTAAAATTGTTGGTCTGAGAGAAAAATGCTAGAGATAAACATTGTAGAGCGTAACCTTTTCTTCCAGAATGTGCCCGTTATATGACACCTTGACGCCGGGTATGTGCCTGACGCTTGTCCAAGCTGATGTTGGTTACAAGATCATGAATGATTCTGACATATTTTTCCCCCCTTTTAAATAAAAATATCATCAAGCCGTTAGAGACAGTATTTTTCCTAATACGTAAATTCAAAATAATTAATACAAAATAATTAAAGATATTAAAATGCGGTTGCACCATTCGTTTAACTTAAATTACTCTTTAAATTGATTAGCGTAATCATAGAAGTCATCTGCAAACCTCACATTCCGGCGCGTAAGCAGCGTCAAAGTGTCTTAAAATAGGCATATTATTGAAGATTTTTTTTTCTTGCATTTTTCTCTCTGCCAAACGTTTTTACGTAAAATGCGTTTGTGACTTCTTAAAATTAACACCCTGTATATCATTGTAAACTTAATTAAATAAAGAAATGTTTCATAATTTGTTACCTTGGACACGATTTGTTGTATATAGTTTCAACTTTATTATTTTGTTTTAATATGAATATTAATCTGATTTTTCCTTTTACAAAACGTAAATATTATCCCGGCGCAGAATATATTGCCTCAATCACGATTGGTATTGTTTGAAAGCGATAGTGAATGTTTACTGTGCGATAATATACAGTGATTTTGGATTGCTAATATGTTAGGTAATCCCTGACATAAAGCCTTTGTTTTATAAGGATTCCTTTTCTATTTCTAGACTGTTATGTAACTTGTCCTGATTCTTTTTTCTTTCTTTTTTTTAACTCTCATTATTAATCCGATATATGCTTTTCTTTTATTTTGATGTCAATTTAGGTATTTTAAGCCTCTGATAAAAATAAATTTCTTTCGATGAATGTTATTGATCTTTCTTGTAAATATATATTAATTCAACACCTCCTATTTTTCTGTACTATTTAAATGTTTAATGGAATTTATCTCTTGAATTTCGTCGGCTTTCGAACAAAAGGTACTAAGTCCTGTTAGTAAATTCTGTATGATCATGATTTTTGTCTGGTGAAAAAACAATATGCGTGGACTTAATGAATTTACTCATAAAATTGAAGTCGAATAAGGCTTTGAATGACACAATTAGTGATATTTACCGGGTGAAAATATTTGAAGGCGTTAACTAAAAAACTCCTTACTTCCACTTTTGGTTTATTATTTTCAAACATTAAAAGTTTCTAATCGACCAAGAAAAAAAAATTCAACACTCCCCTCTCAAAATTTTAGTTTTTATCTTTCTCTATACGTAGATGCAGAAAAAAAAACAGTTCGCCGTTCGCGACTTTTCTTCGTGACTACTGGTCCGATTTTTTTCGGATTTGCCACCAAAGGCACAAGGTCGCCCTAGGGATGATCCTCGTAACTCGACGTTACCATTTTTTTTTTTTTATCGGCGGTCGTTTAAAATTTTCATGCACCCATATCTCTGCCATTTATGAAGATAAGAGAAACATTCATAAAAAAAAAAAATATGATTCAATACAATTAAATTAATATTTGGCTGAAATAATTACAGTAGAAAAATTAGATAAGCATGATAATAATAAATATCAGTGCAGTTAGTTATCCTGCAAGTGGGGATAGATTTATATTAAGGAGTCAAAAATAATATTTTCGGCCAACATTGCTAAGTCCCTAATGTTGTCACCTAGGTCTTCCATAAAGCTCCTTGTCCTGTTCGGCACAAATAAAAATTTTTAATAAACTAAAATGTATAACTTCATAAACCTTCATGATGAAAGACATAAAATCCCTGAATTTTAGGATACAGAAAAAGTAAATACAAATTTTAATATATTTACTTTTAATATAATACTAATATACAATGTTATAAATTACGTATCTTGCGGCGTTCGTTTGTCCATTAATGATCAATTTATGAGAAAGCTAATTTGACTAACAGATCTGTTATCCTCCCAATGACAGGCCGTAAAGAGAAGTCACGGATGAGTGTTGTGATATGACAGATTGAAATGAATGGCATGATTAGCCGTGTCGTGCGTAATAATATCCGCTGGTGACGTTGGTCCATTGAGCTGTATGCGGCGGGGAGGGGATCGTCTGGGAGGGGGCATGGCGGTAGGAGGTTCGGGGAGTCAGTGCCATGTGACATGCCGGCCATGAAGTGGTTCACCCCGGATAAAAGCAAGCCACAGGAGTCCCTCCTCAGGTCGCTGAAGAGGAGATCTCTTCGTATGAAAAGGACCGCCAAGCCCATAGTCTTAGCCGAGAAGAGGAAGTCAGGTAAGGAGTCTCATCATCTTTCTCTGGAATATTGTGAGAATATGACAGAAATGAATCTTCGTTAATATCGGAAGAAATGGAATAAACCATGGTTTTAAGTAGAACCAAAGGAACTAATGATGGGTTTTCTTAGATGAGTGATGCAATGCGACGTAGATTGGGTTTTCAATCTCCAAAGCTACAAGTTTATCTTTCTTCGCTATGCAAACGGGCGGTCCTAAGTTAGATGTAATTTCTGTTTTAAAATTTAAATGTTTTTAGCTATATTTTAATTTGTCAAAACAGTTGTGGTTCATCAATATGTGTATTCTCCAGTTTGTTCGTGAAGTCAGAAATATAAGTAATGGAAATTTGTGTTTTCTTTCAAGTTTGTGTGATTTGACCATAGCCGACTTGCACCGGAACACGTCGTTGCATGAATATCGTGTCATACTTGACTTCGTTATCGACACGAATGTATTTGTTTAAATCGAAAATGACGTTCAAGTGTCTCCTTGTATTTAGTTTTGTGTCTCATTACAATTGAGTTCTCTTTAATCTAAAATATACCTTACAGATTTTTATTGTGTTAAAAAAACTGTATTGTCTTGCACCAGAATGCACTCTGCAGCAGCAAAGTTTTACACTGAGTTTTTGATCATCCAATTTTTTTTAATTGTATATATAACTGGTATTCAATTAGGTTTTTGAGTAATTTGACTTTTGTCGTTTTGCATTTATATTTTATCTGATTCACTGGAATAGGCAGGCATTTATATTTAAACCTGTAATTTCTTCTAAAGATAAATGTTTCTTATCTTCCTTGATTTCTTTCATATTTTTGGAGTTCTTTGACCTGAGCCATTTTGTATTAAGCATATATATGATAATATATTATATATATATATATATATATATATATATATATATATATATATATGATAATATATTATATATATATATATATATATATGATAATATATTATATATATATATATATATATATATATATATATATATATATATATGATTATTTGATACACCGATATTATATAAATATTATTGTTTTGTTTATTTTCCTAAATTAATAATTAATATTTCCTAATTATTAAGCTATAGAAACTTTTGTCATATTAGGTATTACTTTATTTTTATTATTACTGGTTAGTGCAACTTCAGTTTTATTTTTATAGTTAATATATTGTTAGGAATTTGATGGTTTGTTTATTAGTATGCCAACTTATTTACAACTGTGCACGATGCACCAAACCAAGTAAAACAGTAATATAAATGTCACCCTCTTTGTAACATTGCTACAAATTTTTCGATTTTTTAACCATAAATAGCCTTAATGCAAATTACAAGGTGCTCAAATTTTGTATTTTTTGTGGTAAATCGCACTTGTGTAATATTACACTTGTGGCTTTCGGAGCCGTCTGTGACTTATCGACTTATGTGCGGCTCTCTTCAAAAAAAAAAATATATTATTATACATATGTAACTTCAATTATACTAAACTTAAAAGTCTTCATTAAATGTTATGCTTTTTATTCACACTTTTTAATTACAGATATATTTAATTTTTAATTTATAATTAATTATTCTTTGTTTTCATTCTTTCAAATATATCTGCTTATATAACTGTGAATTATACATTTATATAATAAATACGCAATATACATTTATAAAATCTGTTTTGAATTTAATATATATATATTTAATACTGTGGTTCCTTCTTATATTTTTTTTACAAATAAACTTTTTTATTTAAAATATCTTCTACTTCATATAGTAAATAAATTATCATAATAACTGATTATCATTAATCATAATAAAATAAACAAAAAAAATGTGTCTTTCTAATAAAATAAAAAAATAGAATAAAAACTTCAAAAGTTTTTTATAATGACGGCCCTAGTAACCGGCTTCGGTAGGTACAAAAAAAAATATATTTAAAAAAATAATGTATTATAAAAATACCAAATAAATTTAAATAATATAATAAATTAAAATAATTAGTAATTAAAATATAAAATAAAATAAATAATTAAAATGTAATACATTTAAATATAATAAACATTTTGGAGATAGAATTTTACTTACGATCTTATTTATTCATTTATATATATATATATATATATAGCAATATTTTTTTCGTGTCGCTATTTTAAGCTTTTTTTTTTTTAATTTATATTTATGGAATCATTTTAATTATTTCATAATTACTTTCAGATTAATAGAGATTTTTTGGGGAAACGTTTTTAGCTAGACTATTTATTATAATTGAATTGTGAATTTCAAAAAGGACTCATCTCCGAAAACTAAAATTATTTCTGAGGACATAACATGCTGAATTTCTGTTGAACCATTGGAGTTATTTGAGCAGTTTTTATTTTCTTCAAATAATTCACCATAATGGCTGGCAAGCTGATGACCGTTTCCTCTAATAATAAATAATAAATGTAATAAATAAATGTACGAATAAAAAAAAAAAATGAAAAAGTATATTTTTAATAAACTATGAGTTCAGCCCTTTTCAAAATTTAAAATTCAATTATATAACATAGTTAAAAGATTTTACAATCAATAAAATAATAATGACTATTTTTTTATTCGAAAGTAAAGTTGTGGTAGCTCACAAAGCTGCGAGACCTGTTGCTTGCCGACAGTATCCGGCGCCATTGACGTGGAATTAATCGATTTGTGATACTTTTTTTTTTCATTTTTATTGAATGCTTTTATTTATTTTTTTCACTTCTGTCGTGTCAAATTTCAGGATCCGGGCTCTTCCGTTCTTTCTCGTTAGCTAGGAAAGGCAGGTGTGCTTTGCCGAACTTCCTGCCACTTACTTCGGCTTCTAACTGACTTACAATCGAACTTGATACTTACCCAATCATTAGTATTCATTTTATTTAATTATTGAAGATATTAATATCATATGTACAGTCGGTTCGCATTTTGTTGTTTTTACAATTCATCTCAGAAATTTTTAAAACTTTAAAAAATTTTGTAAGGAAAAAATAGCGAAAAAGAAAAGGTAAAGAAAGCTAATATTAAGCTTTTTTTTCTTTCAGTTTCCTTCTTATCTTATCTTATTAATTTGTTGGTCTTAATTTTAATCTTTTTATGTTTTATATCTGTCACTATTTGGCGATAAGATAATAGCTAATGATAAATTACTTTAGCTTTTAAACTGACGCGACTTAAAAGTAGACATTTTTATAGCGTGTTTTTTTGTTATGACGTATTTATTTTTATTATTGAGGTATTTAAGTATATTTTGTAAGGGATTATTTTAATATATTATGGCCCTAAAGTATTGAGGAAATCGCACGCGTATAAATCTTTCTTATGGTTCTTATCACCGTAATTATCACGAAATAAAACAGTCACTAAGGTTGTATTTCCACTAAGAGACAAAATTGAAAATCTCAAAATGGCGGTGGTGGGAGAAAAAAGTCGAGGCACTTCCCAAAGGGCACTTCGCTAACACCAACTCAATTCTCATACAAATTTTTAACCCTCCCTCACATATCATTAAATCCCGCGAAAAAACAGGTAAACATACCGTATATGTGTGTGCGTATATATATATATATATATATATATATATATATATATATATATATATATATATATATATATATATATATATATATATATGTATATATATATATATGATGACCGATTTTATTATTTTCGGGGAAAAATAAACTAGACATAATTTCTGAACACATGCCAATTATATTTAATTATTATTTATTTAAATATTAAATGCATTTGCATTAGTGATGGAAATGAAGTATTTCGCTTCTTATTTTCTATTAAATATTAAATTGAAATTTAATTGAAAATGAAGATAATAGAATAAGAAGATTTTTGAAAATTATTCTGGCCTTAAATTATTTCTTACTGCCCTATATTTTACATAATCAGAAAATATAATATTAAATAGAGATAACATGCCATAACTTGTTCATACACCTCTACATTACTACATTACATTACTCCTTCTGTCAGTTCTTATATGGATGAATAGAGTATGAACGCTCTGGAAGCTTTTCTTTTGGTTAGGGATGAATAAAAGAAATAAAATGAAAATTAATCTTACATCTATGGAACAAACAATTTTTTTTTTTAAATATCATTTCTTACTGTGTTATGGCTGATCTTGCGTTAGTATGTTATTAAGGGGGTTGATGGAATGAGTTATGTCGGCGGCGATTGGTGCCTTCGGCATTGAACTTTCGGGTTCGATTTGCCTACTATTGTTTTTATTAATACCACTTATCGGAAATTCGCATCATCCGGAAAAGTCCGGTTCACAGAGTGGAAGAGTAGCTCTACTGTTCTAAATGTTTTCATTTTATAATTCGATGAGAACATTTTTAATGCAGGTGTTAGGTATGATGTATCTTTGAAAATTACGAAAGTTGATATTAGACATGATGTGGGTTCTGGAACCCTGATTTCACATTTTTTATTTAATGATCGTTCTAATTAATTTAATTGTTTCATTTGCCATTATAAAACTTTGAAGACAGTTAGATGTGAGTTATCGCTTAAAACTGTGCCGAAAGTTGGAACAGGAGAGATAAAGTATGGCCTGACAGCCCAGAACGGTTATCTCGCACCCCTGAAAGGTCCCTATTCATAGGCGTCCAGATACCGCCTGTGCAAATGTTTCGTCTCTGAGGTACCTCGACAAAAGAAGGAACTAAAAGGATTTGCAAGTCTATGCGAATATTCGCCGATTCGTAGAATAGAGGTTCCGGCGGTTTTAGAAACAGTTTAAAATAATTTGCAAAGCGTGTCTGCAGCTGCTATTCGTCACAAATGACGTGGGCTTATGAAAGATTCAACGGTTTTAGCGCTTCGATAATTTTTCTTTTGTTAAAAATGCGAAGATGGTGCGTTATTCATAAGAAAATACTTCGTAACCTGTTTCCTAAGTTCCATTGGAATGAGTTGTTACGCTCGGCTTTGAAGAGATGCTTCATTAGTACACCGAGCAATAATCATTACGTTTTTAATGGTACTTATTACCAAGGCCATAAAATTTACCATGAATAAACGGATGAGTTCTTGCTGACCGTAAATCCATCAAATGACTTGAATAATTTCGTAGTCAACTCCTATTACAGAAACATTTAGACTGTACGTCTGCAAAATGTATCTCGAAATCCAGCAGAAAGATTTTGCTTAAATTTTTAAAATAAATATTTTTGATTTGAAAGCGATTGGCGTAATACTTTATTCGGAAAAATTCTTATTTAGTAATAAAATCCATGCAGGTTTGTGTGAAAAAATTTGAAATTAAAAGAACGAAACGCCATTGAATCGAATTAAAGAACTGCAGTAACTCTAATGATTTTAAATATCAATTATACTCTAAACTATGATTTTTTATCGTGTTAAGGTAAAATGATGTTACCTTCAATTTTTTGAGATTGGATTTTTATATCATCCAATCCTCAGACAATATTTTTACAATGTTGTCTGAGAGTTGGATTACTAAAAACATGCAGTTCAATAACTGCAAAAGAGTTGGATGTTGCAACAATCCAATGTTTAAAAATTGAGAGTTACATCGTTTTATCTTAACGCCAACGATATAAAGCTGTTTGTTTAAACACCGTAAATTTAGGAACTACCGGTTCAATTTGAAAAAATCTTTTTGAATTGGATAGACCGTTTATTTATGAAGGCTTTAGGGTTTATAACACCACGCTACGACCAAATGGAATGGAGCAGTAAATTGCTTAAATTTCTGAAATAAATTCCTAAGAAAAAAAGTATTCAACTTGCATACATGTCGTCAGGAAGCAAGTTGTCTGTACCAATTTTTTTATTCTTTTTTTTTCCTGTACCAATTATTGAGTGAAAACGTTATTTTGTAAAGGAAATGAGATAGTAAGGAGGGACTGAAACGATAACTTCTACTCGAAATTTCCATTGCAATATATGTCCTAGAAAGCTTTTTAAAAATCTATTTTTAAATTGTTTTACTATTATTTTAAATTTGGGAATCAGTCAACGTATTATTTTAATTTTATTTTTGATTTATTATTACCCTAAAAATTTATTAAACCAGTAAATCAAAAAAATATTAATCATTTTTATGAGAGATTATAAACAGTGATTATTGATCATATTTTTATGAGTGTATCAGTATCAATTTAAAATAAATATTTAGATAAAGTCATTATTAAGAAATTTAAAATAAATGAAGATAAATAAATGGAAAAAAATCTTGAGTGATAAAAAGTTAATATAATCTCCAAAATTAATAATCCTTTGTACAAAAAAACATAACTAAAATGTAAATTGTGAAAATGGTGTGTTATGATTCAAGGCTATAATTGTCTATGAATGGTCAAGGCTAGTGAAACATATTTTTTCATATTTTGTAAAGGCGAAAAAATAAATTAAAAAGACAAAATGAAATACATGTTAAAATCGACCCACGATAATAATATCCTTGAGTCAAAAATTAAAAAAAAATACATAGACATAGCAAATACATATTGGCCTATTTTATAAAAACTGATTGATATACCGTACATTATTCCAAAATTTACGAATATAAATTTTAATTTAGAAGTAACAATAATATATTTTGCTGATTAAAAAATACAGTTCCTCACGACTTGGTTAACGAACTATAGCTACTAGGATAGAATTTGGTTAAATATATGATTAGAATAAAAAAAAAAAAAAAAAAGCAATAATGCATATATATATTTAACTAACAACACCAAGTAAATAAAATAAGTAGTAAATATTAAATCAATATTTAAGAAGAGAATAATACAAAAGCACAACGTGTTGAGTCAGGCATTTGGCATTTAGAGCGTGGGTACGATTCCCACTAGAGACCATTGAAAAAAGTATTTGTTTTCCTATTGAATAAATAAAAATCATTTTATAATAAAAGGGTTAGTAATTAATAAATAGCAATAAATATTAAAAGTCCAATTAATTTCAATTCGAAGAAAATCAATCAAAAAGACTTATAAAATTGCAATCTTTAATGAAAAGAAAAGTTTTACAAGTGATGGAGATTCGTAAATCGGCATTTATCACTTGCCTAAGGCGAAAAAAAAATACAATTATTATATGTTTTACAGTCATGTATTTTACATTCATTTTACTAAGTTATTAGACACACGACAATATAAATACAATAAAGATATAAATATTATGCAGCACATTTATAACATACCAGCTGTGTCTCCCGGTTTCACCTGCTTCAAATTTGGATTAACCCTCAAAATGCAAAATAACCTACAATATATTGTTCAGTCTCATGTGTAGCAGATATTTTCGAAGAACAGAGTCAAAAAGACAGTATATTATTATAAAAGGCAATGAAGTTAAACATACATTTTTTTTTCCTACTCGGTGTAGAGCTAGGAAATCTGCATTTGAATCTCCAGCATTAGCAACAATAGGGCCATTTTGTATTCATTGCGCATTGTTGCAGTTTTTCAAAATTGAACTGTCTAGTTGCGCCTGCGGTAACCGGGTTAGCGGGCATTGTTGACGGGAAATACCTACTTGTAAAGTCAATTGTTGGTGCAAAGTTGATTGTTGGTTGATTTCTTTTCGTATTTTTTTTTCCTTTGAATGTTGTTTTCCGAATATATTTGATCTACTTTATACGGCTTTCTTTCTCCTCTTACAACTGTGAACCTACACAATTTTAGAAAAGTGTTCATTGCTGTAATGAAAATTAATGTAGAAACATGTTGAGTTATTGTCGATCAATCGTGTTATCTTTGATAACGATGTTTGCCAAATCTCTAATTTCGGAACTCTATCTATTTATTAAATCCTCAATTGCATAAAGCCCGTAAATATAATTCTACCTAGATTTATATTAAATTTTAAATTGCAATGTTGATTATAATGTTTAATCTTTTCTTTTTTTTCTTGTAATTTGTATATGTGAAGTTATAAGAAGATTAGGAATTTCTACTGACAGGTGGGGGAGAGGGGCTACGGACGTGGGATTACCGATTTCAATGAATCTTTTTTTTGGTGATACTTGGTCGAAAAATATTAGTCACGAGTCCAAGGACCCTTGCCAATGCGCCATAGGGGCCGAGAAAAAAAAATTATAGTATGCAATTTCAAAGATTTTTTATATTATTGTTTTCTGCATTTGTAAAATAAGAAAAAAAAAATTCGATTGCATTAAATGAGTTTAAATGTAAAAATGGTTACAAAAAACAAAATGCGCTTCCTGTAAAGCAGGCCAACAAAAAATATTTTGAAAAAAACAAATCAGATTCGCTTTTAGCATTCTTTGAAACCCTTAAATACGAATTTTCATAGGAATAAAAAAAAATGTTTACTTGATTTTTTTTGGTGTATTTTTTCTCCCTGCCGATGTACGGTGTTCACATAAGCATTCACAACTCCTCAGGATTTCATCTAAATTCAGCGTTACTACAAACGTCTGATAGCTGAATTTCTCTAACCCATGCCAATAATTTTTATTTAGGGATTGATAAATTATTTGCCAGTTCTATAATTTTGTTTTTATTGAAAACTAGTTTCAAATGTTAAACATTCATCTTCACACAAAAATTCAAAAATAAGCAATTCAAAATACAGTATATATAACATATATAATATACATAATATATATTTATTTATATATATATATATATATATATATATATATATATATATATATATATATATATATGTATATACTGTATTTTGAATTGCTTATTTTTGAATTTTTGTGTGTTTTTAGAACTGAAGATGAATATATAACATTTGAAACTAGTTTTCAATAAAAACAAAATTATAGAAGTGATAATTAATTTATCAATCCCTAATTAGATTGATCCGTCTATACTGTCATGGGTACGCCAACTGAATAATTTGTATTATGTGCTAATGTATTTCCGACTCGTCCGCGTATTCAGGAGCCACTAGTCTTATTGTCTTCTTGTGCCATCATGACCTATCTGTTATTTTTCTTAATTGTGATGCAGTTCATCACATTCGCTGGTTATCTTCAACTTATTGAATTGAAAAAACAAAAAATGTATAGGTCGTCTTGGACACTATGTATATTTCGCCGCCTCCTTTATATCTTTTGCCTGGAAAAAAAAGAAAGCCACTTTACGAAAAAGTGGAATTTTACTGGAGAAGCGTTTGAAGTTTGCCTATTTAGGCTTATCGCTGTTCCCAACTCACTTTAAAACCATCAAATGAAACATTTTCTTAGTCCATACTACTTACCTTTTTTGTATGAAAAAAAAGTTGATCATCATTTTTTTTAATCTGAAATCAATCATTTAAAAATGTAACGTGAATTAAATTGTAGCAGCTTTTCTTAAAAAAATAAAATAAATAATTATTGCGGTGAAATTTAAAACAAAAAATCTGACATTTTTCTCAAAGAAACATACATGAATGACAGCTTCCCCACCAAAAAAAATAAAGGAAAAATAATTTTTGAATTTCGGCATTCTTCTTCTAAACGAACGATTGTTGACTTCTTCTTACCGACTACCGAAGGTATTATTCATAGTTAACATTTTTAATTTCATATTAGCGGCAGGACCAAAAGTGAACGGATAGCGACTAAATAACTTTTTTTTTCTAAAAATAAATATAAACAAATACATTTATCTTTTTAGCTGTGTATATTATTTATAATTATTAATTATCAATTGCGTCATATGATGTAAAAAATGTATAAGTGTGTGACTAAGCTTCCTGAATTCTCGCACTTTGCACGTTTAGTCATTCGTCAGCCGGTGACCACACACCTCTGTTCTGAGGAACTTTGGCATTCAGAATCTGGTCACTATTATTATGTTATATCCCTTTTACGTTTTGGCTCTATAACGCCTCAGTTGGTGTTTTTTTTCCGTTATACAACCTGCCTAAGACAAAGGTGACCTGGTGGAACTTGTTTCCAGTCCCAGGGGGAACTATTGTGTGCAAACCAACATTATTTTTCTAACTGGTTTTCAAGTTAAAAAAAAAAAAAAAAGTAAGTCTAGTATGTCCCTGAATCTTTTTGAAAATAAATATGTTTGTCCTTTTTTTTAATTAGAAAAAACTTTTTTTTTTTATAATAATAATTATTTCCCTCTCTTTTGCTATACTTTCTATTTATATTCATTTAAGATTGGAAATGCTATACGACATTATTTTAATTTTTATGGTTGGTGTTCGGGAAAAATTGGTTAGTCAAATTTTCATAGTATTTCATTGTTTTTAGTCCATTTATAAAAAAAAAAATTGAAAACTGTTTCAAAATAAAATTCACATCTCTTTCAATTTAAACATGTCATTGCTATTTCAAATTGTCTATAGTAACATCCAGAATCCACATTATGGTTTATTAAAATTGTCTACTACTTTAATATTTTATGGTCACTAAAGTACCGAATTATTAAAATTGAAAAAAAATTAATCAATTTTAAGAGATTTTTTTATTATTCGAAACAGCAAAAATAAAAGTTTTCTATTTGTTGGCATTTACGTAGTTTTTCATTTTCAATTTTTAATTACAAACGGTATTTATTATATTTTTGTAAGATATTTTATTAGAATTTTATAAAACTTTATTAATAAATATAATATACCCTGTCGATTCCATTATGGAAATTTATTTCATCATAATTTTTATGAATGGATTTATGTATAAACAAGCTATTATTATTTCTCATCGAATTTCGCTTTTCTCCTTAAAATAGATATAGAAAAATTATCATTAAATGTCAAAAACAATTACAGCAATATCATCTAGCTTACTTGAAAAAGAATTATCTCTAAAAATATGTATTACTAATATTTACCTATAATCATTATTTATGTCTTGAAATTATATTTACAAAATTTGCGTTCAATTTTCACTGCTATAATAATTTATTTTTCTGTTTTGGTCAATTCATATGTACTGGCATAATGTTTTTTTTTAACTTCAGTTATCATTATTTCTCAATTTTTAATTATTTTTTTTAATAGTTATTTTTTATTTTCATTATGCGTGTACCATGCAATGATGGCATTGAACCTGTAGTAACATAGTAAAAACATATTAAAAGGTTTGTTTAGGATAAAATATTGAGGAAGATAGGACAATTGAAGACATGAGTAGATGAAGGTGTTATGTGTGTTACATTTAAAGTTTTGAGAAAATGATAAATAGTTTTTTTATGTACTTTTTTAAAAACATGATCCATCCAATCCGCTTAGAAATTATGCGATTTACCAAGAATTTTGGATTAAACGAAGCATACAAGACCATATTCATAAGAAAATATCGATTTTTCGAAAATTTATTACATAGCACCTTTATAATTTATTTAGGGAAAAAAACTTTGACCGAAAAACAATTAAATACAAATAATAATATATATAACAAAAACTGCCTTTGGCAACTTTTAGTTCAATATTTATCAAATATTAATTTTCGTAAAAGTTACTCACAATGTTCACATTAGATATCTATGGAACTCCATGTCCCATAAAATGTTTAATGGTCCTATAAAATCAAACTCCGATTCTCTCCGTACAATTAAGCATTTCTCTTAAGGAAAGTTGATGTAACATCACGCTGGTACTAGAATACCAAGTAAGGATATTAAAGGCTATAATATATTCCAGCAAGTCCATAAGGCCTTCAACTCCTACGCTAATAGACCAACTGCTGTCATTGAATAATTAATTGAACATTGTGAGATCATTTATCAGTATATGCTCCGCTTGGCATGTACCTGTAATTACGTTGGACTAGCGCGCCAAGTGCCGCCAAGTACCATCGTTCAGACGATAACAGACGGTAATGTTCCAACGAATTGTCAGATATGTATTTATATATATTTCTAACATATAAGGTGCCAATTTATTCTGTGATTATGACAGATTGGATCTATCAACTCGACAGAAATTTAATGTTTAGTCATTGCGAAAATATGCTCCAAATTTTTATTTCCTTTTCTTCGTATGCATATTACAAAAAATAATAATTATTTTAAAGATAAATTGACTTTTATATTAGGGATTAAAGTGAAAGCATACAGACCTCATACAGAACATTATTCGTAAAAAAATGTTATTTTTATTTATTTTGAAAAAATACCCCTCACCTTAAAAAAATAAAAAGAAAGAATAAGAAAGAGAAAACAAGAAGAGATTTCCCGAATTCCGTTAGGAAAATGTTTTAAATGACTTACAGTTTCGTACTGATAATATTTGAATATATATTATAGAAAAAATAAATTTTTCTTTAGACCAAAAGGACTCCAGGATGAAATTAAAAATATATTAATATCGTCAAAAACATTTTATTGATTACAAATAACTCATGCATTAATCAAGTCATCAGTTAATAATTTTAAATACAGTAGAACCCCGATTCTATATAAAATCAAGTTTGATTTTATTATCCATTTCCACTGTAACCGAAACCTGGATTAACCTTAACTTTCTCTCCATCTCTATTTTCTTTTAGATATAGTTACTAAACATATATTTTTTGTAAGCATATAATATATTTATTTGTAACTTATTATCTAATATTACTAATAAATACTAAAATGTTATGCCTGTCGAAGAAATTCAGATTGAGTGTGGCATTGCAGCGAGTTAAGAGCCAAACGAAAATTTCTGATTACATATTTTCAAAAAATTAAATGTTATATACTTCTCAAAATATATATAATATGTTTACATTTGTGTGATATATTTGTGTATTTTTTAAAGTTATTTATTTTTTCCGCATCACTTTACATTTTATCGGTAATATCAAGATTTTTGTATTTACTTGCCATGTCTTCTATTATCCGGGATAACTCTGACCATATTATTCAGGATAAGCGGGGTTCTACTCTATTCAATAAGGGTAGTGTAATTACAACTTATTTTTCTGAGTCCTTAAGGAATTTTGTTTTTCTTCAACAATGAAAATAGCTAAATAAATTCCAAACAATTTTTTCATTTATACCAATAATAGTTCAATTTTATGTTCTGCACTGTCTTGACAGTTGATAAAGCACATAACCAGACCGAATTATTTTAAAGTGCAATAGCACTTTTTATTTTGTTATTTTCTATGACAGAAATGTTAGAAGATATACAAAGAATTCGCTTTTAGCTGGCATAAATAAATCAATTTTCAAACTTCGTTAGGGGTGATTTAATGGGAAACCGTGGAATAGCTCGAAGATCTGATCCGTGGATGTGACAGATTGTTTCAGGAGTACCGTCCCAACACAGAGGTCTGAGTGTGTTTAAGAAACACGAAAGCAAACACAATAAGGAATTGTTCGTGAGAGAATCAAGGTTGTTTCGTGTTGGACGCGGATACAGTTCAGCAGGGAACAGCGATAACTTGCTCACGTACTCAGTGTTTTCCGTTATACATGCTTATTATCTTACGTACTCATATTTCTATGAAAGTATAATTTGTATTCAAAGGTTATAGTTGGCATATAAGACTATTTTAAGTTTTAATCTTATCGGTTATAACTTGTTAAGTTAATCGTTAAAAAAATGCTTCGACATTTTGCGGTCCACTTATTCCAAAAAGGTATTTTTTTTTTTAAATGACGTCTTTCTGCCGATATTGTCGTTCCTTATTTCTAAGGACTGCTAGAAAATAGTTTTATTTTAATAATTATATACACTGTAAAATAGAAAAAAATAAATAATAAAAAAGACACAGTTTATTGATATATAGCGTAATGATTCAGCTTGATGTGCGTTTGAAATCAATCAAGTAAATAACAAGTTGTTAAGAATTGCAATATTGTTATCCACCGCAGCCTCCGGCAATTAAGGCTAATTGGGAATTAATCCGAAAGTCTCGACGGTGAAACTGCCGAGACTATAAAACTGCCGATGATTACGAGCCGTCATAAACTCCCATCAAACACAGCCATAAAAGAAGGACCTGATACACGGCTAACGGAACCATTAGGACGATCAGGTCACTTTCTCGCTTCACTGTCATCTTTTCAGCTCATTCGCCACCATCAACTTCGCTTCCCATTCCTTCCCCTCTCCTCCCCCTTACTAAAGATAATATACTTCTGCCCATATTCGGGTCAGTCATGACTTTTTCTTAAAGAAAGTTCTCTTACGTGAGGTTGTTTGGGCCGACGAAGGAGTCATCACATGTTGCCTTTCTCCAGGTGGGTAATAAAAAAACCCTCAAAAACATAATGGCTCTGGAAGGTTCCTACCTAATCTTTCGCATGTGATTGACACATTCGGTTAAACAGGTAATAACCGAGCAATTAGTGGGTATGGACGAAAGGAATTCGTGCTATTTTATTTTCTGAAAATTATAGCTCCTCTTAGAAAAAAAAAAAAAAGGTGCTTTGATTTCAGTTTTCGGTATTGGCCCTTCTTGATTCTGCTCTGTTATCACTTGCTGAGTGGGCATTGTTTTCATTTTTAAAAATTCGATCCCACTTAAAAACCACAGATAAGATACTGAAAATTCTCTGCCAAAAGTAATATGTAATAATATTTAGATTTAAAAAATATTTTTTTAGTTTTTGTGATTTACATTTTTAATTAAATATTCTTCATTTGTCATTTAAAATTTTTATGATAATTAATCAATCATAGATTAAAATAGGACCACTATTAATCCCAAATAAACAATTTTATTAAGTTACCTTACAAAGAGCAAGTGCAATATGCATCAAATAAATAAATCTTGCCTATAATAATTTTATTTTTTTAATAAATATTCTGTTATGAACTTTTAGAGTTTGTTATCACCAATTTTACTATTTTACCCCTACCTGGTCAAATAATAACTGATTTTAGAAGACAATATTTTAAAAACTTTAAATGGCCACAAGATACTTCCTAGGTTTGTACATACCGATTCATTTAATAGACTATGGCATACTTCACGACTTTGTGTACTTATAAATAAACAAAGAAGGTTGGAAAATGGCCAAAAATAAAGCCCGAAACGGTAATATTCTTTATAATAGAAAAAAAATAACAATTATTCTTACAGGAAGGCATTTTGTTGTCTCCCAGTCCATGTTCCTGTAACATGAATCTGTTATTTAAGACATCAGATTTTTTATCTTCTGCAGGTCTTTATCATTTACTGATTACATTATAAAATTAAACGTCTTCCAACTAGTTCAGTATAGGTTCCTCACCATTTCTATTAGTGAAATTTGTTTGAATTTTATCCATAAAATAGTTTTTTTGAGGTTTGTATTGGTCCTATTTTAATCTAGGATTCATTAGTTATTATACTTTTTTTTTTTATTGCATAGCTCTATAAAGGTGGTGTTGGAGGGCGAAGGAAGAAAATGTTTTTTTTTTTTCTTTTTCAAGTAATGCGATAAAAGGATGGTTAAAAATAAATTACTTAAATAATAATAAAACAAATAGATTGAAATTCAATACATAGAATAGCCGAAAACTAGTTTTATGTTTCATAAAATAATTTCTTTTAGACTGTTTTCAAGATACCCTTTCTCCTCAGTCCTTGGTCAAATAGCCAAAGTCTGACTGTTGATAAATTTTCAATAAAAAAAATCGTGTCTGTATTTATTGTTCAATGAAGTTGTCGATTTACGGTTTTGGGCTTGTCTTCTCCTTTCAAAATTAGAGTCATTATTAATTTTGATTTTCATCTGTCATACAATTCTTAAATTTATAGTTTTTTTGAAAAAGGCCTAAGTGCCGAAAATTCGAAATTTAGTTTTCAATTTATTATGGAGCCTAAACGCCAGCTCTATCGATTTCCGCTCACAGAAAACAAAATTGGAAATGGTCTAAAAATAGACTTGATGACGTAAGCAACAAATACTGACGACTCTCAGTCGTTACTCTGGCCTTGATCCGTGCTAAAAGTCTTAAAAATAGATTGCAATCATAAAGGTTTTGCCCCTTATAAACTTCTTCATCACGCAATAAAGAATACAATTTTTTAAAAATATATTTTTGCTTGGGGAAAAAACGTTTTATGTGTTTCCTGTAAAGTTTTCTAAATGTCGCTTACGCCTTTTTCAAAAAACGACGTCCATCTCAAATGTCCATCAATAAATCTCGAACTATGATAGAACTATTTTAAAATAAACCAGTACAGATTTTAATGTAACATGATGAGATGAACAAATTATTACTTATCATAGAATGTAACAACATAAAAAAGCCATGGACACAAAACGTATTTCCTGAGACTTTTAGAAATTTATGTAGTAACTAAAAAAATAATGACTTTTTCAAAAAAAAAACGACATCGATTGTGATTAGTATCATTAATTGAATTTAATATTTTTAAATATGCGTTTGTAATATTTGGATTGATGGAAATTTGAATTGTATTTCGTTATTATAATTTAGGAACGAATCTGTGTTGTTTGGGCAATTTTTCGAATTGAATACAACGCTCCTTATAACCCAAAATATTTAATTTCTTATATTTTTATAAAATGGTGGTTATAATTCAAATCCCATTTTACTTATACGTAAGATAACTTATTTCCAACAATGTTTGAGAGGCCTTTAACTCAGTTTACGTCCTACGTCTCAGTTTGTAAAGTTCCATGCTTAAAAAAGTTCTCCAAATTGCTCTAGTCGTAAAATGGTTGTTATGAACTTTATTGGTTCTCAAAATTATACTTTGCAAAAGGAGTATTATCTTTTTTTAATGGCTTAATAAACAATTTTGATTCAGCATTTACGAGCAATAATGAATAATTATCTTTATTATTATCATTTATTTCCACGTACTGTTGTGAATGAGCTAATGGTTCGTACCTACCTTCGGAAGTACCGCAAGAAACGGTACAAGACGCTGGAACTAGAACGGACCTAGTTTCTTTCATTGTTTCATAAAGAATTTGCTGGTTCAATCAAGACATTGTTCGGTTTTTGTGGCTATTACTTCTACTACTCAACTGTATCTTTGCCTCATTTCTGATTTGTACTAAATACCAAGACCTAATTTTCCAGGTTCCATATTTATATTTCTTAAAAACTTTTTATTTCTGATTGTTATTTATTGCTTAAAATACTGAAAGGGGTCATAAAATGGAAACAAGGACAATATTTGAATTATGATTTATTTGTTAAGAAATAATATAGGAAATGTTTTCAATTTCTTTTTTTTTTTTTTTTAACTCCCAAAAGTATTTATTTTTCACATTCAATAAAATCCACAATTGTGCTTCATTTGGATTAAAGTCTCATTTTTTCATTCCTAAAGTAGCAGCGTTGTAGTATTTTAGGGTACTTTTTTTCGAAATAATTTTAATAATAGATACACTAGAATATGAATATAAAAATAAAATGGGTTTTTCTCCGCCAAATATGTTTCAACAATAGCCTTAGATTATCTGGTAATGCTAGAATATTTATTTCTCCAAGAGGATTAGCGTGTTTTTTATTCAATATCAATTTTTTTTTATTTGATTTGAGAGAGATAGAGCGAGAGAGATGAATATTTTTTATTTATTGCCAAATTTTACAATCTGTCTCAATTATGACAATAAATAATAGTGATAAAGGAATTCATTTATGCCAAATTTATTTAATATGAAGAAATTAAATTATAGTAAAATTAAATAAACGTCTTACCAGCCACAATTATGTACAACATTTACAATTTGTCTGAGGAAATCTGTTTCCTTCAGTTTTGGAGGACTCCAGGACTGGAATCTACTGGAGTCCTCCAAAACTTCTTTCTCAGCCGGGCCTGGTATTGAAATCCAGTGAAGGCTGAGTGGGAGCACTTTATCCCGAGACGCTCAGGACTTGAGTAGAAAATCTAAACATTTCCAGAACTCCAGGGTACATATGCTATGAACCATTCTCGTTTTAACCTTCGAGGAGGATTGTAAATGTGAGCGGAAAATATCAAATGATGTAAAATTATCTGTACATGTCGGATATACTGTTTGACAAACGGGATAACAAACAATGCAAATTATCGCATTGCGTGTAATTTAAAATGCACATTGGATTTTTGAATCCTCCTTAGTATCTTTGATTCCGTCAATGGAGATATATTGCTATAATCTTTGGCGGAATGGAGATATATTGCTGTACTCACAAAGTTTTGCTTTTAAAGTAAACATTGTTTTTTAAATCTTTTGTTACTCTTTTAATCGAAGTGTTTTAAATAAATAAGTAAGATATACAGTGCAGATTTTTAAGTTTCTTAAGTTTAAAACTTCCTGTTGGAAGTTTCCGTTTTTTTTTTCAAATATTATTGTTCGAGATTTTAATGCGCATAATCTTCTTTGTTTCTGTAGGTTGTGTGTCCTACCTAATAGTTTCACAAGTCTCTTATAATCCATTAAAAATACCTTTAATTTTAATATTTACTGTTTATTTTTAAAAAAAAATGGTGAGGTATTAATCAAATTTAATATAATTTAAATGTTTACAAGATACGGAGAATTAGCGGAGTATATTCTGACAGCTTAAATATTTACGTTAGAGGGGTTAGGAACCCTCTTCCTGCAAATTAGCGCAGCCGGGTGATAGATATTCCTAATATCATTATCCTTCTGTTGCCTGGAGCGGTCTTCCACTTCCATCCTGAGATCTTCATTTCAATGTTACATCAACTGTGAAAATAATATTTTCTTGTCGGGATTCGGTTGTGATTCGGCCGAACCGTATTATCACAAAATCAAAAATGCGGATCAGTTTTGCAAATTGTTTGAATAACATCTACAGAACATATGATGTGATATTATCATTATTTCAATTTCATAATTATAGACTTGCAACTACATGGTTACCCGTCCTTAGAGGAATAAAAACGATAAGCACGCTTCTTAACGTTACCCGAATAACCCCATCAGAGTTTTTATATGACCATACTTCCCTTTTTAATATTTATTTTTTTATTTAATAGAATATTGATTTATTGTTGTAAATACTGGTACTGGTATTGATGGAGGGATTATTAGTCCGGCAAGTGGGCTTTCGGTACTTTTTACCAACCCCTGACGGCTACGCGGGATCGCCGCGAAATAAATATTGACTGACTCTGGTGGGAATCGAACCCACAAAGTTCCAAGCCGGGCATTCTGATTTCTGATTCTCATCTATTTTGTTTTAAGATAGCGGATGGAGAGTTGACATTGCTTAAAACCTTCTTAGGGGTCTTACATATGGTCACATGGAATAAGTTGGTAAGTCGAAAAATGGCAATCCTGAGTTGTGTATGATCATCTCCCAAGTCTTCTTCACACTATGACGAAGTAGGCAGCTCTAAATCTTTACGAGTAATGGAGGAGAGCTATGAGTTACCACCATCTTCACTGTTTGCGTTAGTCTTGGTTAATGATCACAATGTACATAACTCAGTAGGGCGATTTTCAACGTAACAACTTATTCCCGGACTTAATTGATTTTCTGGAGCTTATGGACCATTTGTTTACAGTCAGGTTTTACTTCTAGTAGCTTGGACTCTTTTCCTTTCCAATTCTTCTCCCAATCTACCAGCAACTTTTTCTTTAATTGGTGCACCCAGTCTTCCAAGATAACAGCTTGTAGTTCATCTACATCTGCTACTTCTCCTTTTCTGGCCAAAAGGGCTGCTTTGTCAGCTTTGGGCTGGAATCTATAAGAAAACTACAGTCGCAGCTGTGTTGTTTATTTCCCACCATGTATTTATAATGTCCCTTATTAGGGATCTGCTTGGCCATTAACTGTCGATGGCGGCCAATACACTCAATGAGTTCCGTTCCAACGACACAACAGTTCTTTTTGGAGTCTGTTATCTGGTGCAAAGCTTTCATGATGGCTGTGACTTCTCCAATGAAAACGGAGCACTCTCCTGGTAAATTAAACAGAAGTTGGTTCTGTTTACTGTATACTCCACATCCAACACTATCTTCCATTTTGGAGGCATCGGTAAATAATACTTCAAAATCCTTTTATTTTTCCATGAGTTGTAAAAAAGGAGTTTTGAATTTCTATTGGGTACCTCTTAGAAACTCTCTTCATCGATTTATTTATGTATTAATTTATGATATATACAGATAAATATTTAAATTTTATTTTGTTTTCAATTATAAATAAACCTTATAAATTAAATATTTTTTTAAATATTATGAATATTCTTAGTAACTCTTCGGTTTACTCCAAACAGGTAATTAAAAATTTTAGTTACTTAAATAAGATTTTTTTTGTATTATACTCTGATAGAATTGTATTTTTTTTTGTATAATATAATTGTTTATTTTTTTTTTTTTTTATTATTTACCTTATTCATTTAGTTTGTACTTTTATATATTTTTTATTAATATTTAATTCTTTTGAACTGCGGTCAACTCTGTTTGTACATAGGTTCTCCTTAAAGACAAATAAATAAAATACTCAATCATAAGATGTGAACACTGGTCAGAATTCACTTTAAATGCAATTAAGAAGAAATAATTATATCGTCCATTCTAATGAAAACCTATTAAGCAACTCTCCCCGGTTATTAGCCAGAAGAAATGGTGAAAGGGTACCAACGTTTGCAAGTGTTGGGATACCAAGTCGGAAGATGACTGCAATGCTTTCGAATTTTGATTTATTTGGCGGGTAAAGATTTGAAAGAGAAAGTCTTGTAACGTTTAGCAATTTCTTACCGCTCGTAAAGACCCAAGTGTATTTTTTCTGACCCTAATCTAAGTTGAAGATCGTTATGAAAAGTTAAGAAACTTGAAAAAAAAGAGAATTTAGAAACTGAAGAAGAAAAAAAAGGCGTTTTGAGAGTAAATTAGAAATAAACTAGGAGAATTCCGAATCAATTTTCTCTGTTTTTCCTAAATTATTGTAAATTGAATTCAATGTCCAAAGTAACAATTACCTAACGAATTTCTTATATTATAATTGCGGAAAACAAACCGTTGCTCACGTTTTCTGTAAATGGATTCCATTATATTATAACTGATTTTTACATTCAATTCCATTTTGATTTCCTTAATCTTTTTTCTTGCCGTGTAATGTATACAGGAAGTGACTGATTCGTTGAAAACTACAGCGTAGCGTACCTGAGAGTCAGTTGAAACTAACACCGGTTAATTAAGTATTCAAAAGTTAGTTGAAGCGACCGAAGCGTAACGTCGCTTTACCAGCCATCCGAAAAGGTAACTTCTACTCTACGAATTCAAAACCAAATGATTTCGCATATGTTTACATTTTTTTTTTCCACCCAAATAACAAAGTTCTATGATGAACATTTTGTTCGTTTATCAACAATCGTATGATAACAGATTTTCGAGTGATGTTTTATTGAGAAAACTAACAAGTGTATATGACAAGATGGCAATATCTATAGACCACTGCCAAGAATAACTACATACAAAAGTATCAAAATATAGTACTTTTTTATAGATAATTATTCGAAAAATTTTTAAGAATAAAGCCATAAAATTATACATATGAAAGCCATTCATTTTCAATATTATTATGGATAATTAAAATAATAATAATTATACATAACATTTATAGAATTATACGTAATTGACGTAGAGAAAGTAATTATTATACTTCGGAATATAATATATAATTTTGAATAAAATGAATGTGATTATTAAAATTTATATTAGTGAAAATATACTTACATTAAGAATTGTATATTTTAAAACTAGGAAATAAAAAAATATACATAAATAAATAACGATGTAAACATACAAATTTAAAAAATTAACAAAAATAAGATTTAATTTGTATTGTCTTACTGTTTTTTTTGTAAATATTAAAAATCTTCCACTTATGGGTAATAAATAATTATTACCTATATATAATGATTTCCGTTGGAATCATGTAATAAATTTTACTAATAAATGATTAAAACTTTACAAAAGTAAAGTAAACACAATTTTAGCCGCTTATATGCCTTTCCCAACCGATTTCCCCTTATTTCTTTATTCTTGTTTCAACCATTTTATTTTTATTTTTGTTCATTTACAACATTTTTTATATTCTTCCCAATTTTTTTCCTTAAGTTCGACATTTCAGTTTATTATTTTCTCATTTATTCCCTTTCTTACTTTTCAGTGTATCATTTACATTTTTAATACATTGATATAATTTTCGTTACATTTAGTTTTTTTTTTTTTTGTTGAACTCAAATATACGTTAAGCTTTACACTCCTATTGATATTAAAATTTAAAAAAATATTTTCCATACTCATTAAAAAGGCATATGTTTTTAGTTATTAATTTTATATTAGTTGCGTACTATAATATAATAATATGGGTTTTATATATAATGTTTCAGCATGTAAGTTTACCTGTCTTTCATAGATTATCATTTATATTACTCGTGCCTTATATCATATTTTGTAATTGTAAGGAAAAGGTAGAGTTTTCCTTTTAATAATAACTCTTCTTCTTAAGGATGTCTGCTTTCACGTATTATATTTTTTTCCTCTTCGTCACGTAGAACTTCGAAAATACCGAGAGAAGAAAAAAAAAGAACATTTCTATCCGGCATTGACATTTCGAAGACACTAAGCGGGACCCAATACCTGAGTTAGTTTGTGGAGATAATGGAACAGACGTAGCACCTGGCATTCTCTCTCTTTCAGCTGTCCGTGGATATTTGGACCAGATCCGCCAACGGAAAACAAGTAAAAACTTCGGGAAAAAGTTGTAAAAGCGCATTCTTTTACTTATGGGTATATTGTTCTTGCAATAAGAGTTTATTGTTCTAACATTAGAGATTAAGATATATTAAGAGATTAAGACTATACTGCCCTTCTTAGTAAGAACGCTGTATCTTACAAAAAGTAATTTTTGAGATTTTCCTTATCAATGTACTCAGGAAATCCTCTTATTTATTTTAAAACTGTTGAAAAAATCAGTAAATGCTGTAATTTTCTTTATTTTAAAATCTTAAACTGCGGCAGTCCTAGCTAATGTTTTACTTATTAAAAATGCAGCAACTTCTGGTTTTGTTGGTTTATAAGATACTGTGTTCTTTCTGTCCAGAGCAGTATAAAAACAAAATAAAAAAAATGGTATTCGATTTTAAGCACTTCTCCCATTTCTGACTGTACTTCGTCCTCTTTTTCATCTGACTTTGTCATTTTATGACTTTATAAAAATGCTATTATCTGAAGGAATGAAGTATCGCTTAATTTAAAATTAAAAGGGGTATGAGCACGTCTCGTTTCTCTCCGTGTGCACGTAAAAAATTAAATGTTAAACTTTCTCCCTCAATATACTTCATTTGTCGTCAGCTTTCCTTCACGTTCTTCGACTTACTACTTCTTATTTATTTTTTAAAATTCAATTTCAGTCATACGGTCTTGAGGATTCGTTCGACTCCGATCTCTCTTTTGAGAGTTTATTGGGGGATATTGGAATTTATCCTAAGGCTAATAATTATTTGAATAAGTTTGTAAGTCCGATAAAATATCATCGAAAGTCTAACCAATAGCTTTCTTTCGATATGTCCTGAAATTTTTTAAATAATTAAATTAAATAAGGAAAAGTTTTTTTATTGCTGCTTCAATAAGAGGCTTGACAACACACGAAGAAAATGTGAAAAGGACCTAGAAAGTAAACTTAGTAACCACGTTCAATAGAAAGTTGACGTACCTGCTTATCTTCAGTAAAATGTCATTGACATCTTTGTTGTACTGGCGGTTTGTGCATTAAAGACCTTTTTCATTTTTCTGGCGCTACCAGATAAGAAAAGTATATTATTTTTAATTTTTTTTTTTTGTTTTCCCCCAATGCCTGTATAGCAAACAAAGCGGGATTTAATTTCGATGATACGGGTTTTATTAATCAAAGGTGAATATTTTGTTTTTATATGATTCTCGCTTGGATGAGAACGAAGCTTGGATATTCAGGAATACTTAATTCCTAAAGTATCAAAAAAATTATTGATAGGACAAAATACTTCTTCTATGGTGCCAAAACGACTGTTAAGATTTTGATGAAACTTGCTTAAAGCCGTATTTATTCTCTGTATATATTCTCGTGATAAATCTGGAAAAGAAATTATGATGAAAAGAATTTTTTTATAATTATAACAGAATATTTTTGTTTACCCATAACTCAAAAAGTATTAATTTTTTAGAAAATTATATTTGAAAGGTAATTAAATTCCCTTAAAAAAAATAAAATAAAAATCATCGAAATGGAACCAGAAATAGCAAAGATATAGTGTATTGAACACATCACCATAGTTTTGCCAAGTACTATGAGCATGTTTCCATGGAAACCTGGTTATTAGGTAAAATTATTCATATTCAAAATTCGAAAATATTATAAAGAATTCCTGAACATCTAAGCTTAGTTCTCTTATTAGAAGAATATAGAAAGCCAGAATCATACAAAAACATACTATTCACCTTTAATTAATAAAACCCGTATCATCAATTAAATCCCACTTTATGACGACAAATATTAATTTTATCAACCGATTTATACAAGGATTGGCTACTCAAATTCTAGCAAACGACCAAAAAAAATTTCAAATAGACTCAAGTATGAATTGAGTATGCCTTGTTCTTCAAAGATGACATTTTTTTATATATGGTAACTTAATTTGTACAAATCATTTTTTTGTCCATCTTTAATGGAGTAAAGCTTGTGTTACAAACTGTTAAAAATTATAAATGATACTAAATCTCATAAATTATCATTTCAGATACAATAGAATAACCAGCATTTAGAAATCCAGAATTTAAACATTTTATGTAAGCCCAAACTCATAAATGTTTCCATTGTACATACACTTCAGTAAATCCTATCATTCAGACAATTGGTGGTTACGATAAGGAAACTTTAGGAAGATATATTCTATTGAATATGTAACCTTCAATAATAGTATTATTATTTGAGCCATTCATAATTTGAGTACGTTTCAAGTACACCAATAAATAAAAAAAGACAAATAGTTTAATTCGCCTAAGCCTTTGTAAACTCAATGTAATTGTACCTTCTTGTAATAGTACTACAGGAATTTACTGTCGTATTGGCGTAGACGTGGACTTGGGCACAATCGGTTCGGTGACACTATTGTTGATCATAGATAGCTTTCAACTCAGATGTAGTACCATACTCCACAAATTCTTGGTTCCCCACCAGTCCTACTATAGGTCTGCATTTCACATGCCAATCTTCTTTTCTTTTTTAATTTCATTGTATTTAGTAACGGTTTTCTAACCTAAAGGTTTGGTAGAATTTTTTTCAGAACGAACTTGCTGCAAACCATAGAAAAAATGAAAATAAGCCTACTACCATTTCCGAAATTGTTGTTCAGTCAATTTCGTGTTGAAAGTACATGACAAGAAATTTATTTTGTTACAGAATAATTACTTACAGTATTTAAGAAGAAACGTATTCTTTTATTATATATTATATTTATAAATTTCGGAACTATAAACTTATTAGTTTAAAATACTTAGATTAATCGCAAAATACATACCCACAATAAAATATCTTAAAATGTATTAACGATACGATGGGCTATTCTAGGTAATTAAAGGAGTCAAATTTCAAGTACAACGAAAGAAAAACATTTGTAGTTTTATCGCATACCAAACGCCTATTCAAAAACATATTCCAAAACATTACGTAACCAAACTTCAATTCATAAAAACAAAATTAAAAACATATTTAACATACATAGTAGGCGTCACGCCTACCAACCGATTATGACTGAAATTTAAATGATTACAGACCAGCGTAACAGAGGGACATTTTTGGTAAGATTGGTTGAATTACAAAAGAAAAGAAAAATAATTCAGGTAATTATAGCTCTTTTGATTACAAAAATGAATTATTTACGTTTTATGTCAAAATTTAAATACAGTTTTCTTTAATTATTTTATAAAAAATAGGTACCATAAAAAGAAATTAGGAATTTCATGATGCTGATCCTTAAGAAAATGACGCGTTCAAAAATTAAATTTACAATTTTGACTCAGAAATAAAAATTTATCCCATGCCTATGAGTCAATTTAACTGAAAGTTAGAAAATAGGCTGACAATCATTTAATTAATAAATTTCGTACTACGCTATAATTTATTTACAGATTCTTTAAAAGCATTTAAAATTCGTCCAATCATTTAAAATCGTTTGTTTTAGTTGAAAAAAATGAAATTTTAATTACTTAAAAATTTCATTTTTTTTGTTCTTTGTTATGAATACAAGTAAATTGCTGTTTTGTAACACTGAAAGTAATTAGGTGTTAAGAAAGTGACAAAATTTTTTTTATTTTTATGTAACCCTTCAATTGTTTCTAGCTGTTTTAATGTTGATTGGTGGTTTGGTGTTAACACGTTGTAACATCAATCTTAATTAATACAGTACGCGAATTACTATTTGGTGTACAATTAAAATATATATATCTGTTACTTGACGAAAATTAGCAAAAATTATAGACGTTAATGAATGGTTGGAATTATCAACTATTAGAAATTTGGTTCAATTGTGAATGATAATTAAAATTTATATACATGTATCACTTTACGCCTAGGATCTATGCCTATTCCATGCTTGGGTACTGTTATTACGATTGCGATAACATATATTTGGTTATGGTTAGAGACCGCATTATCGCTAACAATAGCTGATAGATAAATGTCCTAGTGCCCTCTATTCTTGGACCCCCTCCTAGGTTTGATCTACGACCCCACAATTTTATTTATCGCTAGTTACACTGTCACGATTCTCTCTTTCTAATGTTCTAACGTACGGCAATCCGTCTTCTCTCCTATTCATCCAACACTTCTACCCTATTATCTTTTGGCTATTTTTCATTTTAATTTTTTCTTAAGTAGTTTTTTTGCTCCTCGATATTAGGTGGGGTTGCTTGGGATTACCATTGAGGTCAGAAAGGTATCGGGGAGGGGATGTATGGTTTGAAGTGACAGCTGGGTTGTTAGGAGTACTAGAAGTAAGATCGATGGAGGGGAAGGGCGTCTACTTGTTGCTGGGGGTTCGTAGAGATGTCAAAATTATATATATTTATTTTCGTTACTTATTTAAATACTTTAGATTTTATTATATGAAGTATTATATAATACGGCCTCCCTATTATGTTGTTTAAGGGTTATGACTCTAATTTCAAAACCCAAATGCGGTTTGGATTATTGCAGTGCTTCAGGAATTTTTCCAAAAAGGTTATATTCGAAGGTTTAATTGAGCTTCTATGGATAACTGAGTGTACACCTGAATTAAGTAACAGCAGCCCAATTTTTAATCGAAACCAAAGCACGCTAATCAGTATTAATTATAGCACAGAATTGTCACTATTATATTGCAATCTCTTTTATATTGTCCGGACTTATATTGTTCGGAAATCATGGGAAATATTTAAAGAGGTGATAGAAGACATCAAGAACGAAAAAAAATTCGTATGGGCCATGGTCTGACTTACTTAAACTTTAATCTCCTGCTTTTCTGTTTGAAATCCGGCTAGGATCTATAGGAACTTTTTGTTGCTCTTGAGATCTACTGTCATCTCTTTAAATATTTTTCATGACGTACGGGATACCCTAGAAGTTCCATAAAAACATGGAAAAATAGAGGATAAAAATACCGTAAATTCATTTTTTCTTTTTTTTTTTTTAAAGAAGACAAAGAGCTGAAATGTTTGATAGAATTGGGTTGACTTGTTTGTTAATTCAAACAAAAATATTTACATGATGTATAAGATTAGTCGAAATGTTTTTGTTTCTGAGTTTTGATTCGGATATCAAAAGCATATGACAACAGCAGTTGTCATATAGCTGCTGAATGAAAATGGAAGTAAATAACATTTGTGTAACATTCTATTTTTGAAGTTATATTCACTCAATTATTTTGAAATTTTATTTTTTACTTATATTGTATCAGAAAAGATTTTTTAAGTAGATGATTAAGTTCAAAAGCAGGAATTAAAAGTTAAAAGCTTGATTTGTCAATCTTGACGATTACTACATGAAGTCACAATGAAAATAAAGTGTATGCTATGTCAATGAGTCAATGCAGAAATATATATTTCAAGTCCTTTATTAAAAATGCTACAAATATTAATAATAGCTCAGGATACGATCATGAGACCCAGTACCATAAAATGAGGAAAAATCAAGATCTTCAGGTTTAAAGTGAACTATGACTTTATTGGCAGTTTAGAACTATAATAACAGGTATATCGTATACGCGGACACCTACCACTGACGATGAACCCGCATATCCACCTGACGTGCACACGTGCGTTGTCTCCCATGACGCCTGGTGTAACAGGCCCAGATGGTAGGCCCTACTCCCACATCGGCCTCTTGAGTGGGAGGACTTGTCTCGCTGTGTAGTGTCTCGGCTCACTTTGATGTTAACCTGTTCACTTCAAGCCGAGTAGATGGTACTGTCCAAATACTCCTGTTATTCTTCGCTCACATAACGTTAATCTATTGTGAAAGTAACTGTATTTATGCATTGCATGCATGCGTGCTTGTTGGGCTTTATCATATATTTACAAAAGAGAAATTTGAAGACCTTGGTTCTAATCTTCCGAGTCTAAGTGTTCAAGTGTAAAAGGACGGCCAGAAGGCTTTTAAGTCTCAACTCCCGCTTCTGAGCTTAGCTAATCACTTGCGGGTCTTATCCTAAAAAAGTCTTTTTTTTTATCTCTTATTAATCAGATAAATATAATCAGATGCTTAATCAATAACAAACAAAGAGAGAAAACATTGCTATTATGTTATCATCTTGTTCAAACTTTCATAACAAACACTTGAGTCTCTGAAATAACAGGATATGTTGAACTGTCTTGGAGTGGTATATTATCAGTTAGTTAGTCTTTTTTAGGCTGTTAAAGTGAGATGCGCTATCTCTGATCTCCATTAAAACGAACTTATGTTTTTCGATCCTAATGATGCCTAAAGTGACGAAACGTTGACTTTTTTGTTATTAACAGATATTTAAGAGGCTTGAGGCTTTGTTTTGGTATCTTAAAAATACTATTTTTCAGATTTTTTTTTTCAAATCTTATGATAAGCTAATGAGTTTTTTTAATTTTCTAAATTAAAAGTGCCAGGATAAAAAAAATATTTTTGTGTTATTACAATAAATTAATATCTCTTAAATATAGAATAAAATAGTTCTTATTTATGCTGTGTATGAAGAGTCGCCCGCTATATATTTCGAGAAAATCAAGTTTTGAAGTTTGGAGGGTTAGTAAATATACGCAGACATATATAGATAAATAATGTACTGGCAGGAAAATATATGAAACATTGAAAAGAATATAAAAGCAAATTATTTATTCCGTTATATTCTTATGTTTTTCGTAATATCTTTTATATCTTATTCTACCAGTCATTTCTGATTACTTTTATTTTAATTTTTCATATTTAATTTTGCTTGTTTTCACTGAAAATAATAATTTTCATAAAAATTCATATTTGCATGCTTCCATATTTTCATGCATGTATATTATTTATCTGTATGTGTCTCCCTATATTTACTTATATATTTTCGTGTTTTATACTTCTAAATTTTCACACTTTATTAGATATTATCTTATTTTTCTACTTAACCTTTATGAAGGCCTACGACTTAAGCCGAAACGTTGCCGAAAATAACAAAATATTTAGTTATTTATTTTTTATTAGCTGGTGTTATTGGTATGTTATATATTTTTAGCTAGTTCACAATATTTTTTAAATATTTGTTTTA
This sequence comes from Rhaphigaster nebulosa, assembly GCA_948150685.1. Classification (NCBI taxonomy): domain Eukaryota; kingdom Metazoa; phylum Arthropoda; class Insecta; order Hemiptera; family Pentatomidae; genus Rhaphigaster; species Rhaphigaster nebulosa. Next base: position 64,067,504 of record OX411312.1, read on the forward strand.
TTATCATTAACTTAAGACTTTATTTTGGAAATTAATCTAATTTAGATATTCATGTTAAATCATTATGAAGACTCAAGAAGAGGTTTGAAGCATTTATAAAAAAAAACCTTGACAAATATTTTAGAACATCTATAAAGTATTGTCTGGATCGACAATCCATTAAATATCTTGATAAAGCTTATTAATCGCATTATGTTGTCCAATTATTATTACCTGTATTCAATAAAAATAAAAAATTATTCTTTCAACATCTTTATTCTGTACTGACATCTATTGATTGACGCCCACTTAGTGTAATGGGACAGCTTTCAACAGAATGTCGCATCCCTTCGTCTTTTCCTGCATAAATTTACATCAATTTCTTTTTGAATATCGACTAATTACTGATTAATTATGGGCGATTGCCAAATTATATAGAAGTTGAATGAATGATTTATAGAACGTCTTTTGGATAAAATATAAATTAAAATGTGACTTTCTTTGGGTATCGCTTGCATTAGAGCCTCTTTTCGGGTTCCACCTGTTTAATCCTTCTTTTCCCGGACGCAAGGGCGCGCATCTGCTTTCATTATCACTAATTTATTCAAATATTAAGAGTAGCATATGTTTTTTATTATTCACGGTTTTGTACCTAAATAAGGGTTATTAAAAGGAACGATGGATATTATTGTTTTATGGTTCCTCACAAAGGGGTATTAATATCGGATTAAGAGAAACCAGGCCTTGAATGCTCAATTAGTTGAAATGATGTTCGATTATTTCCTATACTTTTTTACTTTCATAAAAATTATTGTAATACAATTATTATAAATATACTCCATAAATTACTTAATTAAATTACTCCTGCCTCCTTAAAAGGCCTCCTCAGAAATAATGAAAATGCTCCTAATTATAAAATTAATGGCTTTGTCTGGAAAACCGGCATTATGAACGCAGGCCATACGAGTAAATATGTAGTAATAATAATTCTTCGCAATTTTCACGCTGAACATAAACATCACAAGGACTAAAATAAAAATATTCACAGTAAGAAAATTTAATACCGATTCAATCCCGAGTACCTTTGCGGGATCAATACCGACATTTCATGCACACCAAACACAAAGCATCTTTATCCTTCCATAAGTATACATACTCCAATAAAAAAAACTGTTTTAGTATATAAAACTATTCTAAGACTTATACAAACATATACTCTAGTATGGATTGGTGGATTGGATTACTCCCAAAAGTTATTCGACCAAGAACTAGAATGTTTTGCGACTCGAAGAGCTATCTACGCTTTCTCAAAAATCGAGAAAATATTACTACATATGAATTCAATTCTAGAACGAATTGAACCTTTCAGAATTGAAACTTTTAATGCGCATGCACCTATCAATAACCTTTTGTTATTGAAATAAAAATCAAGTTACGAATTAGTGAACGCTATCTAAAGAATATAAAACAAATTAAACTGATAAAAAAAGAATTAAAGATGGTATATTTGACAGGGTAGCTTTCTGAAATAATGTAAAGGGAAAATGTTTTCTCCTTTGGTTATTTGGCGTTCTCGGCCTAGGCTCCGCCCACCAAGATTCTGCTTTATTTGCTTTCCTATATCATGAGCAATATTCACCAGGGTCGATCTATAAGTATCAACAGAAGATTAAGATCCGAAATATTACAAGATTGTCTTGATCTTCACACTTATTTCGATGATATAAAAATATTTTAGCTATAAATAAAAGATTATTTAAAGAACTGATGTGCTAGGCCAGAATAAATAAAATGTCATTTTTTTAGATCTCATATATTTCTTTTAACACTTAATCAAGTCGTGATAATATTTCTAAACAATAAACAACCTTAAAAAGGAAAACCTTATTCGTAAAAAAAGATTTTAAATAATATAATATAATGTAATATAAGGAATACTAAAGAAATAAAATTGTCGCAATTAGAATAACATATTTAAAGGGAGAAGTTGATCGGGGGTGCGGTCAAAAAAATAGACTTAATAAGTGGGGTCTTATATAATTGTGCCTACGTTTCGGCCTAAATTTTAGGCCATCTTCAGGGCTAAAATGAAAACAAAATAACAACAATGAAAAAATAGAAAAGAGACAGTACCAGTAACAGTGAAAATGATAAATGATAAAAACAGAAAATACAAGTAAGATAAAAAGTATAAAGAATAAAAAGAAGGATAACACTAAATTACATAATACAAAAGACAATTGAAAAAATAAAATAAAATAAAATAAATGAAATAACAATGTAAAAATTAAAAATTAAAAACAATGCGATATTTACACAGGGAATAGTGAAATATATGAAATCTATTAATTAAAAAGACACATAATATGAAGGTTTGGTAATGTGTAAAGCATACATGCATAGCAAAGCATAAAGCATAAATGCATACAGTATATAAAAGCATACAGAGATAGTTGTAAGTTATGCAAAAGATGACTATGATGTTAAAGAAGTTGACATTGTTGTAACTGATTTTTGTAATTATGAGATGAAGGAGTAAAATATAAAATAATGTAAGCCCCAAAAAACAAAAATAGATAAAAATCCTATGTGGTGAAGAAAGAAGAAGGATAGAAAAGAATGAGGAGGAGGAAATGTAAAGAAAACGTGATAATTACATACCAGCGAGGCGTGTGGTCTAGCGCCAACTGAATATTAATAATGGATTGCCGGGAATTAGGAAAACCGTTAAAACAATGTTACCAACTTACTGATTTGAAATAAAACTAACACTAAATTTAAATGCGGTGTGATCAAAAGACATAACAATTGATTAGAAAACTGTAAAGACGTATTGATATAAGTATATTTAGAAAACTATATATATAAAAAAAATTAATGTTAAAAAATTAAATTTGAAAAAAATTAAAGTTAAGTTAAATGTAAGTATAAGTTAAATAATATTACGGGTTAAATTTACTAAGGAAAAAAATAAATAAAAAATATAAAAAATAAATAAATACTTTGTATAAGGAGTCGTTGTGGGTGACGAGTTAAAAAAAATAATATAATAATAAAATTAAAGTTAAGTAAACAATAAGTATAAGTTAAATAATAACAATAGGGGTTTAATTTACTACGGAAATTTTTTTTTTTTTTTAAATAAATACTTTGTATAAGGAGTTGTCACGGGGAGGGGAGAGAGAGAGAGAGAGGGGAAAAAAAAAAAAAAAAAAAAAAAAAAAAAAAAAAAAAAAAAAAAAAAAAAAAAAAAAAAAAAAAAAAAAAAAAAAAAACGGGGGGGGTAATGAAAAGTTATGTTTTTTTTAATAAATTGAATACTTGGGAGTAGGTTAGAGAAAGATTTTGTATATCAGTTTTTTGATTGACGGGAAGGGATTCTAATTGGATGAAGATGCTTTCTGAGAGGAGTCGTTTGTCATGGTTAGGGACTGTGGCGAGGATTGAAGTACTGTCAAAATCAAAAGTATGGTTTAAGGATAAAGCGTGTTCTGAGAGTTTAGAGGCAGTCTGGTTACGGGAAGAGATGGAATATTTATGTTGGGTGATGCGATCTTTAAGGAGGTTTTTAGTTTCGCCGATATAGGTAGAGTTACAGTTGGGAGAGGAACAGGGGATGCGGTATACGACATGGGAACGGTGTTTAAGAGGAATGGGATCTTTTACACGTGTGTAGAGGTTGGAAAGTTTGTTGTGGGATTTGAAAGCAATTTGCAGATTGGGAATTGAGGAGCGTAAGGATTTCTGTATGTTTTCAGAAAGGGCGGGGATGTATGGAAGAGATCTATAGAAGGGAGCGGTAGTGGGTGGTGAAGAAGTGGTAGAGGTGATGGGAAGGGGAGGGTTTTTGTAGTTGTGGATGAGTTTGTTGATGGTATTGAGGGGAAAGTTATTGGTTAAGAGGATTTGTTTGATACGATTAATGTTGGTATCATGAAGGTGGGAGTCGGAAAGAGAAAGACATCGATGTATGAGGTTTTTGGCGACGTTTATTTTTTGGTGGTAAGGATGTTGGGAATAGTAGTTTAGAAGTCTGCCAGAGTAAGTCGGTTTGGTATACCAGTCTGTGTATATAGAGTTGTCAGGGTTTCTTATAATGAGGAGATCAAGGAAAGGAAGGGAACTTTGTAATTCTCGTTCAACGGTAAAATGTAGGCGGGGATGGTAAGAGTTGAAGGCTGATAGGATATCAGGAATTTTATCAGGATTGAGGATGAGGAGAAGGTCGTCTACATATTTTTTAATGAAGATAATGTCATTTGGGAATAGGGGAGTTACGGAATTAAGTAGGTCATTAAGGACAATGTTAGCAATGTCAGGAGCAAGAGGATTTCTCATGGCAAGTCCTGAAATTTGATTAAAGAACTGTCCATGGAAAGTAAGGTAACCGGATTTACAACAAAGCTGTAGGGATTCTAGGTATGAGGAACGGTTAAGGGGAGTATGGGGTTCAATGGATGTCCAGTTGTCTTCAATTATACGGAGAGCTTTATCTATGGGAATGTTGGTGAATAAACTTTCGACGTCGAAGGAGGTAAGTATGTAGTGGTCAGGAATCGTAAAGAATAATAATAATATCCTTTACGATTCCTGACCACTACATACTTACCTCCTTCGACGTCGAAAGTTTATTCACCAACATTCCCATAGATAAAGCTCTCCGTATAATTGAAGACAACTGGACATCCATTGAACCCCATACTCCCCTTAACCGTTCCTCATACCTAGAATCCCTACAGCTTTGTTGTAAATCCGGTTACCTTACTTTCCATGGACAGTTCTTTAATCAAATTTCAGGACTTGCCATGGGAAATCCTCTTGCTCCTGACATTGCTAACATTGTCCTTAATGACCTACTTAATTCCGTAACTCCCCTATTCCCAAATGACATTATCTTCATTAAAAAATATGTAGACGACCTTCTCCTCATCCTCAATCCTGATAAAATTCCTGATATCCTATCAGCCTTCAACTCTTACCATCCCCGCCTACATTTTACCGTTGAACGAGAATTACAAAGTTCCCTTCCTTTCCTTGATCTCCTCATTATAAGAAACCCTGACAACTCTATATACACAGACTGGTATACCAAACCGACTTACTCTGGCAGACTTCTAAACTACTATTCCCAACATCCTTACCACCAAAAAATAAACGTCGCCAAAAACCTCATACATCGATGTCTTTCTCTTTCCGACTCCCACCTTCATGATACCAACATTAATCGTATCAAACAAATCCTCTTAACCAATAACTTTCCCCTCAATACCATCAACAAACTCATCCACAACTACAAAAACCCTCCCCTTCCCATCACCTCTACCACTTCTTCACCACCCACTACCGCTCCCTTCTATAGATCTCTTCCATACATCCCCGCCCTTTCTGAAAACATACAGAAATCCTTACGCTCCTCAATTCCCAATCTGCAAATTGCTTTCAAATCCCACAACAAACTTTCCAACCTCTACACACGTGTAAAAGATCCCATTCCTCTTAAACACCGTTCCCATGTCGTATACCGCATCCCCTGTTCCTCTCCCAACTGTAACTCTACCTATATCGGCGAAACTAAAAACCTCCTTAAAGATCGCATCACCCAACATAAATATTCCATCTCTTCCCGTAACCAGACTGCCTCTAAACTCTCAGAACACGCTTTATCCTTAAACCATACTTTTGATTTTGACAGTACTTCAATCCTCGCCACAGTCCCTAACCATGACAAACGACTCCTCTCAGAAAGCATCTTCATCCAATTAGAATCCCTTCCCGTCAATCAAAAAACTGATATACAAAATCTTTCTCTAACCTACTCCCAAGTATTCAATTTATTAAAAAAAAACATAACTTTTCATTACCCCCCCCGTTTTTTTTTTTTTTTTTTTTTTTTTTTTTTTTTTTTTTTTTTTTTTTTTTTTTTTTTTTTTTTTCCCTCTCTCTCTCTCTCTCCCCTCCCCGTGACAACTCCTTATACAAAGTATTTATTTAAAAAAAAAAAAAATTTCCGTAGTAAATTAAACCCCTATTGTTATTATTTAACTTATACTTATTGTTTACTTAACTTTAATTTTATTATTATATTATTTTTTTTAACTCGTCACCCACAACGACTCCTTATACAAAGTATTTATTTATTTTTTATATTTTTTATTTATTTTTTTTCCTTAGTAAATTTAACCCGTAATATTATTTAACTTATACTTACATTTAACTTAACTTTAATTTTTTTCAAATTTAATTTTTTAACATTAATTTTTTTTATATATATAGTTTTCTAAATATACTTATATCAATACGTTTTTACAGTTTTCTAATCAATTGTTATGTCTTTTGATCACACCGCATTTAAATTTAGTGTTAGTTTTATTTCAAATCAGTAAGTTGGTAACATTGTTTTAACGGTTTTCCTAATTCCCGGCAATCCATTATTAATATTCAGTTGGCGCTAGACCACACGCCTCGCTGGTATGTAATTATCACGTTTTCTTTACATTTCCTCCTCCTCATTCTTTTCTATCCTTCTTCTTTCTTCACCACATAGGATTTTTATCTATTTTTGTTTTTTGGGGCTTACATTATTTTATATTTTACTCCTTCATCTCATAATTACAAAAATCAGTTACAACAATGTCAACTTCTTTAACATCATAGTCATCTTTTGCATAACTTACAACTATCTCTGTATGCTTTTATATACTGTATGCATTTATGCTTTATGCTTTGCTATGCATGTATGCTTTACACATTACCAAACCTTCATATTATGTGTCTTTTTAATTAATAGATTTCATATATTTCACTATTCCCTGTGTAAATATCGCATTGTTTTTAATTTTTAATTTTTACATTGTTATTTCATTTATTTTATTTTATTTTATTTTTTCAATTGTCTTTTGTATTATGTAATTTAGTGTTATCCTTCTTTTTATTCTTTATACTTTTTATCTTACTTGTATTTTCTGTTTTTATCATTTATCATTTTCACTGTTACTGGTACTGTCTCTTTTCTATTTTTTCATTGTTGTTATTTTGTTTTCATTTTAGCCCTGAAGATGGCCTAAAATTTAGGCCGAAACGTAGGCACAATTATATAAGACCCCACTTATTAAGTCTATTTTTTTGACCGCACCCCCGATCAACTTCTCCCTTTAAATATAAATATACGGTCAACAATAACTCCCTCCATTAGAATAACATATATTATATGTCGCGTTACTTTTATGCCGCGTCTCTCAGGTCGTGTTTTCTCACCCAGTGAAATAGGTGGCATTAGGATTTAGTCTAAGCTACATGGTAGCATCTGCAGTTAATGGCGATATTGTTCTCTTGGGAATTTATTTCAATTTTGGAGAAGGTGCATAATAAAAATATATTGCGAAGATATTCCGACGATTCTGTTCTGCGTTTGTGGAAACTCTAGAACAAAAGGTTGAGAGGAGCTTTCTTTAGTATCATTTTCTCTGAAAAAGTTCATCAGAAGAGTTTTTTATCATTCCTTGGATTACCTAAGTATTGTTGTATTTTCATCTTCAAACTTGAAATCTTCCTGGTAATGTCTATTTAACTAGGTATTCAAGTTGTCGCAACCAGTTAGAGGTGAATTTGCGCACTAGAAGCTTTTAAGTTATGTCACTTGGTCTGATTCAGTGGGCGACCTATCCTAGGGGACAGCTATCCTTTCTTTTCCAGGCGGCCTAGGAAGGCAGTAGAGGGGAGGATATGACGAGGCGGAGGAAGCGAGGTTCTGCGGTTTCCGGTCCCATCACTTCCGCCACCTACAGTTCTTGCCGGCTTGTTTCTTTCTCTCGGAGGATGTCATCAATGGATACTAGAACCATTTGCGTCAATGAGTATCGTATAGGTCTATGACGGCCAGTTTTGAGTTTTTAGTCTTCAATTATTGCTTATTATGTTTATATTGTTTATTACTAATAATGATCTTATTACCAACTTACTCATTACTCATTATGACATTTTTCGATATTTCATCCAAAAGTTAATTTATGATAAGTTTTTAAACCCCACCCTTATTCCATACTTATTATGAAACCCAAAAACCGATTGAATCCACAGATGAACAGCGATGTACGTTGAGATTAGGGACAACCTCTTTGAATTAAGCTGAAGATTACCACTCGGTAATCTACATAGAAATGCTTTACAGACATTTTTATTAAGCAATATAGTTTGCAATATTTTTCCTTTTTTGCAAAAGTAAAATTATAAATAACAACCAATGATTGATTTTTGCCTCGTCATATGATTTGCCTCACAACGAAAATGTGATTTCAAATCGTCGTTTGAGTAGGCCGATTCAATATTTGCTCCGAATCCTCCTTCAAATACTCCTCTTTTCTGACACACATTGTAAGAAGAATCACAGATTGTACGAGAACTTGGAGGTTGTTATCATCGATCCATCGGTCCAAACAGCCGATGGAATCGTCGTTATGTGTGATTATACTTTTTTTTACTGACCAGCATGGACAAATGTTTTAATCTTTTCGGTTGGGAAATCCTTACTTTTTTAGTTAGTCGTTTTAGCTGCCACGTAAATTTGTGTAAGCCCATTTGCGTTTTAGTAGGTGCTCCCGCTATTTTATGGGATTGATTTTCATTTTTCTGTAAACACAGATAAATCGTAAATATGAGATCTTACGACTTCAGCTAACGTCAGTCAAGACGTATTTCGTGATTTCTCCGATTCATGAATTTCTTATCAGTTAGGGAAATCAATTTACATTTACGTAACTCCTTTATCAATATGTAAGATAAGTTCCCTGAAGTTATGAGGTCTTGGAAAACCCAGATCTAGTTAGAATTATTCATCTTAAAATTTTCCTCTATGAATATGTTATTTGTATGAAAGTAAAAATATTCAAAACTTATTTAAAATATTCTACTATTAATAATAAAAATTATTATCGGAATATTATCTTAGTTAATACCTTAAGTCTCTGAAATAACAGTACATAACCAGCCAGTCAACGTTTCGCCAATTGATGCTTGAATTGGCGAAACGTTGACGACACGACAGGAAAAGATAAATTGGTATGAATGGCAGACCAGTGAAAGCATATACCACACCAACAGTATTAAAAAGGCTGACCAAATAGAGATATTACATCATTCCAAGACAGTTCAACATATATCTACTAATCAGTTGACTATTTGAATAAATGATTTATTTAGTTATTTATTGATTTTTTGAGAGACATAAGACTTTTGTTTTGGAATTTTTATGTAACAAAATATTGTTACTCGAGTTTAACTAATTATTTTATTTTCTTTGTTGTTATAGATTCTTTCGTCAACAGTCAAGAGTGGACGGTAGCGCGATCCGTACCTGACTTACGGCTTGGGATTGTCGGCTCCGTCAGTTCCGGCAAATCGGCACTCGTCCACAGGTACCTGACCGGCTCCTACATGCAGGAGGAGTCTCCCGAAGGAGGAAGGTTCAAGAAAGAAGTCCTCATGGACGGCCATTCCCACCTCCTCCTCATCCGGGACGAAGGAGGACCTCCTGAGCTTCAGGTGAGTGTCACTACTATCTTCTGAGGAGCTCTCAGGAATGTTAGATGTACAATATTCCAACACAGTCTGTGGGTCTTATTATTTTATTTGTGACGTAATAAGAAGCAATGAGGATTTCTCATAGGACTTTTTTGCCTGAATTATTTTTTAAATTAAAGATCATTGGGAAACATATTTAGGCTTATATTTACTTTTAGTTTTTTATTTATTTTCTTTTTGATTCTCGATTTTAATTTTCTTATTTTTGATAAATATAATGTAAAAACAACGATATCCCCCTCCATGATGGAGAGTTCAAGTATGTTAATCCGAGTGCGTCACGAGAACTGAATATGTAAAGAGTTGAGACAGGAAGAAACGTTACTAGACTGTCAAGACATGACTTGGAAATAACAACGCCACAGTTATTCCGGCGCTTTTTAATTTAATCTCACTTAATGATTGTGTTTATTAGAAATTCTTTAATCCTTTAATGGAATAATGATTATTTTAAAGGCATATTTTCGGAATCTACTTTGAATATGTTATAAGTCAATAATGCTTAATCACCTTAATGGATGAATATTTAATTTAGTTATTAAAAAATAAACGAGGTATAATAATTAACGCAAATAAATTCTAATTATATAATTTTGATTGCACCTCATATTTTATAAAACTTTCAAAATTAGAGGCGAATTTAGCTTTTTTTCTCTACCATGGAAAATAGCTAGATGAGTTTTTTCTTTGTTTTATGTTTTTTAATATAAAGTGAAGAATCGTAATTTACTGCTCTGATGGAATTCTATTCCACTCTTCTAGGACTCCATTTTGATTTTTTTATTAGCATAGTTAAGAAAATAGCATCAATAATTTTTTAAACATAGATTTAATGATCATGAAAAATTGTAATTTACCAACCGCAATCATCCATTGTGGAGATATTATACCTATAGGAGATATTATAAAAGAAACCAGAATAAAAAGGAAATGTATCGAAACAGTAACTGTATAACGGAAAAGAAGTTTAAAAAAATCAAAGCTAAAGGTTTAATTTTAAATTTAGAGTTTCTGTCAAACAGAAATTTATTCAATAAAAAATAATTTGTTTAGTTTATTGCAGTTTTTCGTTGTTCAAAATGTATATGTAATATGTACTAACTTAAGAGTAAGGAATAGATTTATTATTCGTTTTTCATAATCGAAATTTCCTCAAAACTGGTTTGTTTGATTAGATCGATAAACCAATAATGGTTCTTAACATAGAGCATAGGTATCCAAAAAGTTAAAATAAATCGATACGTGAGCGCATGATCTATTAACCGATAGTATTTTCATAAAAAAAAACCCTCGATAATCTAATAATGGACCTTAATATTGAGAATATCCGGAAAATTAAAATAAATCGATACCGGAGTGAGCGATCTTAAAATCGATTATATCTTCATTTAATAAAATGCCTTCGATAACCCTATAATAGACCTCAAAATCGAGGATATCCTGAAAGTTATTGCACAATAAATTGATTTGAACACCTTATGAAAGCAAGCCAAGTTGTTTAAAAAACACAATAGGTAATTAGAATAACCGTAAATAACGTAATTACATAATCATGATCTGTATTGATTTATTGAAATCTATAAAGGTTGAATTTGAAATAGAAGAAGTTGAATTGACTTGGAAATACTATTTATAAAAATTATTTGTATATATGAGGAATCCTTTTTTTTTTGGAACAGATTTTGTAATCCTCTTTTAATTATTTAAAAATTGCTACTAATTTTTAAATGTTCGTTAAATTTGGCCTTATCTTTTAACAGGCATCAGATCGGACGATTTATTGATTAAACAAAATAATACAAATAAAAATTACTGCAAGAACTACAAAAACTTAACAAGAGAAAGTTAAATTAGTTTTGTACGAGAGAAACCAGTTCTCACGACTATTCAATTGTCACGGACAGTTGTGGTGAAAACTGTGGAAAAAAAAATTAACTGTAACCATCCGCTCTTTATATGGATTAGGGATGGCTTTTAATTTTGAACAGAAAACTGATCAGTTGAGTGTAACATTGAAAGTAGTCCATTTGAATAGTAGTCCTCCTAACAATTTAAAATCTTATAAAATAAATTATTAAATATTCCGAAATATTGTTTAATGGTATATAATTTGATTAATTGAATTGGCTATTGATACTAGAGTAATTAAAACATATACAGGTGTAATCCTGTAAGGTAGGGCTGAACTCCAGAACGTCGATGTATTAAAATAAATAATTGAAAAATAAATTTGTCACAATGATTATTATTAAGAAAAATGGTTGTTTAAGTCATCAATATACCATATTTAAAAAAATATTTTTTCATGCTAATTGGCTCCTGGAAATTTTAAATACTCTTGAAGTTTAGAGAATGATTCAAATCAATTAAATAAATAAATCAAAATCTAAACTATATTTTCTCTCTTTGAAAATTACAATCTCAACAATTTTGTATATTTTATACTAATATTTGAATTATAAAAAAAAAAAAATTATTTAAATCCATTCCTATAATTAACTGTTCAAAATCTAATCTTGCTTAGTATTTTTAAAGAAATCTTTCAGTGCCTTAATGTTTCATCCGATAAAATATTGTGTTGACAGATAAAAGATTGTATATCAAGATATCGAATAGATATGATTGCGTAGAGCAATTGAATAGAGTTCAAACAATCGAAAGAGTTCAAGATTGTTTCAATCATCAATTACTCATCCATTCCTCTTCACGTAAAGGGAAAGTATCTGTTCCACGCTGTGTATTGGCTAAAAATATGTAATGTTTCATATTTTTTATCTTATTAGGCTGTGTTCTCTTTTTAAATTACAAATCACTGATGAAACAGAAATGTTCAGTCGTTGTTTTTGTCTTATCCCATTTTTAAACTTACCCCGTTTTGTTAAGCCCCAGAATTTTTTTAGAGGGTTTTGATTAAATTCAGAATCGTTAAGAGTGCAAAAATTTTCGAGACAAATCATTATTATACAAACATTTTACTCTCTGGTTTCATTGCTATGTTAATCTGAGACCTTACATATATTATTCAGTTTTATTTAACATGAGGACTGCAGTGTCTTTATCGAAGGACTTAAAAATTTCATTATGTTTCCAAATAGTATTGGCGAAGTAATTTTAGATGGTTCTGTTTTACATTGAACTTACGTTTACCCTAACGAGGAGCGCTGTCCAACTTCAATGATTCAAAGACTCTGCGTGAAATCCTTAATGTTCTACAAACAAAAATAGAAATATTTAAACTTTAATGGTGAACGCGCGTGAATGTGAAGTGGGATTTTATATGACGGAGATGATAGAGTCCAGCACGTAGCGGGAGACACGTACGTAGGCTCCCATACTCCACATCCTGGCTTTCTACTCATGTGGTCCGCGTGTTCTTGGAACATCCAGGACGCTATTAGCAATATCCCTTTTATCCAATAAATCCCTTGGTTACAAGTAGTGAACGATCAGCTTCATACCCTCCTCTTCTGTTCTCTCCCCTTCCCCATAGAGAACGAGGAATAATTGAAGAGCCTATATGGGGTTGTATCTTTGAAATTGAAAAAAATCTGCATGACCTTCCTAAAAATTCTGAAACGTTCTGGATATAGCTGCTTTTCTAAAAAAGGAATGAGGTTCCTCAGATCCTTTGCTTGGTTTTATCCCCGGAAACTTTAAGGTGAAGAAAGCCTCATCCTACCGGTTATGACCTGTTGATTATATGTCTTCTTCAGTAATATGTACGACACGCACAGCTTGAAGCTAAAGATGCGGTCGAGGAGACTTCGTTTCTTTTCTTTTTTAACTTAATTTTTATTGAGGGGTATATCCCTTAAGAATGTCCTTTACATTTAATTAGTCTTGATTTAAAGACATGATAACACATTAAATCTGATATCTGTTTTTTAAAAAAAAATTTAACGAAAAATCTTTTTTATTGCATTTCGTCAAAATAGACGATATTTCAATGACTTATGAAACCGTACATGATATTCGTGGCCACAATAGAAAAACTAAGCTTCGATCGTTGTGCAACAGATGGCAGCAGCTCTTAACTTGAAATGATTTTCTTTTTCAGGTTTTTCGTAATCAGTACTTAAATTATAATTGTCAACACATAAACGATTTGATGTTATTTAATCAATTGTGAAATAAGAAGATTTAATTTAATTTCATATTATCAACAACTTAGAAGTAAATTATTTATTTCATCGACAAGGATCTGAATTGTTTTGGAAACTCTCTTTACTTGAAGGTTTTTATTTATTTTTTTTTTAGTTTGTTCAAAATGGCTTCCGAATATTTTGTCGCTACACTATTTTTTATTATTTTGTGTTAACTTTGTTTACTTCCTCTTAGTTTAATACGCTTTGTTCATTTCAATTAGTAATCATTATTTTATATATGTATATTTATAGATCGTATTGATCTAAACTGAAACAAAATTTAAATGTATCTACAGAAATCTTTTTTTTTTTTTTTAAACTGAACTAAAAATAATTTATTTAAACCTTTGTATTACATTAAGTATAGCTAATTCCATTGATTTCTTATAATGTGATTTATATACGAAAATTATAGTCTTAGTCTGAAGCTTAAAATAATGCGTTTAACGTTGTAAAATCATAATAAAATTCTGTTTAAAAGAAATCAAAAACTTACTAATTTATCCAAACCACATTCTAGAAAACAATTCCTTCTTTTTTTTTAAAATTATATTATACGACATACCATCTTATTCAAAACAAATAAGTCTCTTCATCTAACGTTTTTAATATTTTTGTTTCTACAGAACAGGATTTGATGGAATTATCTGAGCTTTTAAAAAAAAAAATAATAATAGTATTAGAAATCATCAAACGTTTGTAGGGGAGGGATGGAGGTGAAAATATGACCAATAACATCGAAATTAGATTTTTTTTTTCTTTGAAATGGTATTGAATTTTTTTTAAACAGAATCCATTGATTTTTTTAAAATTAACATATTGTTTGAGAAACTACAAGGATGTCTCGTTGTACGGATCATTGATTTCAATTATTTTATTTATTTTTTTTATAGGATTTTGATCAAATTTGTTTTTTTCTCTTTATGCTTAAAATGATTTTTATAAGTATAATAATAGCCATTATATTGAATCAAAACTTCATAGTAATAAAGCTATATTCTTTACTTCGTTAATTATTGGTTTTGCCTTAGAGTAATTTTATTTAATTTTTGCTTATATTAAACTGCATTACTATGTTTAAATTATTGCTATATTCCTCTTGATAAAATTATATATTTAAGACCCTTTCCCTAAATCTCTAAGCCTCTAGACCTTACTCAACTAATATTGCATTAATGGCCTTCCTATATTGGATTATAGACATTTTCCTTCTAGTTCGATACTAAAGGCGTCGTAGATCTGACAGGACTTATTGATTTCGCACTTCGCGCCATGAATACATTACTCGATAAACTTCATTCCTTGGCCTGGCCCTTTTTAAGGTTGAAATATTGTTAACAAATATATTTTAGTTATCAAAAAGGTAAATAAATAGGTTAGAACTCTGAACCTTTTTGTAGAATCCTCTTCAGACAGAATTTACTGTAATTGAATTATTTTTTTTCAAGATCACCTGTAGAGCATCGAAACTGAATTTCCTTGGGATGTTCATTAAATTCGCTCTTTTGTTGTTTTTTCTTATTTGTTTAAACTTTAATTAATATAGTTTATTAACATTTTAACACTGATATTTGGAAAGATGTATTTTCAAAGAATAATAATTATTCTTAGTAACACTTTTCTTGATTTTAGATATTTTATGTTCTATTGTTAAAGAAATCGAACCTTATCGAATATATATAGTATTTGTTAAAAGGTAATGTATTTGTATAATTTTTATGTCTTATGATATTAATATAAATGAAAAAAAAAAATTATTGTGGAGGGAGAAAAATAACACTACAATTGATCTATTTTCGGTTATTAATTTTCAAAAATATTTTTCACTTGAAAATTGTTATTGGTTTTAAAATAGTTTCTAATAGCATCTGTTTTCTTTTTTCAGTGCTATTTATTTCTTGTTGTTAAATGTCTATATTTTTATGTGTATTTGAAAACAATTACTATTTTTTGGATGGTTTCATTTTTTTTATAAGCAGAAAAATCAACACATGAAGTTAATGCATAAATTGAAAGAAATTTATGTACAACCAACAATTGTTTGTCCGAATTATATTTTCTGATTGTATTTAACTTTTTTCTTTTTTAATTTTTTTATCAATTCAAAATTATATTAATTTAATGGCTATCCATTTTTTTTTTTTTTCGAACCGGTATTGTTTTGATTACAATTAATTTTTTTTTTAATTATATAAAACGCATTCAAATAAATTAATAAATATTTTTGTTATAATTTATTTATTTTTTAGCCTGAACTCTTAATTCACATGTTTTAATTATATATATATATATATATATATATATATATATATATATATATATATATATATATATATTTATTTAAATTTTTCTTTATTTTTTACCTTCTTAGTCGTAGAACTCCTTACGAATGAAGATGACTGGGGCTCCATTTCCTGGAACCTTATGGATTTTCTTCTTAAAGGGGTTCTTTCTGTAAGGAGTCTATGTTGTCTTGTAAAAAAATAAAAAGTAGTAACTCTTAAATTAAAAAAGCAGCAGTCCGCTTTGAAAAAAACAGAATCAAAGTTTTGCGAATAACCGATTGACTCCTTAACTATTGATTACGTTAACTATCAGCACGGGCAGCCTTTAGCTTTTTTATTATTTAAAAATTACTTTTTTTAACTTTAATTTCCTTAAAATAAATGAAAGTATACATTTAGTTTAATTTTGAACCTAAGATGATCCATTTCAGGTCGGAAATAGTTATAAATCTGGGTAGACTGATTACAATATGATATTACAATACTGGACCGGAAAATTCTCTGGGTTTCATGAAAAACGAGAAAATTTCAAATAATAAAGTCAATGAATTTTAATTGTTTATAATAAAAATATATATATAAACTTGAATAATTAATAAAGATGAAAATTAAATAACAGTTCGGAGAGATAAAATAAATTAATAACATGATTTTGACTTAACCATTTTTCACAGGCACCCTAGACATACCACACATCCCTGTTAATGATCTCTGGCATTATTACCATACTTCCATTCAGTGGGAACACAAAACAGCTTGCTTAGGAAAGGTAGTGAACCTAATTAGACTGTTCGTTACTGGTTTCGTAAGGTAGTTAAAAAAAAAATCGATCTTTCTATTCCAGAGTTTTCAGGGTCCACGCTGTCCCTTTGGGTCTTTAATGAGGTGATACTGGTTCCCACCAGGATTAGGGGATGTCCACACGTTAACTGGTATTCCAGTATACCGTATTTATATATATATATATATATATATATATATATATATATATATATATGCCTAAAGGTTTTATATTTATATTAAGACTATACGGGGAAGATTTCAAAATTTTTAAGTCTCTCAAATGATAGTAAATAACCAACCTGTTAACTTTTAGCTAATTCAGGAATCATGAAGTCAGTATAAGAAAAGATCACATAAATGCATACCTGAGATTGCACATCTTAAATCAACAGTCTAAAAAAATACTAACGAAATAAATGATGTAAATGAGTTATATCGTCTGCAAAAGTTTAAAACCACGTAAATCAAACTGTTTACTTTAGATTTATTTCGTTATTGCGTGAATTATTTGTACAGCAAAGTTAAAGTGTCTTGAGTTTTTGTTTTCATTTAAGGTTACTTTAGTTTATTATAATTATTATTTATTTAATTTCCTATTAATTCTCTATTTTTGTATTGGTGCTTTTTTCTTTATAAAATTTTCTTCATACTTTCTTTTGTATTTTTTATGTTTATTTTTCTTGGTTATATTATTTCATTAATTTTTTTTTAATATGCTTCTATTAATTAATATTACATTCTGTCTCAGTAATGGACAATGGTTATAGTGATTAAAGAGTTCATTCACACCATATGTTAATTTATGTTCCTACCAAATGAGACTAAATTATTACAATACTGGTGATATGCCTATTACTTCATGGAATCTGTAAAATTTATAAATACACGGCCCTTCCCCAAAGGATCACTGTGGTACGGAAACTAAGAAACAAAAATGACCTTAACCTTAATGTTTTATAAACCGAGCTACTTTATAATCCGATTTGCTACTCATTTATCCTCATGAAACTGAATGTTCGTAGCTCATCTAAAGCTTTCAGAAAGAAATTACATAACGCTACTTTAGCAACATAAGTTCTCTTTTTTTTTATTTATGATTTTAGATATAAAATGGACTTTTATAATTATTTACGCAAAAGTGTATAAATATTTATTTAAATTTACCAACGATTTAAGTATCACCCTCGATAATTATTCTTAGATTGGTTTGCTTCTTTCCTTCCAGTTTCTACATTGATTTATTCTTGTTACTTTCTTCATCCTCTACGGTTGGGTTGGTGAAGTACCATCTAGCCTTATCGATTTTGGTAAAGGCCAAGATGAGGTAATTTAAGAAAAGCATCATTCATGATTTTTCGATTGCCTGTCTCGTCTAGATATTTTCAAAAAAATAAAAATTTAATTTTTTTCGCATAACAATTATATATGTATGTATGTGTATATATATATGTGTGTGTGTGTGTGAAAAGAATTTAGAAAATATGGGGTCATTCTTTGGTACTTTTTTTATTTTTAAATTACACAAAATATACTATCCACAAAATTTATTTAAATTTATATATTTATGTAATATTAAAATTAATTGAATAATTCTTACAATAATATTGGATATCATAAAATCCAATATGCGTGAGGCTTTTAAGCTTTCAAATCCCTTTCATGTTAGTTAATGAACATTCTCATGAAACTTAATTAAGCACCGTCCGTTGTTTGATGTTTGTTGATGTTATGCATGTTAGCTACATACAGTATAGCAACATTCAATAGATGTATAACGTCAATTTAATTAATTGCTATATATTACCTTTGGCGGCATTAGCCTGGATTTGCTGTTTGAATTATTCCTGGAATTTTATATATCTGATTAAATCAGCTGCGTTCGTTTACTGGAATATTCGAATTGCATTTTAACTGTGTATAGAGACATACTGGAAGTTGAGGGATTGAGCTGGTCGATGAAGCGGCTACAGAAGGCACACTTATGGCTTCTTACATCCTATCGAAGACTTGCATGGCCTTACGAACTTATTTAATATACCCTAATGAATTCAATTAGTAAAATAAGGATTCGATGTTCTACTACCCACTCGTAGGAATGAGGGCTAACTTAACCGGTAATTGTTTATTTCACTTACGATTACTCCAAGGTAATCAAAGGTTATACACTAACAAAAAGGACTTCTTTTAAAAGTATATCAAAGAATTTGATGCTTTTGTGTGCAAGGCACAGCAATGCTAATTTTTAAGTAGTCTGTCTAAGGAGTCTAACTTTGTTTTTGGTTTTTGTTTGGTTGTTTTTGAGTTTGGTTGGCTTGTGTGTTTTTCTCCGATAAAAATATTTTAATATAAAAAGTACTGAGACTTCAATCATGGTTTTATTATTTCAATCTTTTATTCTTCCAAATGAGTTCAAAACCTCATTTACAAGTTTTCATAATTTAAGACTTTAAAAATTATTATATTTCAGAAAATTATCCCTCATATACCTTATTGCTTCATTGAACAATTTATAACGACGTATCGGGCTTATCCTTGCCCATTTTTGAGTAATATTTATCTGCCACTTTTACTTCCCTTTATGTTAAATATGTAAAATTATTGTCCCATTGCTCATAATTGTATAAGAAGAATCTTATTGGTCATCCTAGTTCTCGATTTACTATTGCCCTGCTGTGATGAGTGATCTGTTCGAACTTAGTTGTAAAAGTGACAGATAAAGATTCCTTGAAAATGGGCAAGGATAAGCCGTAAACGTCGCTATGAATTGTTGTATTTAAGTGATGAAGTATGTTAAAAACCAATATTTTATTTTTATATAAAATATAAAAAAATAAATAGAATAGAACAACTGAAATTTGAATTATCTATTCTAGACGATCCCTAAAATTAATATAACTTAATTAGGACCAAGAAATAATGATAGATGTCAGTATTTTTATAATATCAGAATTATTTATATAACATTTACGAATTATGAAAATTATTAGTACGTTATGTATAAATATGTAGTGACCTCGGAGGAATAAATTATGTGCTTGAATTCATATTTTAATTTATATTTATATCAATTAATAAAAATAATTATAAGAATTATTCACAATTTTCTAATGAATTTTGTTTACTACTAATTTAGCAGATGAAATTTGTCCATGCTATATAGTGTATTGTAAATTTAATTAATTTACAATATTAACAAAAAGGTTATGTCTTTTTCTCTTTATTACATTGTATATGATATTTGTTGTATACCTATAGTATTTTACATATTTTGTTCTCTCCTATTTAAATTACTTTGCTCACTTATTTTTTCTTGTTTTCCATATTTCATTTACTTTTATAATATAAATTTATAAATGCCATATTTTCTTAAATTTCATATAATGTTTTGTAAATTCTGTCATTCTTTTATAAATTTTTTATTCGTATTACTTTTTTTTTCAAAACTGGTACGTTATAGTTTCTATCAAAATAGTGTCTAAGTATTTTTCGATATTTAACCTTTTGACGAGGGGGAAAAAGTACATATTTTTTTTCCTGTTATTTGTAGATATTCAAGTATGTCATGCACGATTCAATTTTTTTTTGTTTTTTATTAGCTAGAAGGTGCATTAGAATAATGGGCTAGTTCCATAACCATTCGATAAAGCGGTAATTTAACTTGAGTTTCATAAATGACTGAAAAAAAAGCTGAGTGTGAGATCACATTTCTTCAATCTTATATAAAAATTCTTTATGTTGTTAGTTAAATGTTTATCAAAGAGTAAGGGGCAGTTGCTAATTCGTGGGTTAATGTATGCTTATATTTAATTTAGCCTAAGATACTCCAGAATTCAATTGTTCCTAGACCATAACTATGTATTGCATGTTATTTTTTACCCTCGGAATAGAAAACTGTTTGGAGACCACTTTATTCCGAGACTAGTGGCTAGTTTAGGTTTAGCGTTTTCTTTCTATAACTACACTCCTGGTTACCCAACCGATTCTAAATTACGTTATTGTCATAATTACATTAATTGTGGATTTACCAATTTAGAAGTTGCCGCACTGATCATGCAAACGGTTCGGTTAACTTTGTTTACATCTCTAATGTTCCGAATGCTAATTCTCTGTTCTGTTTTGGGACATATAAGTCTGGATAAAACTGGAAGCTGTTAAGGAGACGGGGATTCTGGAGAGACTTTATGATACGGAGGGTAGCGCTCCCTCTTATTACGTTTGAATCCAGAGCGGAAAGTATTTTCGGGGGTTCCGAACCCAAGTTTAATCTGAACCCCATCTACTCAGTCATGTCCTGTCTGGATTTATCTTGTATTATCGCGATTTGAGTATCACTGCATCCTAGCCCCTTGTTTATCGCAATGTTTTGCAGATTGTGTTGCTACAATTCCAGACCCATATTGCATTCGTGTACGCTACATCGCTCATTTAATACAATTACGTTTTAACTACTCTTTCAAATCGACTAAATAGCTTTATTTTATGACTTGTATGGAAAAAATTACGGTTTCATATAGGGGATACTTATACTAAAATGTTTTCTTCATAGGTATGGTTTCTATGATGATACAAAACGAATAAAGAAATCCCAACTGATTTGTTGTGAAGTTCTGCGTCCCAGATGTATATCCTTTCAAAGTGATCCATTATTACGAAAACTTCCAATCCCAAACTTAGCGCGCCCATCTTTCTTCTCTGTATTAGTTTATCCTCATCAGAGCGACAAAACTTTAAAGGAATCCTAAAATTAGTTTAATAATCAATTCCTGCTATTATTTCTTAAGCAAATCTTTTATCGTAGTTACAAATATTGTAATATAAAAAGCTACCATAGATAAGGAAATTAAGTCCATTGAATAACTTTACCTAGCAACTTTATGATTTAGTACTATAATATAATCATATTATTAGTAATTCATTGATTTTCGATAAATAAAAGGTATATAATTTTTTTTTTTCGATTTTTAGTTATATTTAAACTTATTTACGAATTAAAATTTTTGATTCGTTTCAGGCGAATCAGGCTTTTTTTATGTTTTGAATAAAAGTTAAAAAGAAATATTTTCCTCTATTCTATTTAAACAGGGAGTTTCCGATAACTTCGTTATATTCAAAGCATCCTTCAGTTTACTGGCTTTACATTGAAAAAAAACATGAAAAAAAATATATTTTTTTATAGCAAGGAAAATTAGGCTGCTTTTGATGAATTGAAACTCAGTTATTTAAAAGTATCTTTTCACTTTTTTGTATTCGAAACATATTGAATTATTCCATCTTTTTTTATGTAGATCTGCTGTCTTATTTTTTTATTATTTTATGTTTACTTATCACCGAGATATTAATAAATTAATGATCTTTCAAGGTTATATGTAATGCTAAATAACCTTCAGATCTACAATAAATACGTTAGCATTTTTATTTATTTTTTTAATCAGGAAAGAAAGGCATTTCTTTAAAAAATTGTATACAGCGGAAAAAAAGTCTCAAAACATCATTTTTTTTTTTTGGTTTAATATGCTGTACTGAATCAAAATAAAATTTGTATTGCAATTTTCAATGAAACAGAAATATCAGAATCACAAAAACTAAAGAACAATTAAAAATCGTAGTTTTATTGGAATTTTTAGAATGAGACTTCTTGGTCATTTTTAGCGGTATTGATTTGTATTTTTTTTTAAAACTTTTATAAAAAATAAAAAATTAAGTATAAAATAGATTTTTAAATATAATTGAAATAGATTATACCAAATTTTTATCATAGTTAACAAAAATATGAGGAATGCTTACATTCATATGTCCATATGCACAGAATTTGGGAGCAGATCAAAGTGAAAAAATACATTTTTTTATTCTCTGACGTTTCGATCCAGTCTTATTTTTTTCTGATTAAGAACTGCATTGTGAGTCGAAACCTTGATCAAAATAAATAAAACGCTATAATATGTGTTTTATTAACATCTTTTACGATCCTAGAGTAGCATTTTCTCGATTAGCTAGCTTATCACGGCCAATCATCCTTATTGAAATATACCATAATCTTTAACGAGCAATTTCTGTCTGTATGCAAAATGGTTTTCGAAATCCCGCGGAAGAATTTTGCTTAAACTCTTTGAATAAGATTTTTTTTTGGGGCCTCAGAAATCGATTAGCGTAATCCTCGAATAATTTGTAAAAAAAAAAAAATAAAAAAAAGTTAATGAAAAAAGCGAACCGCGTATCAACCGAACTAACGAACCTCGGTCATTAATTCCAGGCAAATCTTTTTTTGCTTTTTTAATAAACGATTCACCATTACTTATTTCATTGTCAGCTTTATTATCCATTTATTTTCACGAAATCATGAATTTAAATATTTTATTAAAAAATTAAATTATAATAAAATGAACTTTGAGACGATTAGGAAAGTAGAGGAAGTAAGTGTTTTCTTTTCTGTTTTGAAATTCTCTCATTATCATAAATATCATGTCATAAATGTTTTGATATTTTTTCATCTTTATTCTGTTAATATTGTCCTGTTTTTAATGAAGTAGTAAAATTATTGGGCAGTACATTACTGTTACAACTATTAGCTATTGTATTTTTTAATAGTTTATATAAGCATAAATTTGAACTTATACACAATGATAAATAGTAGTAATAATTTATGTTCTTTAATTCTCTTTATAAAGAATTGTCCTTTTTAATTTTGTATTTATGATTCCTTTTATGGTTTTCGTTGCACGCAGCAAGGTCAAGAGCGTTTTCTCCCTCTCCCAAATTATATAAATTTATGCAATGTATATTATGTATGCCTTTGGTTACGAACATATATTTCGTTGCCTTTATATTAACGGGTATGTATGTAATATGAAAACTATTTCATTTATGTACAAACGCTATGTAAATAAACTGAGACGAAAGGTATCGAATTGGCCAGGGTGGCGAGTGTTGCGAGGCCAGAGCGCCTGCCCGAAACCGCTTCCCCGTCAACAGTCTCCTGTCCGCTTTGCTCCGGGTAAGAAGCTTAGTGTCCAATCGGTGAGCATGTAAATATTATATTTATTTAATAACATATTTTTTTATATCATATAACATAAAAGTTATAACAACTTTTATACCTTGTATTATCATAGTTAAAATTTATTCTATTTTTATTTTTGTTTTTAACTAATTATTATTATTACATTTTTTTTAAATTTCTCTCTTATTAATATTTATTTATTTTTCCGCACTATGTTTAAAATATATATATATATATTTTTTAAAACAATCTTTAAATTTCAGTATCTTTTAAATACTTTTTTTATTGTTAACAATTATTTTTGAGTATTATTTTATACCCTCCTCCTAATCGTATTTTTTTTTTTAAATTTTTTTTTATTATCATGTCAATTTGATCATATAAAATTATTTTAAATATTATCTATAACTTCTTAAACGTAATCTTATAATATTAAAACTAATTAATATGCTTATTTTATATTTTTTATCACTGAAAGTTTGGAAATATATATTTATTTATAAAGAATTATTTGTATTCCTTTTCCCATAATTTTTATTTAGCTATTAGTATTTTTAATTATTTTTTTTTCAATTGCAAAAATTTGTATTTATGTATAATATTTGACAGATGTTTTACTATTGGTATTTTTTGCTATCATTATTTTCAAAAATTATATGGATTGTCAGATTTACGGGAAACCTCGCATTGGTTGCTATGCTGTGTGCATTTCAAGGTATTTTCAATCCATTGCACGCGGATTAGTTGTCTTTAATACAAAACTCGGAGTATATTTTGGATTCTGAAATGCATTTACCTAGGACTAGGAACTGTAATTAAAAAAAAATATCCAGAATTTGGAGGAAAAATTATTATTAAATTATTCATAATTTAATATATATTTATTCAATGCTAAGAATATTATTATATTATAATAATGGTGGAAACTGTCATATTTTTTTTTCGTAAAATAAAATTATTATTTTACTGAAAAAAAAAATCTTCTACTAGAATATGATGAAAATAATTTGTTATTCTCTTTTAGGATTTGAACAATATCAAAAAAATAAAACCAGTATCAGACATTTCTGTATACTCGTATATATTTGGCAAATTAAAAAAAAAAACTTTATTGTCCGATCAGCCGTGGGCACACCCAGCCTCTCATTCGGAGTATAGTTTCCGATCTTTGCGGGATAGTGCCAGCCAGCACTATGCTTCAACGGCCTTATTTATCCCTTGACTGATGTCAGGTATCAATTTTAATGTTGAGAGAAACCAGAAAGCAT
Source organism: Rhaphigaster nebulosa (assembly GCA_948150685.1). NCBI lineage: Eukaryota > Metazoa > Arthropoda > Insecta > Hemiptera > Pentatomidae > Rhaphigaster > Rhaphigaster nebulosa. Next base: position 64,092,537 of record OX411312.1, read on the forward strand.
CTGTTAAAATGCAGTTCCCACCTTGACAAGGCTTACCGATTTCCTGCCAAAATAATTTTTTAACCCGGTTCGTTTCTCGTAGTAAGAGCTATTTTTCCATTATTAAGTCGAATTTATCACCTTTACACTGAGATGTAGATTGCAATAATAAAAAGAATCTTTTGGTAAAACTCTTTTGTTCTTAAAAAAAAATAAAGAAAGAATGCATTGGGTGGCTTGGCACTCCAATCGGTATATAGTCTGTTAGTAAATGATTGTGCTACCCTCTGTTTTTATTTTTGCAATTTTTGTTTGGGCCCATAATGAAAAAAGTTATTAAATTTTTTATATTTTCAATACTCTATTAATATTTTTTGCTCATTTTAGAAACTTATTTAACATAACATAGCATTATTGCTGGGCAATATTTAATATATTTGTAGAACACGAAAACATAACGATTTTTTAAAATATAATGAAGAAGCTTTTCTCTCTATTTAAATTGCTTATATTAATATTAAATTGCTTATATTAATGAACCAAAAGTTTTGATAACTGCTTTCAGCCACCTTCCTTAATCATAATAATTTTTATTTTGTGTTAAATAATGTTTATTTATAATAATGGGGTTTATTGAAAACTTTCGATCCCTTCAAAAGACTTAAGTTATTAATTTCATTGTTTTCTTCCGCTTCCCATGAACCTTTCTAAAGTACAGGGAAAGATTGATAGATTTTCTTTCAAAGGGCTGAAGGTTTTAAATCATTAATAATATTAACTCTATTATTCGTCGAGTGGTTTCGAATTTAATTTAATTTTTATTCTTCCTTAAAAAAAAATTCAGATATATTTTGAGCCCACTCCACTTAACTTTTCACCGATAGTTTATTTAAAAAATTAACTTTATGTTTGGAGGAATTTTAACTAAAAATAATTTTACTCTTTAATTATTCTGAATAAAGTTGTTCAATTTTTATTATAATTGTTACATTCATATATCAGTAAGTATCAAGTAATTCCTAATATATTTTCTTATTATAATTATAACATTTTTAATCAACGTATATAACGCAATAATTAAAGGATGAGTACATAATACTTAAAAGTAACCAATGTTAATTTTGGTGTGATTTTGATAGAATAAAAAAATATGTAATTTTTATAAAATTATATTTAAGCTAAATATTGGAAATTATAAAATTCAATTAATTGATAAAATTGTGAATTAATTGAACATATTATTCAGTAAAGCTTAACTTTTGAAATGCATACCTCCAAAAAAAAAAATATATAAATTTAAAAAATAGAATGTAAATGTTTCACTGGAAATAACAAGTCCTTTTTTTTTTATTTAGTCTTTCTTTTTTTTTTAAGTTTCTATATATTTAATAAGTTTCTATATTTTTAATATTGAATATAATAATGTTAAGTATATAAATATATAAAAGCGACAATCATAGTATATAATTTATTTGGAAATTTTATTTCTTTTACTGTAGCTAATATAGTATTTTTATTGCTCAAAATTAATTAATTCAATCCTTCAGGTTCTGTTGCTACGTAATTAATATTGCCGTCTTCAACAGGTCATTTTTGATATTTGATCAATTCCATAGACCTGCATTACGCTTTCGAATACACTCAGAATCTAATTGTTTATGCTATTGTTTATTTGTATTTATGATTCAATAATTATGGATAATATCATATTATTCCTGTAGTCACTGGAAACAGTATATAGCCTTGAAACACGCGAGAAAATATTCTCAGGTATTATATTTATACAAATTTGGAGTTAATCTGGTTTGAATAAACCTTTGTATTGGTCCGCAGACAAAGATGTTCTAGCGAAACCAGTTTTCTTAAGGGAACGAAACATGAAATAACTTAATATCTAAAGAAGATTAGAAAACTTTTTAATAAAATATCATGTCGGTGACGGCATAATAGTTAATGATGTCGGCTAAACTTTAATGATATCAAAGTTGTTTTTCTTTCCATCGTGTCAAGTTTCATATTTCGTCCATGCATTTATAATTCAATTTATTTTTATTCGTTGGAGTTTTGCAGTAGTTGATCGTAGCGAAGTGGTATTGCTGTATGTCAACTCTGCCTATTAAAACAAGTTTTACCTCGCTTTAATATTTTTTTTTATTCATTCAGAAATATTTTTTATTTATATTATATATTTTTTCGTCCTTTTGCGACCAAACATCCAATTTATTTCTCCGTATTTTAATTTTTTCCGTAATTTAATTATGTAAATGTATACAGAAGTTCTCTACCCCCTTCCTTTAAATAAGTGACGACAAATATAAAATAACAGAGAATCCTTATTGATTATTTTTATTTTTTTTTTCATTTTTGTTAACATCCCAATGACGAAAACTGAAAAATATGAACAGTTTTTATAAATTTAAAATTATAATCTATTGTTTTTCTTTTCAGTTATTTTAAATTATTGCTTTTAAATTTCATTGTTACTACATTTCTACACTCATATGAAAAATCCTTTCTGGATTTTGAAACCTCAGTTACTTTAAAGAAAATATTTAATTTTTGTTATGTCCTAAAGGTTACCTGGTTAAAATAAAAATAAAAAATGTGTCATTTTAAGGTAATGACTATAAATGTTTTATATTATTAATTCTTGGTAAATTAAATCATAGGTTAAAATTTTATCAACTATCCAATAAGACTAGTTGTTATTTATTTAATTACAAAAATAAGTTTATATCACAAAAACATATTATACCTATAACAGACTAAATAATAAAACAAATAGATAGTGTTAGTTATTTCGTATAAATATGTCTGATCATATATTTCATTAATATATTGTATACAATCCATGTGCTGGTTATCATTTAAGTCGCTAATGACCCGCTTGGGTAGATGCGGAGTATTGCAAAATAAATAAATAAAATAATATAAAAATGCCTATAATAGTATATAAGTATGTTTATAAAATGGTAAACCAACATTGCGTGTTAGTTGTAAACATTTTTTTTTTACATAATACCTATTTCGGATAGTTAATATTAGCCTATAGCTTATTGCACCAAGAACTCATAATATAAAAACATTTGAAATTGCATTTGAAAATAATGTATCAATAAAATATTTGTGGTTTTTTTCACACATTTTTAATTTTAACTTCCATACATTAAAGCCATAAGACATTTATTTTTCAACGATTTCATTATTAATAATATATTTGTATCAGATTGATACCTGTTTTAATTGGGTATTTTTCATTTATGGTTACTATAATATTTTGAAAAATTAGTGATCTCGGTCAAATCACCTCCTTGCACAACATTAGGCTTAGAAACAGTACGGTCCTTACCGAGTACTGAACCCAAGACCCTTCACGGGTTTTAGTGATGCAGACTATAATATTTAAAACATATCTTAAAATTCATACCATGTATAGGGTTTATTTAATTGACTTCTTTAGATTGCTTTATTAATGATCAACTTATACAGATTTAGTGAAGGATTAAAATAAAAATAATTATATGGTTAAAATTTCTTATTTATTATTTTTCTATTATCTACTTATTTATATTTTTTGAAAGTATAGCGTAAATTAACTCCTTTTTCACTATTACCATTCTGCTCAATTAAGACACAATGTAATTTTCCAAATTAAAAACAGTTGATCAAGTTAATAACAACTACACTAAACACTCCTCACTATATAATTTCGATTTTTTTTAGTGCCATCGCATATTAATTATAGTCTCTTTAACTATGAGTTTAACTATGACTCAGTGTTTCTAAAAAGTTGCGAATAATCATTTCGACGGTGTGTAATGGTTAAGATACTTTAGAGACATTGGTAATATTCCTTTTTACGAGAGGGATGGAAAGGATTGTAACCAATCGTTTCGATCTCGAAACGATCTCCAATTATTCCTGATAGAATAACTGAGTAGCTAGTCTTTTTTTTTACAAGTTTCAGTTGAATTTACTAGTTGGATCCTAGTTTCAAAGTCAGGAATAAACATTGTGAAATATTTTGCCTATGACAAAGTCCTTGTTTTCAATGATAACAAGGAAAATACATGTGGTGGGTGTCCTATTTATTTGGTAGATATCTTGAAGAACGGATTTCCCTATACATTTGCGTGGTATTGTCTATTTCCATCTCTTGTTATGTTGTTCTCCATGTTTTCCGTATCCCCGTTCCTCTGGATCACCCGTTCGGAAAAGTTCTTCCGCCTATTCGGCTAATCGTCGCCATAGCTCCGACTGCAGGGGAACTGCCCAGACAGTAATTCACGACCCGTGGCGTGCAGACGGGGCGCCGTCGGCCTATCGACTGTTTTTCTATATTTGATGCGTGTGGCGCCGTTGGAGGGGGAGGGGATCGCCAACAAGTTGATGAAGTCCGTCCTTATACTTACTTCCTCCGTCCCCTTTGGTAATAAAACTAAATTGTCTGTATATTTTCCTTCACATGCAGACTTAAGTTTGTTTGTAAGTCAATCTAGAGGTTATCAGTATATCCCTCCATTTCTTCATCTTGAGTCAACAATATAGTCAGAAAAAATATGACAATAATTTTAACATCTATATTATACTATACTATAAAAAACGAACGTTGGATCAAAAAAATAATACTGAGGAACAAAAATATACTTATTTTTTTTAAAAATAGGTTCTCATTTCATTAATTCTATAATTCTATTTGGTTGTCATTCATAATTCTGTTACTATTGTAAAATAATAGTTTTTGTATATTTTAATAAATGAGTTACAACTTAAATACGGGTCTGAGTCTTAAGAGAAGCCCAATTTTTTTTAAATATTTAATTTACTATAAAAATCGTCTGGCATGGAATATTCTCATTATAAATATGAATAATAAAATTAATGTTAAATTTAAACAAATAATACATACTTCGTATTTATTTTATTACATTTATATATTTGTAAGGTAACAACAAAATTTGTTTTATTGATTTAGGATGATTAAATAATTAGATATACTAAAAGGGTACTCACAATCGCTCAGTTAGCATGATAAATAAAGTTATTTATATATTTTAGTTATTTATATATATTAATAATAAAATTAATGTTAAATTTAAACGAATAATACATACTTCGTATTTAGTTTATTCCATTTATATATTTTTAAGGCAACAACAAAATTTGTTTTATTGATTTAGGATGATTAAATAATTAGATATACTAAAAGGGTACACACAATCGCTCAGTTAGCATGATAAATAAAGTTATTTATATATTTTAGTATATTATATATATATATATATATATATATATATATATATATATATATATATATATATATATAATATATAAAATATATATATATATATATATATATATATATATATATATATATATATATATATGTATATATTATATATTTATTATATATATATATATATATATATTTTAGTATATATTTTAAAGATAAAGTTATTTATGCAATTCGTCGAGTTTCAACCATAGCATGCTAAATATCACAGTAGAAAATTAGTCAACTAACAGGGTCGATCGTGTGCTAAATGGCCGCCATATTGGTTTGCCAATTCAGAGGTGCCTGCATGAGATTTCAAAGTATCAAGCGGTTATATGTTTACTTACTTCAGTTTATTCCAATTTAATCATTTTTCTTTTAAAATTAAACCAGTTGTTAGGAAGTGTGATTTTTAGTTTTATTAAGGTTATTAAAATAAAATAAAGCTACACTGGGCCTTAAATTCATAATAATTAATAATTCTGAATTTAGCATCTTAATAATTTAGCATGATAAAAAAGATTGTGAGTACTCCTACATATTCATATTATGACTAATTAATGACTTATAACAACTAAAAGTTCAATTTTTTAAAAATTATATTAATTCGTTTGTGTTAAAAGAAATGGAAGCCATTTCAGCAATGAATATGGTAAAAGGGAAGTTTAGAAGCCAATTAAAGTCGAAGTGAGTAGTTTTAAATTCTGAAAACTTTATAGCAAAGTCTATTTACTTGCATGTTCTCACTAATAAACTTTTAGGAAGTATATAATCTAATTTCTTCTGGAAAGTTGAAAATTTCGTGTAAAGTGAGTATCCTTGTATCCAGCCTTCACTTCTAGAATATAAGCATGTAAAGCCCGCTTATTTGACTTAACTAGTCAAATCTCCATGGCTTGTTATCAACTCGTCTAAGATGGCAGACAGATCTTCGGAGAGTTGCCTGTTTGATTATCAAAATGATTAGATGGAATTGCCTTTGATAACGATTGTCAGATGTTCTGCCTTGCCTCAATCATCTCTAACAGTTTATGTAACAATTTAGCTACCAATGGGATATCAATTTGGGTCAGCTGTGTTTTATTTGATGACAAATTTCAATATTGATATAGTTTTGCCTTCTTATGTTAAAGTTTCGGCTTGCAGTCAGTATTATACATTATTTTTATTACTGTTTAACCGTAGAAATAAATATTATCCACAGTAAGAATAATTGAGTAGCTACTTTAAAAAAAAGTAGCGGTCCGTTCTAGGTAATTAAATTTAAAGTAATCTGGAATTGCGTATAACCGTCCAATGGAATTATTAACAGCTATTCCTATGCTATTTTTTATTTATTATTTTCAATAATGAACCATTGTAAACGACCGAGAAAAACGAAATTAGAGATATACTGTTCAGGATTCATAGAATCCAAAAATCAAATTAAAAAATCCGTCCATCCACCGTCCGCGGCTTTTCTACGGGACACCTTGTACATATTTTTTTTAAAATATATATTAGTTACCAAAGTCACTGGTCCCCGGTACTCGACATTACCATCCGCTATTTTGTTTCAAAATTGCAGCCGATTAAAGGTTTTTAAAAGAAAATGTGGAGGAGGATTAACGAATAGAGACGAGTTTGTAAAGAATTCTATAAAGAAGTAGCACGATTGACGAATTTAATTTATTTGCAGCTGAATCTGTTAGTTAATTTCGTATTAAGTGTGCTTGTATGTGAACCGTAAAGGGATAATTAAAAAGTATTGCTTTGAATCTTGAGGTGCCATGCTTTGTGCAGTATTGTAGAGTACTACTGCGGTCGCCTGGCACTAATAGAACAAAGCCGTATAGTACAAACAGCTGGTACCACTTGACTCCCGCTAATCAGGGGTTCGCCACAATTGGTTAGCCTGCTTTGACTAATCTACTGACTTCTAAGTTGAAGCAATCAAGGCCAGCAGCTTATTAAAACAACAGTTAAAGAATAACGTGCCAACATACAGATAGTCTACTTCATGCCTAATAATTTAGCAGTTACTTTAAACGGTTTAGCACTTACAAGTTTTAACTCTTTGATATACAGTTCAAATATGGAAAAATGGGAAACTACTATTTTACTGCACTTATGGTGTTGGTGGTGCTTATCCACAATATGGTTTACTCCAGGAGTTCCTTGGCCGTAGTACGCAAGGATGTTCCAGGGGACAAGCGAACAAGCTAACAAAATGTATGTATAAAATGGTGCTGAGGGTGATATATTTTCTATATTTAAAAATTTTGGTGAACATACTTTTTTTTTTATTACGCACGTCTGCGTCAAGGTCAGGAAAAAACTTTTATCATTCTTAAAAGGTTTAATTGGGTTAAGATAGGTGCTAAAAGAGATTTTTCAAAAGAATAATCCATAATTGTGTTTGATTTTGCTTCATCAAGGAGAGTTGGTGGTTTGTTCTCCATTTGTTGATGAATGGAGAACTGTGTTGATTTTTAAGCTTCTAAGTTTTTTTATTTATTATTTCAAGACTTGTCATCGTTCTGCTTAGAGTGGTAAGCCTGTTTCATTTCGGGCTTTGTTATTAGGAATCTTCTAGTCTGTAGTCTTATATATCTTCTTAGTCTGCAGCGGTCGGTATTAACAGTTAAAAAATAACAGATTAATCAACTACACACCTCTACTAATTAGGGAAGTGCAATTTTATGTGATCCTGATCATCCATTAAAGACCCTGTAATACAAATCCTTTTTAGTTCCTTAAACTGTATTTCTCTTCCACCTCATTCACTTTTGCATACTAATATTGAAACATTTCTGACGATGTTTTCTATGGCGTGCATATCCGGGTCCGGTCAGGCTTCTAGCACACAATTACTCCATACTTCTCCCTCAGCATCTTCCTCAGCACGTACTCTGAATGCTAGCACGTTCTACATAGAGTTTTATCTTTCTTCATACTCGTGGAGAGCTCTAGTTACGCTCCCTTATGTCTGTATAAATCTAATCTGTTGCATGCTAGTGGTTCTTTTGTCCAAGAGGTTTTATCTGACTAAAATTAAATTTAGACATACATTATGAATGGAATATAAATCATTCTCTTGGTGGATTTTTTTTTATTTTTATGTTCTACCATTAATTTTTCGCAATCTTAAATTCTATTTAATATATCAGATAGGCTACCTCGTGTTTTTATTAGGTACTCAGTAATCTTTATGTTCTGCCATTAACTTTTCGCAATATTGAATTTTATTCGATCTATCTCATTTTTTATTAGCTATTCAGTAAGATTACTGATATAAAGATTTATAAGGCGAAGGGAACCCCCCTCCTTATCTATTAACTTCAGAAATATGATTGCGGGATAGGACACTCGTTCTAGTTTAAATTCAGTTTAATTCAGACCATCCGCTTTTTAGTGTTATAATGATATAATAATATAAGAAATTAATAACTTAATAAATGCTTAAAAAAATGCCAGTTCTCTTTTTTTTTTAATTTAAATAATTTTTCGTTTACATATATCAGTTACCATTAATTGAATATAATCTGTATTTGGTTTTTTATTTATCACTCTTTTTTAAACCATTAATGTGAGATATACTGAGATATACAATAATTAACCAGAATTGTCCGTTATTTTCGGTTAATCTGGTTAATTATTTGCTGGTAATTGAGATACTTAAATCTGCCAATCATATTCAAGCCTTAATTTTTGTTTTGTTTTTAATTTTTATTTAATCATTTAATGATTCTTTTTAATTTTTAAAATAATTTTATTGATTTATGAATCCAAATGTGATTTGTACCTTTGAACTGTATATTATTTCTAAGGCTGAGGATGAAAGAATGGACGGTAGCAAAAGCCAGTACGACTCTCAGGCCTCACAGGTTTGCCTATACTTCACCTTGTGAATTCTTCTGTTGTCGATTTTTCGTAATTTTATTAACAATTAATTAATTTTAGTATTTTTTTTGAGAAATATATTTTTTTATAATCTTCATATCTTACTAATAAAAAACAAGTCATTTATTGAACTTTATATTTTTTTTTTCTACCTTCCATAGTAATCCTATGAGAGGGTCGTGTATTTGTAAAATTTACAAATTCCATACTATAATAGGCATCCTACCTGTATAGTAGTATTTTAGTTACGTTTGATTAGATCATTCATTATTGATAAAATATATAAGAAAAATAAACATTGCAATACCCTAAAGATAACACAAAGTAAACAAAAATACTGAATAAAATAAAAATATAAAATAAATAAATTTAAAAAATAATATGGCAAAAGTATTGGACCTTAAACTAAACTTTGAAATATTGACAATTAAACTAAACAATTAAGTAATATAAAAAACAATAATTTTACAATTAAACTAAATAATGCAAACAAATAATATGTGGAGTACATAAATATATTGGGCTTAAATAATGGTTTTACCTATTATTTGAAGGAAAGCTAAATAATAAAAATTTATCCTGTATTATGAACCTTTAAATTTTTATTCAGAAATAAATATGATTATAATCATATTTAAATTTTAACAAATAGTTTAATTAAAATTAGAAACCTTTTATTCCCAAAACATTTTATTTGCTTTATGTAGCTTTCTTCTATTATGTTCCTGAAATAAGAAAATTAAATAAATATTTTTAATGCTTAGTTTAGACATAGATTTTGAAAATTCGTTCCAATTTTGCCAAATGATAAAATTTAATCAGAAAAATTAACTTACTTAAACCTGAAGTTTCTTTAATTAAAATTTTAAAGCTTAGTGTAATGATTCTGTCTCGATTTGAGTCCTAAGGAAATACTGATAGAATTTTTCTTCTGTATATATTTATTTTTGAAGGAAAATTGTTTGTCATTAAAATGTTTTACATAATTTCGTGTGGGTAAAGCAGTTTCTACATAGTAATTCTGTGCAAGAGGAGTTTATTTACATAGTGTCCACATTCCATACAGAAGATTATAATATATGTACGTGATGTTCAGTTTACATTTTTAATTATTGTAATACAAATGTAAAATTTACAACAAGTAAAAGATAAAAGGAACAAGACAAAAATTAAAACGCAACATAACAAGAATTGAAAATAAAAGAACATATTTTGGACATATAGAACATGTAGGATTTTATAATAAAGAATTACAGATTATAGATATAGAGTTATTTTTAGGATTATGTATATAATAGAAAATTAATAATTAAAGAAAGAAAATTAAAATGGACGAGTAGGTTTATACAATCAGTTTTAAATAAAAAAATTAAAAAATAATAATATTGTGAAATTATAATTATATAATATTACTTTTTAAAATTAATAGTAGAATTGTAAGTATATAAATGTTGTTCTGGTAAATAGTCTATTATTTATTTTCTTCTCCATGGATTTTTATATATAACTTTAAATATATTAAATATAACGTTTTTGTTTAATTTGAAATTAATTATTACTATTAATACATATTATTATTGTCAATACAAACAACTAGGAGACTGTGGTTAGCCGAATACTATCGAACTGGTTAGAGATGCTGCAGAGAAGCAGCAATGCCCCACTTTTGCAGGCTGGGTCATGTCTGTATTGTAAACTTTATTTAATTCCATCGTTCTTAAGTTTCGTTATTATTTCAATTTTTTTAAATAAATTCTTTACTTTAGGGTCAGGAGTTTATATTTTCATTAGATTTTATGTTCTAATTAATACGTAAGTGGCTGTGATTTGCTATAAATACCTAATGCTGAATCTAAAACACGCTGCTAATTCGGAGGGAAAAAACATAAGATCACGTAATAACAGACCAGAGACAACACATCTCACATCAACAGCCTCAAACAGACTAAAAAAATTAAAAATAATTAACAAAATTTTCCCTTAAGTTGAGAAAACTCGTTACTGAAAAAAGTTAGTTTTATAGGATAAAAAAATATATATATTTTCCATATATTTATTTTCTTGTTACAACCATCGATTTGTAAGATGCATATTTTTTTTACTTAGGAGTTGTCTAGAATGATGAGTTATTATTTTTTTTTGGGGGTATTTTTGATTTTTTTGAACTTAACGAGGTACATAGCTTAAGCGATGATATATTGAACTGCATTGTTACAAATAATCTATTAATATATAGTTTTGGTAATTTTCTTTTGTTTTTGTTTTTGCCTCATTAATTAATGTTTTATTTGCAGTGTACCTTGTATTTAATATTAAAATCTCCGAATTTCTATTTGTAAACTTTTTGGCTTCAATTATTTAGGTGTTAAAAAAAAAAGAGTGTCAAATAATCGAATTTAGCAATAAAATTGTTTTGTTTTGTCGTTTAAAATTGCATCTTAAATACCATATATTGATTTAATGCTCTGCTTTCTTCATTCTTTATTTATTGTCGTATTGATTCTTTTATTAATTTATTTTCTCAGCCATGAACGATTTTCTTTCATAAAAACTTCGCTTTTTGTTGGAAATTGAATAATTATTTTAATTTGAAGGCGATATAATTATACGATATAATACTCTTCCTTTTAGTTTTTTTGCAAATACTCAGCAGATGTTCGGTGTTCAGGTGTTCCAATCATTAGGATAACTACAGCATTAAAAGTTACGAACCACAGAGCCGCAAAAATTACCAGGCACTCAAATGCTAAATTGTTCAATTATTGTGGGAGTAAGTTTGAAAGTGGGTGGTAGTAAAGTGGCCTTTTAAGGTCTGACGTACACTCTCAATTTAGTAGTAGCTGAGTTTTACAAAAGTTGAACAACTTTTCTATATAATGCTTCCTGAAATACACCAAACCCTTTCACGTGGTAAAACTAGTATATGTCTAACAATAGTTGTTTTCTGTCGTGTTCCAAAGCTTTTTTTTTCTAATGGGTCTTACACTCCGATTTAATGTGTCGTTATCATACCCCAAAACTTTGGTCGGCCCTAACACTTTATTTTATCGAACAAAACATAACATCTTGACAATTTTAATACTTAATACCGCACTTATCTCTTAAAATTTAATGTGCAGCTTTTCATCGTCTCATTTTGATTGTGAGGATCACTGATTTAAATTACAAATTACTTAATTGCCTTAGTCAAACAACTAATTAAGAAAAAACACTACTTTAATTATTATTCATTCTTTAGTTTCCGTATTATTCATTGTCTATTGCTTTAATATGAAATTTCAAAACTAATCTATAGAATGATTTGAATAAAAACTTCAAGGATTCCCCTCATATAAACCTCTACGGGAATTGAAATCGTTTTTTCTACTTTATAAAAAATTAGAAAAATATCCCATGAATTAAAATAAATAATTTTTTTTTTAATGTTGAATCACTATACATATCTGCAATCGCACAATATTGTCAATAAGATATAGTCGAAATTAAATATTAAATAATTGTGATTATATGTGTGTGTGTGTGTGAGTATGTGTGTATATATATAATTTTTTTTCTTGACAGGAAATATTATCATAAATTCTTATTCTCTGCAGGATAAAATCACACAAATTCCGAGAAGTACAATTCTTTTCGTCTCATTTTGACAATTAAGTTTACTAATTTAAATTACAAGTCATTTTAGTCACTTTATAAAAAATAAATAAATAATTACTCATTATCTATTATCCAATATTTATTGTTTTGTTTTTTTAATGATTCATAGATTGAAATCAATTGAATATTCTTATCAACTGAGATCAACCCTTGTTGGAATTTTTAATTTGGTTAATTTTTTTTAATTTATATGCTAATGAAATTAAAATTGCTTTTCATTGTATATAGTAAATAATAATAATAATAAATGCTTGAATGGAAATAAGTAATACCATGAATACTACATTTGTTGTAAACTTATATCAGTAAAATTATCTTTCCAATACTTTCCTCATGTCACACTTGCATGATATGTTCATGTTATTTACTGTTACAGAAATAACATGGCTTATATTTCCGGTAGACCACTGAGAACTTTTATTTCATGATGTTGCGAATTCGGAAAGTGGGTTATAAACCACTGCTTTTCCCATCCATAATTCATTCTTTATGGCTGTGGGAAACTCATGATCGTGTTCACAGGCTTGCTTGTGTTTGGCAATCCGCTCATGAACAAACTATATCAGTGTTGAAAGGGGCTTCGGGTCATTTTCAACATAAGCCGCTGATGCGAACACAACAGGTAATGAGTTCCTAAATTACTGTGATTTTCTAACCTTTTATACAAAATCATAAAAGTTTGTTTAATTTTTTTTTATAGTATCAGCTATGTTTATTAGATCTCCATCTTCGATTCTTACATTGATTCATTCAATTCTGTTATAAAATTTATTTGGCTTGACATCACTTAAAAGAAACAAGGTTACCTAATGGATTGTCAACTAAATATCTAAGTGTATGGTAGTGTTTTTTCTTTTTTTTTATTCTACGAATATATAAATTATTGTTTGACAGTTCTTTTATTAATACATTAAGTTGTATTTCTTTGATACGACAAAATGCTGTGAAATATTTTGACTTTTTCATCAAAGAATTTTGTAACCTTAATCGTAAATTTTGATTGAGAATGGTTTCTGGAGAAATGCTTAATTCGCCTTATTCTTATTAAAATGAAATTCGATTTTTATTTAGAAACCATGTTAAGAGATAATAATGATCTTTTTAAACAATTGTTTTTTTCATTAAAATTTACAAGCTTGATTCATGATGTTTTTTTTCGTTTGGGAAAACAATATTGAATAAAAATGCTGTCAGGTCATTCTCTAATAAACTGGCACTTTGGCTGTCCTGAGGTTTGTAGATGTTCGGCATTTTACTTATTATTGTTTTTAATAATCATAAACTATTTTGTTAAAATTAATTTTAATTATTGATTTAGGCTCTGTGGATACATAGTTTTTGAACAGAAATCATTTGAGGCTCGTTTACATTTGTTTCCCTTTTAGTCTTCTGCCATAGATTTTCATATTATTTTGTTAAAACAGGTTTTAACAAATAATTATAATACAATAATAAGATTTATTTTTATGATCGATTAATAAATATACGCGTTTTATACACTTAGGTATATATTTTATTACGTTTTTTTTTATTTCTTTCTTTGACAAATAATTAGGTACTTTTAAAATTTAAGTAAAGAAGTGCAATTTTTTGTTTATTTAATTAATTTATTTTTTTGTTAGGTATACGTTGACACTTTATAAATATCTTGTAATGAAATTGTATTTTTCCTTTTTGGCTGTACTTTTTATTATTCCAAGATATTCTGATATATATAGGTATAATCACGGTACATCCTGATATAGGAGCTTCAGAATACAGAAATAGCCTTAGTAATTCGAGAAAGGAAACTTTTACGATATTTTCGTTATTGGGACGCATCGCTCCCTATGGGCCCTTCATTCTTGGCAAAGTAACTCAAAGGGCAGGGCGAAAGGGCAGAGGAGAGAGGTTCGACATTATATATAATAAAGTTCATGTCCCGTCCTTTCTTCGGCCCTTCCTCTCCTACCACTTAGGACTTGATAAAACATTCAAAACTTCGGACTATAACTAAATCCTAATTATGAAGTTTATAAATTGAAAGTAACCTTTTTGTGCAACCTTGCTGCTATTCTTGGCTTCTAATTCACTGTAAAAAATATCTGCGTAATCAAATCTCAATAGAGAGCAAAGAAACCTTATACCTCCATGATAGCGTCGAATTCCTTCAATACAGAATACTCAGTACTTCATTAATATTTAATTCATAAAAAGTGAAACAATCTAAAAACATTTTAATATCCGTAATATTTAATATGACTAAAGATAAATAAGAATCAATGAAGATATAGTTGACCATAGATGAAATCAAAGAGAAGATGGTTGTGGTGCGGTCAGAAATAAAACACATAATAATTTAATATAATGTTTAGATGTATGCCGACGTTTCGGCCTAAGTCTTAGGCCTTTTTCAGGGTTGATTTGACGACAATAAAGAGCAGAATTATTCTATAACTTAGGCTGAAATGTCTGCTCACATTAAAACAGTATGTTACCTTACTTAGTGTTTCAAAAATGTAACCTTTTATTAGAAATATACTTACTCAAACCCGCTTGTTCGCAATCTTTCTAACCAGCTAACTCCCAAGTTATTCCCAAAATCATTTCTGTAGTTGTGTAGTTTCTCCACGTCATTTCCATGACTAATTCAGCATGTTTACTCGTTTTTTTAATTCATTTATAAATTTCAATGTCAAAAGTTTTATAAGAAAAAAAAAAAATAGTATGGTATTTTTTTTGCATCACCAAATAAAAAAGCAAACATTTTTCTAAACTATTTGGACTCGTTTGTATAAACCATCCATCCTGTCATAACAGCACCTTTTATATTGTTATGTTACATGTTGGGTTTAATGTGAATGTATTTGTTGATTTATTTTGTGCATTATATATTTGCTACTTTTTTTTTACACACTTTTTTTTTCCGTGCTATCCTACAAAATAATTTTTGTTGAGGTGGCAATTTTTAGAGTGCTTTCATCAGCTTTATATTCATATTGCTTTCATATGCTGATATATGTTTCATCATCAGCTTTTATCTGTTTTTTCATCAGTTTTGATATTTTATTATTTTTAGTTACTAATTTGTTATCATATTCACACTTATAATAACTATAAAATAAACTACTTGTATATCCAAAATAAGTTCTATTTGTTTCTTGTTTGTTTTTTTTGTTTCTTTATATATTTGTTTCTCTTCTCTTTTTAAATTTGGTATTTAATAATTTCACATGTATGTATTCCCAAATAATAATCAAAAATGGAAATCTTTTCAGCTTATATGTACATTATGATTGTTTGTGTACATGGGTGTATGTATGTACACCTTATAATGTGTACATGTGTGTGTGTCCTAGAATAATATGTATATGATTATAATAACGATATAATTATAATGTAATGCAATAATAACTCGAAATAAAAATAATTGATTTCATGAACGATAATCATTTTATAGCAGTTTATTAATTCATTATAATAATGTTTCTAAATAAATTTTATTTTTACTAAAAAGGTATAAATAGCAAAAGTTGAATGAACTTAAAACTTGAAATGAATGAGCTTTTCACGAGCGGAACTATTATATGATGATAGATGATGATGCTCCTTTTGAGCTGAAATTTCTTCCTCTGTATTACTTTATTTTCTCACTAATGACACTATTTCATAACAAAGCTCTTTATCATCACTTTTAATGAATTTTATTGAAACTTTCTTCCGTTCTTTCGTGTATATTCCGGGTGCTTAACTGGAAGTGGATCGAAGAGTTTATTAATTTTAAATTTAGCCACGTGGCGAATGGAGCTTTAGTCTCAACATTTAATAAGTAGACAATAATAGCTTTTTGACGCTTAAGAAATAAATTAGTCTTTTCAATGCCATTATTATAATTACCCTATAAATTTCATAGAAACGTTTTCTTGGTACTTGTTAAATATAATGAGAGAGAAGAAGTTAAAAAAAATTATTTTTAAAAATATAGTTTTTCTGACCATCATGTAGGCAAGCCTTCTCCTTAACTTCTGTAGCTTTTTCGATAAAACTTATAACTTCAGAAACGTAGAAGTTAGAAAAAAAAAATTCTCAAGCGGAGTTTTAGGTAGTGCACGTATTCACAGAGTTATACTATGTTTTTATGCTACTCCGCCAATATTTTCTTGTAAACTTATATCACTAGAAGTTTTAAACCTATCTTCCCTTAGTTTTATGGTAGAGAGATTAAGTTCAGTATAAAAACAAAAATTTGGTCTGAATATGTAATCTTCTTTTTATTTCATTTTTTTTTCTAATAAAACACATCACTTAAAGTGGAAGTTCTCCAGGTTTCAAAAAAAAAAAAGAAAATTCTTCAAACAAAATATTTCTGTACCGGAATGGGGATTTATCAAAAAAAAATTCCTGTATCATGACTTTATTCTTTATAATTAACATATAATAAACAAACAAAATTTGCGATATTTTATGAGATTTTTTATTTCCAAGAAAGATAAAAACAGACTGCCTGTTAGTTTATTATATCTCCTTTTTTTATGTTATTATAAAATAATTCTTGTCCTCATTATATTTTTATTTATTCGTGTGACTGTGTTTTTGTGATCTTTTAATATAATTATTACATCTTGAATGGGTAGCCGATTTTTTTTTTTTTTTTTTTTTTTTTTTTTTTTTTTTTTTTTTTTTATTTTGACTTCTGATGCCTTTGTTTCAAATCCGGGTATTCTGTGTGCAGTAGCCAAAACAATTTCCTATATATTGTAGCGACAAAATGGCGTTAACCATTTTGATGAAACTTGGTTACAGTCTTCTCCTTAAAGCTCTTTGATTTTTCATGTATAGTACAGCCTCAGGAAAATGGCGAAAAAAAAGCTTATGACGAAAAGTAATTTTCTTTGTGCATAACTCAAAAGATATACATTTCATGGAAATATATGTATAATCACTTGAAAGGTAATTAAATTGTCTAATAATAAAAAAAAAATCATCTTAATCAGACATGTATTAGCGAAGATCCTACGTATTGGACTTTGTAACCATGTTTTATTTTTGAATAACCCGAAAGCAGTACATCTTTCCCATGCTCATTTAAAAGAATATTAAATTGTCTAGAAAACTAAACTTAATCTTAATTAGAGAAGATACATAAAAAAAAAAAAAAAATGGTTGTGTTGGATTTTGGTCCCAAAAAGTGAAAGGAATTCGTGTTAGTGGGTACTACGGGTATTTTTTTGCTGTTGCCTGTTGCCACGTTTTCCTCGATTCCGTTGTTGAGGTGTTATCTGTCTGTCAAATGTTGATTGAGTATTTTATCGCATGGACTGGATGAAAATGGAGTTAAACTTCTGGCTGCATTTCAACAAATCGCACGAATTCGCTGATAAATCTCTTGTTTAAAATTATTTTACTGTTTAATAAATAGGTAAAACATAAAAATGGGTGTAAAGGAAAAAAAATAGCGTTTATGTACTATTTTGGATATAACAACGAATTATATGCATATAAATATTTTTAAGTTATATTCATGTATAATTGTGAATTTAATTAAGTATAACGTATTAAGTAAAATAATATTTCTTAATATTCCAAATTTTTGAAGCTATTCATTGGAATCGTTTTTCAAGATTTCTGTTATCATTTTAATTGTTTTTTAATATTACAAATTTTGGAGCTATTCATTAAAATTATTTTTCAAAATATTTGAAATCTTAACATATTTTCTAATTTGAAATTATTGCTTGTTTTCTATTTTTTTTTAATCATTATTGCTTTTCTTTTTTCATCTACATGATCATTAATTCACACGTATATATATTGTTCGATGCATAGGAATTTTATTTTGTTTCACAAAATTTTCTACTAATAAATATTCAATATATAGGCCTGATTTGCACATGGTTTTAAATATTTTGGTATCGGAATTATGAGAAATGAGTTTAAGAGGCTCTATTTTCATTTTCTTTTTTTCACATTTCTTAAATTGCATCAGCAACATATTAATTTTACTAGGATTCAAGAAAACTGAACTATCAAATTTACCATGTTGTTTTTAAATTATTATTTTGATTAGGTATTTATATTTTGAGGCTATGAATAAAATTGCATTGGTTTTGTTAATTTTGCGCAAAGGGATTGGAGCTGCTATCTTTCGACTTATTGGTTTTAGAAAAATATTTTTGTCAAGCGTATACATTTTATTTCTCGACCTACATTGAGTACTCATTTTCGAAATATTTACAAAATAATTATATTCATCTACATATCTTTATTTGCTCCCGTAACTGTGTATTTGCGATTGTCCATTTAATAATATATATTACATTATTATAATTATTTATTTTGATCAAACGATGCAGTCGGAATCAGGTGAGGTGGCATTAGACAGGAACAGCTGTTGCGGTCGATAACCGGTGGATTGCAGCGTATGCAGTTAAATTTTTGCCTTCCGTTTCAGTCGGTTGTGTAAACTCCATTTAAGAACTCCTTCGTTTAAACCATTCTTAAATTTTTCTAGATTTCCACAATTTTTTTTTTAAATATGTCATCAATTCTGTTAAATCCCGTCTGAAACAGAACAGTGTAAATTATATATATATATTTATTATTACTTATTTGAATTATAATTAGTTAGATTTTTTTTTTTGTTTCAGTTTACCGCTTGGGTAGATGCTGTGATATTCGTATTTTCGCTTGAAAACGAGGCAAGTTTCAACGCAATCTACACCTACTACACGCAGATGGCACACTACAGGAACAGCGCTGAAATTCCTCTCATATTGGTCGGCACCCAAGGTATGAATAATATAGTCTTAATATATATATATATATATATATATATATATATATATATATATATATATATTAATATTTATTTTTTTATATTACTAAGACCGAGAATTCCAACTTTTCAATTCATTTAAATGAAAAAAACCCATAAATTCATCAAAGACTCGGGAGTTAAATTAATCTATCACGTTGAAAAGAGTCACAAATTAAATATATATGAAGCACTTGAAATAATAAAATCTTTCAAATCCCATTCATATTTTTGCTTAAATGACCAAATAAATATCTCCAATATATATATTCAAAGAATGTATTAATAATATACTCTTCTAATTTGAACCTCAGTTGTAGTGTATGTATAAATGTGAAATTTTAAGAGGCGTTAGTATAACTAATAGATTAAATTCGAAAAAAGAAATTTAAGGAAATACAAAAGACCGACAATATAAAGTTCAAGATTAGAAATTTAATGCCATCCGAATGGTACTAAAAATATTTTGGCAAAAGGGTTTGATTAAGGCTATTTAACTTGTATTTCTTTTTTTTTTTAAATACAAAAATATTATTCTGCCTTCTTCAATTGTCTCTTAATCCAACTTCTTCTCTTTTTTTAAACCAATTTGTTCCATTAACTATCGTACCCAAACATTGAAACTCCCAAATTAAGATAATTTTGGTGAAAATAGTGAGAAAAAAATATTTTCTATGATTTAAAAAAAAAAAAAACTAATTTACTCAATTAATTGTCATATCCAAACTTCGAAACATCTAGTAATGGAAAATCTTGCCGGCAAAATATGAAAGACTAAATAACTATTTTCTATGTAATTTTTTTCAAAAAAAAAATTATTCAATTAACTATCACATCAAAATTTCGAAACACAATTTTGGGCTACTGTTTTTGTGACAAATTTAAAGTTTTGGATTACAAATTATATTTTCTGTGTACTTTTATTTATACATCCATAAATGTTACATTTTATATTGATGTAAAGTTTTTTTTAAATTGAATTTTACACTTTGAAAAGATTTGAATTGATATCACAAGAGGAAAATGGTGAAGCTATATAAAATATATATATATATATATATATATATATATATATATATATATATAATAATGATAAAATAAATAAGCCAATTTAAAAAAATATTTTTTCGTAAATGTTGATGTTGAGACAACACCATACAAGGCATAAAAATACGCTTTTAATATACTTTACTCCTTTGATAACCTCATTATAAATTTGACCGCGTATATCTCCGCACTAAAATATACATATATATTAAATAGGATATCATGAGATAACATATATTATTTGATTCCCAAAAAATAGATATATTTTAGTAACAAAACAATTAAAGGATGTCATTTATTGGAAAATACTTTTTCCCACTTTCTGAATTTTTAATGCTGAACTTCAAACACCGAATTTAATTTTTATTTTACTCCCTTAACTGTCTGAGATTAATAAAAGAATGGTATTCGATATAATATTGCTCCTTTTTTTAATTACCGTTTGCTTTCGTTGTTCGCAAAATGTTGCTTTATCGTTTTGTGGGGTCGAACCAAATTATGAAGGATTGTTCTAAGAGAGAATTTAAAGCTTAGAAAGCTCTGAAAGAATAATCCTTTTTCGTTGATATTATTTTTTTATTAAAATATAATTACTTCTTTGTGGAATTATTCCGCATTGTTTCTTCCTTTTTGTTTTATTCCTTTGTTTTTATTTTGTTTTATTCTATCAATTTCTTTCTCAAGTTCTAAAGCTTGTTTACTTTTTCAATTAAACCTATTTTAGCAAAGCATTTACAATACTGCCTTGATAAGCTAAAAGGCCCTAAATCATTTTTTTAAATACATCTTTGTAATAATAATAATTAATAATATTCATATTATTAGAAATTTATGTCTCCCCTACCGTTGATCACGGAACCATTTTCTTTTGAAATACCTCAAAGTTTTTATGAATTAAATCTGATGTTGGAAAATGTTGATTATAATTATTTCAAATATATTCTCGAGCGAGCTGATTAGGTATTGCATGAAGTATTTAATTTGTGAAAATTAATTTTGAATTCATTTTATTTACTATTATTTATGAATTTTACGACTTATAAATAGTTTTAATTCAAATCAAAATATTCTACCAAATTTTCATTTATAGTTGGTTTGGTGGCGATCAGTTAATATTAAATTGGATGATTTCATCACAATTCACTGGTGAATTATCACTATTTGAGTTCTGAGTACTTACGTACTAAGCGGTCGACCATATATATCTTCTGTTGTCGGTCACTAACACTGATACGTCTATCTTCGTATTTATGGGAATTTATATGACGGTTTTAAAATTTGAATTTTAATCCCAAAACATTAAATTTATATGGTAGCGTTAAAAATTCGTATATATTGAGATTGTTTAATTTATTACTACTTTTATTAGGCCACAGTTATCGACTTCTTCCCGCTCAAGAGATAAACAAACCCCCAACGAGTCCTTTTCAGTTGAAGTCGGTGCCATACCGTAATTTAAATTGAGTTATTTATGTAATGTAGATAAAAATTTCCATCCTCATAGACTTTCTTCGATGGAATAATTCCAAAACTTTGCAAATGCTTCACTGCATTTTCTACCGTAGAAGGTAATTCTCAAATTTTTATCATTTTTCGTCAACACCTCCAAAATATCACTAAACATAGAACTAACTAGTGCACAAATTATATTAATGAACAAGACTGGTAACTGATGAATAAGAAATGTTACAGTGCAGGTTTTTAACGAAACCAACAGAAAATCTGGTCTACCGCCTAGTACATGAGGACCGAGTTCCTCCACAATATTACTTATATTGTTTATATTGTTTTTCCACTTATACAAAATATTGGAAACTACACAAAAAATAGTACAAAACGTTATGTACATAAATGAACAAAACATTTATTATTGTAACACAACTTTTTTTTTTTTAGAAATGCTTATTAGTCGTATGTATAAAGTTGTACAATGTATTTTTAATATAGAGACTGGTCTATTGTGGTACAGCATAAAGCTTATGTTCATTATAATGAAATTATTAAATAAATAAAAACTACATAAAAAGAAACCTATATTGTTTCGTTGATATATTCAACAAATTGTTTGTTTTCGTGCATGAAAGCAAATTTTCTTGAGTTTATCACGCTAATTATTATTCGAAGTCATAAAAAGAAAACTTGAAAATATTTGTATTTACCTTTTTAAACTTCTTAACTATGTATATACAATAATTGTATTTATTTACCCAAAATCTCAGTTGAAACATTTGAGCATAGCGGGATATTACGCTAAACGTTAGTGATTGGCTGTTACCAAGAAGAAGCGGGCCAATAGCGTTCAGTATCCATTTGTCAGGGTTCCATCAGAGTACACTAATTTCGCGCCGTGGCGTGTCCTGGAAACCAATACAATGCTAATCCTTCCTCATCCTGTCTTGCACAAAAGCTATTTAGTGCTTTTATGTAGAAGCTTGCAGCATTCATTATCAGTTAATCAGTCCGCATTATTAAAAAAATATTGACGACTAAACTCAATTAAGAACAAAAAGTTATAATTAAGTTATAGTTTGGAAACTTGCTTGACTTTGTCAGGCGCTTCAGGTAGACCATACCGCCTTTCGATCTATCCGTCAATCAAGTTACATTGTACAGACTTTGCGGACATTATAACATTAATTACCTTCGAGAAATTCGTTCAGTTAAAATTTTTTTTTAACAAACTAAATAGTTTAGAACTAGCCTGACTACTGACTCAGTTAATGGATCTTAATTTTCTGTTGGAAGTGGAATTTAAACTTTACAGAAATATAACAAACAATTGAATCGATAACCAAGAAATGGAAGTATTTTAAGTTTGCACTGTCAAGTATTTAAAAATCCATCAAAGTCTATAAGCAATTGTATTTTATTTTACACTTTTTAAGTCCGGTCAAAAATCCATTTGTTATAATTGTATTAAACAATTTTACAAAATTATGACTTAATTCACGGCAATTTGAGATATTTAATTTTTTTTTTTTTATGTATGTCTGCAATATTTGCTCTATTGTATATCGATTTATATATAGATCCAAAAAATTATTTGTCTGTAGTTTATAACAAATAATATTCTG
This sequence comes from Rhaphigaster nebulosa, assembly GCA_948150685.1. NCBI lineage: Eukaryota > Metazoa > Arthropoda > Insecta > Hemiptera > Pentatomidae > Rhaphigaster > Rhaphigaster nebulosa. The sequence goes on from OX411312.1 coordinate 64,116,241, forward strand.
TGTTATTGATCGATTTAGTTACATATCAATACAAGTTTATTATTATAACATTATAACTGTATGATTATAATACTTTAAATGATTATATAACTGAATCAGGATTGGAAATATACGTTTATTTACAAATCTTAGTATTTTCTATTAAATTACTTTTTATTTTATGATAGCTACATTTTCCTATATATTGTTGTATATGTATTACTTTTATATACTTTTTGATGCATATATAGCTAGCTACATTCAATTTTATTGCTTTGAAAAATGTAAAAAAAAAAAAAAGGTAATAACAAATAATTAATAGATTAAAATATTCGAAAAGTTCTTTTTTTAATTTTTTGACTTTATTACATTCTTTGGCATATATATCCTATATTTCCATTATTTGGCCATTTTTCTAGCCGAAATTTGTCGTCTGATAAAGTTTTAAGCATAAAGTAAATGTAAATCCTTCCCTCAACAGCCATTTAAATGTACAAGGCCTTTGTTAATGTTTTTCAAAACTCTCCTTTATAAAACTGTTCCGTTTCAAATCGCTAAATCCACTGAAAATATCATGCAGTAAATTATTTACGAAATTTATTTTTAATTTTTTACTTTTACAAATTGATAAATCCATTCGATATCGAAATTTTCAGTGCAACTCGGTGAAGAGGAAAGTATTTTACAATTTTCTAACGGTGACATGTTGGTTAGAAAAAAAAAACTGACGTTGCGTGAAGTGAAGCATGCTCGCCTGCCTGGTTGTGCCAACTTGACCTAATTTTTCGTTTTTCCCCGCTTCTTGTTCATTCTTCTGGAAGAATTGTCAAGGACTTTTGTTTTGATGGATTAGGCACAAGCATTTCCCGGAATTTTCCTACTGGAAGGTATTATATACCTGAAAAGTCTCAATTGCTCCAAGTACCTACAGTTGAAAAGGCAAGAAGTTATTTGATTTGACCATGTTGTGGAATATGGGATCTTGTTGCATTTTATTATATTTCAAAATATTTAATAGTGTTTTTAATATTTATTTTAACTTTTTTCTTTAAAATAAGTTCCTTTAATAATAGCGTTTGCTCTATTCTGTAGTATTACAGTGTTTTTAAAGAATATGCATATGAAACACTTTCTATATTTTTTTACTCATTTTATTATCTGAATTTTACGATATATTTTTTTATTTAGTATTATAATAACTGTTCAAAGATTATGCCAGAGTCCTTGAAGCTGTAACGATGGCTGTGATAACAGTTAGCTAAATAATCGAGAATTTGTTGTTCTTTTATTTTCTTCAATATATTCATATTTGAGGTATTTTGTACTGAATTGGGCTCCAATTATGTTTAGCATAGCGACTCAATTAAAAAAAAAAAAATTACAAAAGCTACGTGCTTCTACAACTTTTTTTAAAAAAAAAAATGTCTTTTTCCTCTTTATTAAAAACTTCCATACAATCTGGCATAATATATGTTCGATTAAAAAAAATGGTATATTAATTACAGTTAGATTACGCCTACTTAACAGTGTAAATAAATTGTATAAAAAAAGCAAAGTATGACAACAAAAACAATTAATAAAAAAAAAAAATTAAAGAAAAGAAAATTTAAGTGCAAGCATTAAAAAAAACGATAATAATTGAGGAACTTCAGTTAAAAATATCCAGTCTCAAAAGGAAAAAAAAATATAAATCAAAATAATAATAATGATAAAAACACTTACCAGTAGTAGTAAAAATAAGAAATAAAATTAAACAAGGAATTTCTCCTACCACTTCTCAACTTCAAATTATTCATTTTTATCTTCTTTTTTTTTTAAATCCATTTTTTTTTAAAGTAAATGTTTTTAAATTGTTAAAATCACCAATGAATGATGCCGAATTGTTTGATAATTAACATTTCAATGTTTTTAGACAAAATAAATAAATGTATTTTATAAACATTAATAATTTTTTTATGGTGCATTATTTTTTTCTATTTTTTATTACTGTATTCAAAAGTTTTATTACAAATGATAAGTTTTTAAATTTAGTTCAGTATTATTCAAGAAAAAAATATTTAAAAATAAAAATTTATATATATATATATATATATATTTTTAAATTACAAGTATTAATAATGTAGTATTTGATATCGACTCACAAATCTTGTTTAACATTGATTCTGATCCTAGGAAATGCTGAGACTGAAGGGAAGATATTTGACAAAAACCGTGTAAATAGTGTAATAGATGCTGACCAATTCATTTCTCTACCTTCGGTGTTTTGGAAAATGGAAATTTTTTTGTTACAGCTTACAATATAGATAATTTTTGGTAAAACATTCAAAGTTGGGTTTTCGATATCTCAACCAGAAAACACAAATGTTGATAAATTTTCATCTATCAAGTTTTCCTTTCTGTTTTTGATTTTTTTTCTTTGTTAATTCAAACATTTCCCAAATTGGAGAAATCCCACTAAGAATTATCAGAGCAATAGAACCGGAGCTTCTCTCATCCAATACAGACTACTATTCATTCTCTTTATCCATTGTTAGGATTTGAAAGGCTTCGTTGAAACAAAAAATGTTCACAGGTCAACGCTCCCCTCATTATGAAGCTGTAACTAGTTAATTAACACGGTTTCTGTTTTTAGATATTATTTTTAAAAAACCTTGATGCATGCACGTTCTCAACAGCATGCTAACTTGAATTTACATTTAATTTTTTGCTATTTATCTCAAATTTTTTTGAAAATTTTTCCTATCAGTGATTTCTGCTGAATAAATCCTTGAGATGCCCAAGTATTATTTCAAAGTTATAAAATTTCAAATTTTAGTATTCAGGTATAAATGGAAAATTTATTTTGCCAATTTTTAAATTATGGTTTTTAAGTTTAGGCTGGAAAAAAATCCTTTCTAGGATTTTCAAAAAGATCAGGTCTATTTATCTCCAGGTAAAAAATTATGTAATTTTATCACAATAGTTTATTACAACGTTTTGGCATAAAATAAACCTATTTTTACAGTAGTCATGTAATTATTTTTTTATTTTTGGTTAATCAGATCAATTATGATAAAATTTTCATATTGCAATATCAAAAAATTATTAAAATAATTAATCAAAATGTATATACATATAGAATAAAATACTGAAACCAAAGCATCATTTTTTTTTACAATAAAAAGTCAACCTTTTTTTTTTTCAAACGTTCATTTCTCCTTTATCTGATTTGTTTCTGGGCATTCTATTTTTTAATTTTTCCTATTTAAAGAAAATGATAATTTGGCGTCATTATACTATATCTATTTTGACTAATTGTTTTTAATAATAGATACTATATATAGATGTGATGCCTAAGTTGTGGTAATTAAAATTTTAGTGTAATTTTCCTGATGCACAAAAAAACGTATAAGCAAATACTTAGAAATTGTTTTATTTAAAAACCAAAATGTTGTAATAAATATGGTATGATAAACATAGTTACATTTTTTACCATATAAAAAACTTGTATATTGGAAAACTTGTTTAAGACAAGGATATAAGCGAGATAAATAGGAAAAGTTTTAGAATAATAACCAATAATGATTTAGTCTTTTTTCACTCATTGTAAACTTAAAATTCTTAAATTAAATTATGATTTTTGATGTTACGGGAACCTAGATTATAAATTATAAAGCAGGAAGACAGCATATTTTTTTTATTTATCTATTTTTTTTCTGTAAGGACGTTAGGTACAGTTCAAATCCATAAAATAAAAGAGAAAAATATTAAAATTTGGAAATAAATCAAACTTTTTGGAATAAAAATCTTATTAATAAAGAAAAATCAAGATTCCTTTAAGTTACTCTAAAAACATTTCATTTAGATAAATGCAATTTGCATTCTATATTTGTTTTTCTTAGAAAAGTAACTTATTCTTTTTCCTCTAGATTATATTCAAGTTTTATATTCCTGAATACTGCAAATCCAATTTTCTATTGAAACCTTTCATATATTCAAATATTACCTCGTGTGTATTCCTTATTCTGACAGACCTATTTTTAAAGTTATGTAATTGGTGTCATCAAATTTGTTGAGGAAACTTTATTATAGCCTTAAGTTACTTCTTTATTGGGATTCTTTTCAGGTTAAACTGAAGTCTTATTTGTTGACTCATTTCTTAATAAATTTCATAGTTTGATTCATCTATGCAATTGTTTGGTTATCATGTTTTAAACCATTGGAATACGTTGAAAATTATATATTTTTCTAGATTTTAGATGTTTTCTCTTTAAAATAAATTACTTTCATTTTTGTTTCTTCGTTATGATCTTCTGGGTCATTCTTGAGATTTATACAGCTCTGGCTCTGGGAAATAAGAGGGTTGATAAAAAACTGAATATTTTTATTGTATTTTTAAACTAAACATTCCTTAAAATACTTTCTAAAAATTATCATTTTTTTCTTATTATGGACCAAATGCACATACAGTTAAATTATATCAAAGCCTACCTGATATCAGACAATAAGGTATTTTTACTTTTGATTATTTATTGTTATGTTTATTTAAGAGATTAGTGAAGAGAAATCTTCCAATTTTAAATTCATTTATTGAAATTATATTTGTAGCTCACTACGCTTCAGGGCAAGTACCTCATCATTCTGCAAAGCATCATTACTTAATCAATAATTTAGTAATTATATACAATCTTACTATTATTAGATTTCTTAAGTATAATTAAATTTTATTAATGAGTATAATAATTACTATATATATTATATATTATAAAACACTCTTTTTAGCAAGGAAGGTTCTATTAATTTCAACTGTCACATTGAACTCTGTAGGATTAATGTTGTGTATTCAGCAATATGCATTCTAATATGTAATACCTTCCTAATATCTATTATTCTATATTCTATTTTATGCTTCTTTTTTTTTTTAAACCTAGTTTGACAATGTGTTGTGTATTGATTAGTATATTATTTATTATTTTCTATTCTAATTTTATTGCCCCGAAACATTGTGAGCTAAAACTGTAATTTCAATAAAGGAGTTTGAAATTTGAAGATTTATCTTCAGTAATCCCTTAAAAAATAAACTTCCTGCGACAAAGCTAAATTAGAAATTATTTTTTTCTTTTTTGCTACCTTTTCATATCCTGTCTTGTATCTTAGTTTCAAAAGTATACTCAAGTCTTGTAGCTTTACTCAAGCTTAGTAATGATTTTATCTCAATCTTTTACATTGACAGTTATGTTGGTAGAGTATTTCCATTTTGCAATAATGGTTATTGTTTATAAATTCATAGTGTATTGTACTGAATTCTTTTCCTTAAAAAAATGTTATTGGATTAAAGTTTGTTTTAATATTTGGAAATTTTCATTGGCTGAGATCTACAATTTTTATTTTAGATTGTTTCCAACACTTTCGCTGTTTATAATATTATTAGTTTAAATGTATTATAAAGGGGTTTGAACATTTTCTTTTAGCTTTAGGTAGTGATATGGTTTCTGTTTCAGATGCTATCAGCGAGAGCAACCCAAGGGTGATTGACGATGCCAGAGCCAGGAAGTTGGCCAATGATCTCAAGAGGTGCTCCTACTATGAAACCTGTGCAACTTACGGCCTAAATGTAGAACGTGTCTTTCAGGATGGTATGGAATTTAATATGGTCGTATTATTTATTACAAGTAGTTAGCATATATAAAAAATAATATTTAAAAGAAAAAAGTATAAACTTCATAATTGGTGGATTAGCATTATACTGGCCAGATTTTTCTAGTTTAAGTAATATAAATAAGCTGAAAGGATAATAAAATATGCAACACTTCAAATATAAAAACTGAGAACTATAGCAAGCAATATGGTTCGATCTGAAACTTATTTTTGCTCTCCTGTAAAAGTTTGAACATGTTACTTACAGCAGTTTATCTCTGATGTATTGATATATGTTCAGGTCTTCAGATAAATATTATTTATTATATATGTAGTTATATTTCATGCAGTATATCTGGTCTGAGCATTTAACATGTGAAGCACCATTTTTTAAAAAAAGAATGAATGCTGCAATTTATAATTTTTTTAATTATCATCCATTGTAATATTTACTCATTCTCCCTATAAGCAACAACCTAATTATGATTTCTCTCTTTTAGTCTTGTATTTGATCAATGTTTCTTTAAGGTAATGTTTGTCCTCATATTTCAAGATAGACAGAAAAAAAATCTCTTTAAATCAAAAAGTTAATTTCTTCTCCACCCACATCAGACTTATTAATTTTTATTTTTCCAGACCAGATCCTAAAAGCTAAATTTCTTAATGCTGTTAGAAAGTCCTATCACAAATTTATTATATATTATAAAGAGTGAATAAAAGCAAAGATAGCATGTCTTGATAGTCACTTAATTATCTGATTCAGTCTTATTAAATTAAGTGTTGCCTGACTTTTTATGCAATAAACTAGATAAATTGATTCTAGACTTTTCATATTTTTTTTTTTTTTTTTTTTAGCTTGTCAGAAAATAGTCCAGCAGAGGCTGTCGCAGTCAGCTACTTGCCTCGCTACTAATTCCAGACCAAGCACCCCGATCACCGGTATGCCCCCTCCACCTCAGATTCTTCTTCCTGCGTCTCCGACTCACCATCATTCGCCTGTTCATAAGGTATTCAAGTGTTTAATTTATTAGTTTTTTCGCTTGTTCCCCTTGATAATTTATATTTTGTTTTTCTGCTAGAATTTAAAATTCATTATACATCTAATACAATTGAATGTGTGAATGTTGAAAGGAAAATTATCAGAAAAATTCCAAGTTTCACCTTTTTGGAGATAGTTGTACCTTAGACCTAGACGTATATTTCTGAGCTAAAATTATTTTTATCATAGCTCTTCTAATAGAAAAAAATTAAGTCGAGTATATTGGCTAGAGTTTAAAAGGAGAGATGTTCAGGAGCACTTCCCATTAACAACTAGGGAAGTAGAAGCCTCAACTACCAGTCAAGTATTGTTGGATTATGGCAACATTATCTCGTAACCATACAACCTTCCCTACTGCAAAAATCTTCATACATGTTAAAAAAATTAGTGATTCTTTGTCAGGTATATCTGAATCCCCCCTGTTGGGAAAAGAAAGGATTTTTAATAACATTTGCAAGATACTAAATGCATTTATTAAAATAAATAAAAATACATGGCTTTATAAATGTTTAACATTTCTGTAATTGAAATAATGCTAGACTAATGGAGGATTAAATTAATAAATCTTGAGTGTCTGTTGGTAACTCAGCTTTCCTTGCTCTATTTAAAGTACTAAAAAAAGTTTGCTGGTTGAAATAGACAGTATCCCATTCCATATTATTTAAATTATTATTGCAGCTTGAATTAAATAATTAAAGTTGACCATCAATAATCATTCATAATACTAAAGGGCATAGGGATGCCAAATATTTTAATGAATAGCCCTTTAATAGTTTTACTTGAGAGGAAAGGATATTTTTTAAAAATATGTTCATAAGATATTTATTTGCTTACAATTACAGTTATTATTAATTATATTATCTAGTTTCCTTTAATACAGAAACTATTTTACTAAAAATTAATTTAAAAATTCATTAATTCACAAATTGAGAGATTAAAAAAAAATTAATACATCTTCTGATTTTATCACATAACTGGGCTGTCATATTTAAATAGCAATGATGTATTGAAAAATTGTCTTCAATTTTAAAATGCTAGGCAATAAAACTACATTCTTTCTGATGTATCTCATAATGAAATCTTGCTAGTAACTGTAGATTTATAGAAAAAAAAAAAGAAAAAAATCTAACTGATCTGTGATGTTCCCCCACAAGTTGCCCTGAGGGGGATCCAAGCTCCTCTAGTCACCCCTTTATTGTCAAGAAGAGGGGGGTCAGTATTGTAGGGTGCTGTGAAGGGTCTGTGAAGATGTTTCGTGTTGTGATATAAACTAGGATGGATTTTGGGGTCACTATAGCAATAGCTACCAAGCTGATTAGGAGGAACAGCTTGTTTAAAACGGTAGTCTAATAATTTGGAATAATTATAAAATCAATCGTTTGTCATAAAAAATTTTGACAAGTTTACAATAAATTTTATTTCTTTATTCACCAATTTTTATCATTCTTTGATTTTTTTTTCAATTTGAAGGTATTTTAATCATGTAAGAGTTCCTAGAGACATAATTTTTTTTCGAAGATAAACATTTTACTTTCAATTTCAATAATGCATCAATTAGATTTTACCTTTGTATTTTTGTATTCATAGTTTAAATTATAAACAATTGTATAATAATTTATTTACTAAGAAAACACGCTTGCGTTACAAGTACTGAAAATTTATGATGTTTCTATATTTAAATATTGAAAAAAAATTGTTGGCCTTAAAGGTAGGAAAGATATTTTCACCCGCTGTCATAGTTTTGTATTACTCCAGAATTTTAAATATTTAACTTTTTTTGTTATTTAAAATGGGGCAAAATTAATTTTTTTATGAATTTAAAGCAATATTTGGTGACCCTTTCAATGTGTAAATGCCCTCCTTTTCTTGCTTTACTTAGTAAACATCAAATGTGGTGGCTATCAGTATGGTTTATAAATATAAAAATATCTAGTCTAAATTAATTATTACTATACATTTTCAAAAACTAATTACTGTCATGTAATGATAATAATTATCATTTTTGTTTTTAATGAATAAATAAAAAGTTTCTCTCCGCACCTGAAGTTTACTAGTTTCCACAAACTACTTTGACCCTCCAATCTGTCATTTTCAAGTGTTATGAATACTAAAATCTATTAGTAAAACAACATTATCAAGCATCTATATACTGATCATGTTTTTATACTGATGCATTTTTGTCAATTGTATCAGTTAATAATACTGTATCGATAGTAGGAAACCATTCGTGTATAGTAGCGAGTTTAATTGTGGTGTGACAAATTTTATTTTTTAATAAGTGGAAATATAATTTTTTTTTTCTAGATTAAAAACAATCTTTTCAAATGAATAATCTTTTTTTTTTTCTTTATATGTGAAGGAATAATTCCTAAGTAATTCTTGTGTTTTATTTATTTAACAAAATTATATTATAGTATTAATATTGACTCCTCAGACAGATTGAGAGAGTATATTAGAATCAGTTCATCAGGGCAATAAAGATATAAAGAAATATTAAGTATCATGATAATGTGTTCTGTAACAATGTTTCATCAGCTGTACTGGCTCTTTTACAAAATATTTGTTCCTGTTATCTTTTTGCTTATGTCCAATTGAATAAGACAATTATCTGTTATTATTACTAACATGTTTGGAGCTGAATAATAATATTTAGTAACGGTTATATTATAATTTATTTATTTAATTATTGCAGGAGGGAGGTTTGACAAGGCAGCTTGGAGCAGTGCTGTCGAGTAGCTCCCATGCCCTCCACAAGGAGAGCCTCATGGAGAACAATAACGTGCCTAAGATACCAACCTTAGACAACCTCACCCTGAACCCCCCGGTTCCGGCAAAGGATCTTCCGACTCCTTCTTCTACGCCTACTGCAACTAGGTAGATTATTGTATATCTGTTATAATTGCTACATAAATTAAGCTTTGAATAGAAGGAATTGGTGAAATTATTTGTAATTTATTATTATATTTTTTATTTGTAAATGATTGCAAATTTCATTTCATTAAAGTTTTGAGGCTTTTTTCCCCATCTTCAGAATGAAATAATTCTTAGATTTTATGTACATTTTTTACTCCTGCTTATACTATGGTCTACAATTATTTTGTATTTTATCTAAGATTAAATGTTATTTGAGACAGTTAAAGTATTAAAATTATTTGAGGAATATTTTCTTTTCAATATTTGTCATGTTAAAATAAAGATTGAAAAGAGAATACTTCTCAAATAATTTTAATAGTTTAATTGTCTCAACTAACTTATTTAATATTAGACGTAATTAATGAGGAGAATTAAAAAATGTGCATAAAATCTAAGAATTATTTCGTTCTAAAGATGGTGAAAAAAAGCCCCGAAAGGTTAAAAGATATTTGTTTATGCATTCTTATATTTCATTAGTGTGTTGTAATATTGACCATGATTTTGGTATATTTAGAAAAAATCGTCGAAGATCCAACCTATTCACTCCTTCAAAAAAGAGCGAAGACAAGTCTCGAAATGGTGGCGAGGTAGGCAGTGGGAGAGCGATCCCTGTGAAACAGGGAGTGCTGTACAAGAGGAGTAGCAAAACTCTAAACAAAGAATGGAAGAAAAAATACGTCACATTATGTGATGATGGGAGGCTCACTTATCACCCAAGCCTACATGTAAGTTTCAACTTCTTATTAATAATTATAAAGTAACTTCCAGATTATCATGCAATATTTATACAATTTTTTATTATATTTTTGAATAAACAGGACTACATGGAAGATGTCCATGGCAAAGAGATTCCATTACAATATGTCACCGTGAAAGTACCTGGCCAGAAACCTCGTGGTTCCAGGACCATCAGCCAAGCAAATGGTGGCCATGACGCCCTTTCGGTCATCACCAGTAAGTGTTAGTGACCTGATTTTTTAGATTTTGTTTGTTTGTTCAGCTGTAATGAAAACCTCTTATGAAATCAAAAATAATTTACTATTTTTTTTTTATTTTTTTTAGATTTTCATCATAAAGAAAAGAGATCTTCTGACAAAGTACTTCTAACTGCTTATGAGATCCTCAAAGAACCTGGTCGTATACCAAAGTATGACTATTATTATAACATTTTAATATAGTATACTGAATATTTATACATTTTTATTTGACTTAAAAAAAAAAACTCAGATCTCATATACTTTTTGTATGTAGGCTGCTTGACAGGTGTCGATTGATGCATAAATATTTTCTAAAAAAAATTATGTGAAATAGAAACTTTAAAAAAAAAAAGTCCTTATATACAACTCAATAGTATAAATAAATAAATATATAATAAATAAATCAATCCAGGGGTTAATACATACAAGATATCTAAGGAAAATATAATGGTTAATTTAAATTAAAAAATAAAATAAAATTAGCATATTGAAACAAACACAATAACATTCCAGTATATGCAATTATTGAGAAATAACAATATTTCATTGAAACAATTTAAATAAACATATCGTGAGAGGAGTATAGTAGTTAAAATGAATGGCTTAATCCTTTCGTTTCAGAGAACTCCTTACTCGCCCAGCTGAAAGGATTTTGTTTTGCTTTATTTTTGGTTTATCTTTTAGGGATAATTAGTTGTATATGCGTATTTAAAATGTTCATTATTTAATACAAGAATGTAAGTTTCTGAAAATAATAAAAATTAATCTTGTTCTGGATAATCTATGATCCACTATACTTTTCCAATGCACTCATTTAAGAAGCTTTGATAAATATTCAAAATATTTATTATTTCTAGGTTTAAGAAATGGAATAGTAGAAGTCTGTAAGTAATAGTTAAGCTCACACAAATTCAATTGATTTGTTTGATTGGACATGAAAAGATTTATAAAAAAATCTGAATGTCATTTGTTTTTTTTTTATTATCATGGCTTATTATAAAATGAGGTGCTCGGTTGTAAAACATGGTATCTAACATTTTTTGCAAATTAAAGTTTTTGGTTACACCAGATTCATTACAACTTCATTTCATAGTTTGTTGAAAGAATCTGTAGGAAATTTGTTTTTTAAATAATAATGTTGGTATTAAATTATGGTTATTAATTGCTTGTTAAAAGTAAAACACTGTATTTAACATTGTAAACATTTTCATTTTGTTGGTTACCATGTTTTACGACCGAGTGCCTCAAATAATAATTTTCTGTTATGCTCTGCAGTTCAGTGATTTGTTTAAAAGTTTTATATTAATCCTTGTGTTTTTTGAATTGGTACAGAAAGTTATTAATCCATATTCCTGGTCAATCATTTTTTTTTTTTCTAAATATCATACTAATCTGTTAGTCATGGTTCGTTTTTTCATTCATTGCTTGATCTGTACAAATGCGAAAACAGATACTTCAGATGTTATTAGTCATACGATTGAAAATTAATGAACATGGAAATTTGTTTTGTCGGTTGCCTTTTTTCTTACATAACCAAAAGTTAAGGCAATACCATGAAAAAATTTTGTTTTTTCTTAACGAGATTTTTAATGAGACCTAATATCACAAAAAAACAAGTTCTATATGCTTTTAGTTTTCTTTCTTGCTACTTATTTCTCATTTTGGGGAAGAGGGATGAGGGAAAAAAAGTTTATCGGTTTCCTATGTTCATTACTTAAATGAAGTTGAATAAAGAAATAAATATTATGCTTTGTATTTTTTCAACCATCTTTGGACGGGTCCTCTAAGTAAAATTTCTTCGAAATAATGTAATAGCTGCTATATTTTTGACTAGAAAAGCAGTTGGGCGAACAGTGCTGTTATCTCTATTTGCCATTTAGTTTTAAAAGTTCTGGTATCATTTGCTACTTTCAATTTGCTACCAAACACTTTATCTCCAAACACTTAAATTTATATAGATTTTATTATGTGTAGCAGTATGTTGGTAATAAATCTGTCATAAAAGCAGATTGAAATATTAACTAAAACAGAATAAGACCTTGTATTTATTTATATGTTTTGGTTTTGGTATAATTCCTCTTTCTCATATTGTTATATTTAGTAAGTCTGAAAATTGAATAATATCAGTACAAGTATTTAAATTATTTTGTGTATTGATGCTTACCATGAAATTTCCTGCATGTCCATCATTGAGATATTTCCTTTATCATCATCATTATTCTCATTTAATAATGCATATTCTAGTATCTGATTTATAATTAATTTACATAATAAAGTGTTGCCAAACAGTAAGTTTTTGTTGTTTTTTTCAGTAATGACGATTCTCTAATAATTCCTACGAATCCTCTTCTTGCCAATGGAACGGATTTGAAGGTTGAGACACCTAACGTTAAAAAGAGACATAGGCGAATAAAAAGTAGTAGTGTAAAGAATCATGATTATGATGGTAAGTCTTTATTTCATTAATCTATATTATTATTTAAAATACTTATGATGTTATCCCAATAAATTATTGTATGAATCCTTATTGTTTTCAGATACAGATGGTTATGAGTTCCTAATAGTTTCGCTGGATAACAAGCAGTGGCACTTCGAGGCTGGTAGTAGTGAAGAGAGAGATGAATGGGTTACAGCGATAGAAAATCAAATTCTTCAAACGCTTCAGGTAAACTTAATATTAATATATATATATATATATATATATATATATATATATATGTAATTATTTTGTTTTATTAGTTTTTATAAGTTTTAGATTGGTTTATTTGAATTTCAATCATATATATTTGGTGAAGTCTCTACAAAAAAATATTAAATAAATTTAAAAATATCTGATGTGGACAACACACGACTTCCTTGTACGCCTATTTAACTATAAACCAGTGGCTCCAAAATTGATCCTGAATTTGGTTACTTGTTTCCAAAGATTGCAGTATCTCAAAAACGATACTCGGTGTCGCGATATCCATCTATTGATACACGCACACACATACTCTTGTTTGTTCTCTGGAGGTCTCATTCCATTATTGTATGTCGTTTTCTTTCAGTAGGTAACTAGTTTCCAAGAGATTTCTTCGTGTTCCGTGACATTAGAACTGTCAATGTCACTAGATAAAGCACTGGAAATCGACAGTTTCGACATTTTAAGCGGGTGAACCCACTTAACTTAAATCTTATTCTCCTTCTGCAAACTTGTTCATCTCACAAATGGGAAGGAAAACCAGTATTTTACACATAATTTTAATGCTTAAAACAAGTAATAAAAATGTTTAATTGGAGTAGAAAAATAATCGTGTATGTAACCTTTATTACCAAAACATATGATCTCTGCATTTAATTTTAATATAATTTTTTATGTGTTTATTATGACCTTCAAGTAAAGTACCCTTTTCGGCTCACCAGTTTTAACCGAAATCTAGTAAATGCATTGATATTGATATAAAAGTCCTATTTACCAAATTTTAGATGTTTTACATTATATTTCAATATAATTTTTGATGAAAGTCTAACATGACCTTCAAGTAAAGTACCACTTCCGGTCTGCCAATGTTAACCAAAATTTATTATGTTATTTATATTAATATGTAAATCTTATATACCTAATTTGAGAAGTTTTGCATTATATTTCAGTATAATATTTGATGAAAATCAATAATGACCTTCAAGTAAAGTACCACTTTCGGTAATCCTGTAGTGACCAAAAAGAGAGGTTCACAACTAAATTTTACAGCAATCCTAATTACAAAATTTTAACTTTCTATGGCTAACCGTTTTTGAATTATTGCGAGATACGAGCGTGCGTATGTATGAACAGTTGTCACGATGAAACTAGTCAAAATGGATTAAGGGATGGTCAAAATGGATATTTCCGTTGAAATCTGAAAACCGAAAATTTTCGTGATTAGAATATTTTCTTTTTACTTCGTACATGGAAGTAAAAAAAGATTGACCTACAGTTACACAGTTGTAGAAAAGTAGTTTTAAACTTGTTCTAGTTCAGATCAATAATACTGCATTATATAAAAAAAAAAAAGTATACAAAATGAAATCAAATGTCTCAAAATAATAACGTAGTGGGATTAGTTATCATTTTTTCAAAACTTAAACTGCTTTTTTGATAACTTATGACAATGGTTCTCAATGTGGTGCCACATGTACACCTCAAGAGTGCAGCAATATTTTAAATACTAAATTAATTTAAAGATTAAAGTATTAGATAAAATAAATAATTAAAATAATTATAAAAAATTAATATCGGTTTATTATTTCATTTATCAAAAAAAAAAAAAAATAATAGGAAGAGAAGGGTTGCCACAAATTTTGTTTAATAATTTCAATGTGCTGCCAGACAAACAAATTATGTGTATATATACACATACATACATATATATATATATATATATATATATATATATATATATATATATATATATATATATATATATATATATATATATATATATATGTGTGTACATATACATACATACATATATGTGCATTTCAACTGATGGCCAAACAATTTATTTTAGCTTCAAGAGAAACTTTGTTATATTATGCTCTACAATACCAATGAATCTCTTATATTATATTGGTTCTTTTACTCCAAATCTGTCAAAAGTTGGTTCAGTTTAATTTAGTCTGTTTCCTTAATTTTTTCACTTTAAACCATTGATATTAAATCTTGTAATTTCTTATAGAGCGTTGAAAGCAGTAAGGGGAAATTACGCTTAAATTCTACTGTAGAAGCAGCCTCTATTCAGTCCATCCGTAATAGGGTTCCTGGTAATGGAGTCTGTGCTGATTGTGATGATCCAAGTTAGTATTAAATATATTTTATATTTATATTTTATCTTGTAATTTTTTGTTTCTTTGTTTTATAAATGAATAGTAATGATATAATTGACAAATATATTGAAAGAGAACAGCAAATAACAGTTGGAATCCACTATGGTTCACCTAAAGTTTAAAAAAAAAAAATGTTTTCAATTAACTATAATTAAGTACTGCAATAATTTTCAACAATGAATTATTATTATTATTTGTTTTCAATTTCTATTTGCTTTGTGTTTTTGTTACATGGCAATTGCTTCTGATTAAAAACGTATTAGTCTCTTGTTACCACTACTGATAGATTAATCGTGTTCATTAAAAAAATATACTTAGGTATCATGATAAATAAAATTATTATTATAATCAAAATAAAATCTGTTGAGGAGTCTTTATTTATAACACTGAAAATCCTTATTAACAAACAAAAAACATTTCTCTCATTAATTATAATATATATATATATATATATATATATATATATATATTTATAACAATTTAGTTTAAATTATCTTCTGTTGGGTCCATATTCCTGTTTTCCTTCATTCAATTCAAATCGTGGTGTCTTTTAAAATCTATCATTAATGGCTATTTAATTTATTCTGTAATAAAACTGCAACAATGATAAAATCTAAGATTAATTAAATATTATTATTACTGTTGATATTTTTGTAGTCCATTTTTTCAGAAGTTTGTCTCTAATGATTAGTATTAATGCTTGGTGCAATAGCATTGACAAAATAATTAATGTTAATTTAAAAGTGTTTTATTTAATTTTTTTTTTTTAGATCCTGACTGGGCCAGTCTCAATCTTGGGATGTTGCTCTGCATTGAGTGCTCTGGTATTCATCGGAATCTCGGGTCTCACATTTCCAAAGTCCGATCTCTAACATTGGATGAATGGCCGTAAGTATCATTTTAACAAGCATGTGATAAAGTAATAAATAATTATAATACTTAAAAACCACTGTGTCGCTAAATGTAAAAAAAATATTTGAAATATAGTATTCAAAAAACATTATTAACATTACATTGTTTCCAGTTTCTAATAGGGATCTTATTTTATTATTATAATTATTTTTTTATTGTTAGGAAATATTTACTTTCTCCAGATCATTTTTAATCTTCTCACATTGTCATCATTAATTCAAAGGATAAAAACTAACCCATTTTGATCATACAGTAGAATCTCGATATTTTGTATTGTCAATTATCCAAGAGTGAAAAATTAATGAATTATTGAGATTACCAATAATTGGGAACAAAAAATATGAAATAACAAGATTATTACAAAATTTTATTTATATTTATTAACATAGTGATTAGCACATGTATACATACCATGTATACATTAGTATTAAATTAACAACTCATTAAAAAAAATCTTCCTCTCTTAAAAACAATAGAAGTTAACATAGAATAATTAGTCGGTATTGAGTCATCATGATTTTATTGTAAAAGCCGACGTTTCGACCCAAACATGTGAGCCATCATCAGGGCCATTGGATTCTATGAGATAAGCAAAAGGAGGACAAAATTACAATAAAATCATGACTGAATACTGACTATTTATTTCATGATATAGATCACACCAACTAACATTAATAGAAGTTAACAAGATTTTTTATTTGGAAATACAAATTATAAGACAATACCAAACTTGGACGATGGTAAAAAAAAAAAAGGATTTACTGAGGGAACCGGAATGCATTATTTTTTATGAATTAAAATAAATCTTTTTTTTTTTACGAATTAATATATTAGCGAATACATTGTTTTGTGTAGGAATTATCGAGATATACGAATCATCAAGATATGAAATATTTGGATTCTACTGTACTTCTTAACATATTTGCATTATTTTTTTATATAATTGTTATGAATTGCTTAACACATTCAGTAAGGAGTGTCCAACTCCACAGCTGGCTAGGTATGATCAAATCAATCACTGGGGCCAGATGGACTTTTTTAGTTTTATAGAAGAAAAACAAGTAAATTGATCGGATGCAATAAAAAATATGATCCAATCAAGCTTTTTCCCACCGGTGGGTCGCTCCGGCCCAGTAGCAAACATGCATGAGCCACCTCTGGCAAAAAAGGCTCCACTTACAATGTGCAACGTCCTAATGAAGCTGCAATATGTTTAGAATGTTTCTATGAACTACACAAATAATTTTATTTTTAAAAATTCATTTACCTTCGTTTTTACAAATAACTTGTTCTGTATAACTATTATTATTATTTTCTGTGCACTGTTTTTTCATATGCTCTCATATTCCTATATGTATAATATGTATGATATCAATTTTCTTTACAAAGAAAGAATTCCGAGTGAACGGTTCTCACAGATCTTTAGTATTTGACAATTGATATAAATTTCTTTTAAAATAATGTTATATTGATCTAAGTAACGTAGTATTATAGGTTTAATGCCTACAATAGATTTTTTTCTTTTTGTTTACGAGACATTTCTAATTCAAACTTCCGTACTTAAGATAAAAAAATCAAAACAATTACCAACTATTGGTTGAAATAGATGTCTCACTGTTGAGAGACTGTCACTGCGACGTTAAAAACAAAGAGGAAAGAACAAAAAAGCATTTATTTAATGTAAAATGCAACAATAAGAATAAGAAAATAGTGTATATAAAGATAATATCACTGTTTTATTTTAACAGTCGGCAGGAATTAAATCCTGGTCCATTAGGGTCTCTAGAGAATATACCTTGTCAATGAATTCATTTCAAAAGGCTTTGATGAAACAAGAAGCATTTTTATATTAGAAGTATGGCGACACATCGGTGGGTTTCTCCATACTGAATGTATTTATTTATTTTTTCTCCTACAGCTCATATAGTCTTTGCATTTTTATAGAAAATTAATGTGTCAATTTTTGTTTGTTTTTTATTCATTATTTGTGGATGGCTGAATTTTCTTTCAATATAAAATTTATATTTTAGAGCTGGACACCTGAGCGTGATGCTTTCAGTGGGTAATCGGTTAGCCAATTCCATCTGGGAATGCGATACCAAGGGAAGGAGGAAGCCAGTGCCCGGTTCCCCGAGAGATGAGAAGGAGAAGTGGGCGTTCTCTAAGTACATGGCTAAGGAGTTCCTAGCCACGCTCGACCATGGTCTTCATTTGCCTCATCACCTCATTGAATCAGTTTCAAGGTGGTTCTTTATCTCTTTTAACATGTTACAATAATAATGTAACTTTCAACATTAGCATATGTATTTGTTCTTCTTAATTTCCATATGTTATTTTTTTTATATCTCGCTTTAGTAATGAAATATGATTTATTTTCTACAATATGTTTCTTATAATGTATTTAAATTAGTAAAGTTGTATAAAAGT
This sequence comes from Rhaphigaster nebulosa, assembly GCA_948150685.1. Lineage (NCBI taxonomy): Eukaryota > Metazoa > Arthropoda > Insecta > Hemiptera > Pentatomidae > Rhaphigaster > Rhaphigaster nebulosa. The sequence continues at coordinate 64,134,949 of OX411312.1, forward strand.
TAATTTTATTACTTTAAACTTGTTTTCATATTTTAGGAAAGATATAAAAGGAGTGCTGGAGGCTTTGATCCATGGAGGTACTGATATTGTAAATGCAACGGTTTCCTCCAAAGATAGAAGAACGGCTCTCCACATAGCTTGTGCCACTGGAAATTTACCAGTCGCTCAAATACTTCTTTGGGTAATTTTCAATTTTTTTTTTTTTTTAATTTCCTTCGTTATTTATTTCTGTAATAATTTTATATTTGACTTGGCTTGATCAAATAAGTAAGTTCTACAATTTAAAATTTATTTTGTGGAGTACTCAGAATAAATCTCAACCTTTCCCCTCTGGATTGTTAATGTTAGGGACCCTATCTAATACATATATCGTCGGTCCGATGTAAAACTTACAAATGTGAAAAATTAGATTTTTTGTTTTTGTTATTTTTCGATAGTATTTCGGTTGATACAGCCTGTAGTAAAGTTACGAATTTGTTACAGCATTAGAAAAAGGTGAAATCGCAGTTGCATTTTTTTATGAAAAATACCTTTAAGCTTGAAACTTCCTTATTAAAATAATGAAATGCTTATTGGTATTAAGATAAAAAAAGAATTGCGCATGAAACTATGGGATAAAAGAAATACAATACCAATAAAAAAAATTAAAATAATACAAATCGGCCCTTGTGCACAGAAGAATGTAGCAGTTTTTTTCTATCATGAAAAGCATTGATTTTCTAATTCGTAAGTTTACCATGCGAACGACAATATGCTTGAAATTTTATTGGCACTTTAATAATTTAATGAAGATTACTATTTAAAATAATTAGAAAAAAGGCTCGGTAAAATAAATTAAAGCCTTTGATTTCAATGTAACTCTTCTCACCTTATTTATATTTATTATTGTGTTGCGCATTTTCAAATTTATTTAATATTTTTTCCAAATTAAAAAATCTCAATAAAAGCTGTTAATTTATCAATGTATCAAAAGTTAATTTATTGGATTCTTGTTCATTGCCTTGCTTAGCAATAGTGATGAGATATAGTGTATAGTCAAAAATTAAGATGAGCTTTAGCATTTTCTCCTCGCCAGCGAATATGAGACTAAAGTGAAGTGAAGGTGTCAGTGATGGAACTGCCAGGTAGTTGGATCATGTAATCGTGCTGAAAAGAACATTGAAAGCTGAATCCATGTTTTAATAGCTTTCACTAACTCTCATTTTATTGATATCAATAATAAGCAACTAATTATATCATTTTATAAATTGGACATATTTTTAAGCATAGGGATAGATTATTGGTAAAATCCTCTATGTGTGGATAACTGAATTACTACTCGAATTAAGCACTAGTGACCTGATTTAAAAGACTGAAATTAAAGTCACGAAAAATGGCATTTGATTTATCAGCATTAAGACTGCAACTGACTTTGTTAAATAATTTTTTGCTTATTTTTGTTTAAATAAATATGTTCTATGTATACTTTCTATCATAGCACAATGCTGATCCTGAAAGGTTGGATAGTGAAGGCCATACATGCTTATCGCTGGCTAGAAATGCTGCCCGCGTTCACGGAGAAGGTGCTTCAAGCCTTGTTGATCTGCTGGTGTCCATCACAACCACAACTGTCATCTAGTCCTCCCTTGTATAAATCATTACCCCAAATCCCTGTATTATTTTATTTATTTGTATTATTATTGTAGATTTGTAAATTACCATTAAGTGTAAAAATATATATAAGTATATTTATGAATATGTATGAATTTAACCATACTTTGAAATAGTCACTAGAATTCAATAGATTTCCTGTTGTCATTGGCTTTTTAAATTCACCCTATTTATTCATCTGTGGAATAAGAGTATTTTATATGTTTTAATTAATGTCATCCAATTATAGCTTGATGCTGTAGTTGAAAAATATTTTTTACTACTTGAATTAATGCATTTAAACTAAGTTTAGAGAATACCGATTCTGATGCATGCTAAGTTCTAAAATATGATCGAAATTATTATTGCAGCTATTTGTGGTTGTAATTTGACTTTTGTTTTCAATTAACTATTAACGCATTTTACCAAATATTGGTTTTTACTATAAGTCGTGTCTGGTAACAATGTCTGATTTGGACTGTAGAATTGAACTTTTCATAATATTTCTTATAATTCTACTGAATTGAATTTCATTAGTCACAATCAAAATTATATTTAACCGTACTTGATTATTTCTGTAATTTAAAAAAAAATAAATAAAAAATAAAATATAGCAATGTATGAATTATATGAAGATAGATATAATGCTCAATGTGTAAGCCAGTGTTCAAACAAGTCACAGGGTTAATGTTAGCTTAAATTATTGCTCCTTTCAAAGCCGAGAACCATTTCATCCTTTTTCGCTTGCGGAGCAAGAGTATTTTATTTAAAGTGTCAATTAATCAGCGGAATCGTTAGCAGTTGTTATTGACTGAAAATATGAGAGTGATGACTTGGTCATCTTTCATTTTTTTCAATGGCCTTTGACGGTATTTTTGGTGTACTTAAAAAAAATTAAAATTTCGGCAGCTGTATTATGTAGTCAGTATTGGCAGCTAGAAGCTAAGCTGTATAAAAAAAAAAAAAAAAGGAAAAAGAAAAAGTGATATGTATAAAAAATAACTTTAAATTTCATAAAACTATTTAAAGACTGTTTTTTAACTAACCATAAAAGATTTTATCATTTCATGTGTATATTTAGTTAATGTTGTTATTATTTTATGTGTATTTATGTACAAATGTTCAAAAAATTGAAATATTAATTTTTTTGTGTGTGCTGAAGGACACCATATTTTTTTATTATTATTATTTTTTTTTTGGTGCATCCTTTATGCATGATTTGTATAAATTTATTAATGGTTTAATGTTTATATATTGTTATTTATTTCATCTTGTTATGTTTTATGTTTGTTAAATTGTTTAGTTACCCAAGTGATTTACATATTAGTGTATACCATTTTTTTAATTTTTTTAAAGAGTCTTATAAATTTGTATGTATGTGGATGTGTGAACTCAGTGTTGGGCTTTATTATAATAAATATTTTGAATAATTATTCTTATATATAAAAAAGTGAGTGCATGAATTATTTTTATTCATATTTTCTGCTAAAGTTTTTACCTTAGAAACTGAATTATTGTTAATTTTTTATTTGAAAATTCTGCCTATATAATTCAGAGAAAGCAATAAGCTAGTGGCAATAGTAATCCAGTTTGCATTAAAAAAAATTAAATTATTGATTTTAATCATAATATTTAGTTCTTTACACAAGGAAAAAAATAATATGTTCCAATTATACAATATTTACTGCAATAAAAAAAATATATTCTATTAACAAATTCAGGATTTTTCAAATAATACTGAACATGATTTCTTGGAAATTTAAATTTAAGTTTGTAAAAGGTTTTTAATTTTTTTTAATTTCATTAACCCAATCAAATTTAAATGAAAAGTATTCGTTTTAGTTTGAAAAGATATTATTCACTTTCGGAAAGTTTTTATTTAAAGTACCATTTTGGGTATAATACTTATTGGAACTGATCTCCACAAATTATATCTTTTATCATTTTGTTTCTTGTTCAGAGAAATCTTTTACTTTTCAATTACTCAATCAATGCCGGCAAACTTTGCACATTGAAGTATAGATTTATTCTTAAATTAATTAATTTAATGATTAATATTATTCATTAATTCTTTATACTTAAAAGTTTGCCCAACACTGCTATACATACATGTTTTCGTTGATTGAATTAAGGAAATTAGAGTAATTAGTATCAATTGGACATGGTTTTGAAAAAAAAAAAGAAATAGATTGCACTCTATTGAATTTTAGCTGCAAAATATATGTGCTAGTAGTATGAATATATGTAAATATTGATATAAATATATATATTGTTCAGTTTGATGTTTATAGATATTATATAATGTTATATTGTACACAAACGTACAAGTGGTAAATATGTCAGAAAAAAATTTAATTAATTTTGTTTATCATAAAAAGCAATCCTGTAGTATATTTCATTATTTTCTAATAACAGAATGGAATAAATAGAAACTGTATTATATTTTGAGATTAAAGTATTATAATAATAATAATTATTCAGAGATTTAATCAATACTCGAGCAGTTCATGTGCCAATAGTGCTTTGCATTACGTGGTTTATGTCTGTCTTTAGTTTGTATTAGCCAAAGATGTAAATAAGTCCTATTTATTTTAAATGTCAGATTGCAGCCTCACAATGGATTGGAATTATAATGTTTACTTATACTAATCAACCTACCCATAGACAAAATTATCCGATTATTTAACTGTATCACAATTGTGCTCGATAAAATAAAAAACATACGTGCAACTTTTTTTCTGTGTTGGTCTTTTAACTAAACCATATTCCTGCCCCTGACTTAGGTTTAATTAATTTGTATTTTATAGTGAAATATTTTGAAAGATGGAATATAATGAAACTCAATGTGGAATTATGCTGATTCTTGTGACTTCTCCAACTATTCAGTTTTTGTTTCTTTCTAAGCTTGGAAATTGAGAAGAAATAAATTATTTATAGCTTTTTATGTCTCCATTCTATTTAAAAAAAAATTATGAGGAAGGATTGATTTCTTGACAGCACTGTCCCACAAATGTTCTTTTTTATTTTATATTTTTGTATGCACAATAGTCATTTAGATTAAAAAATATCCAATATTTCCATGCAATATTTATTATGTTTGTATTTTAAAAACAATGGGTGAAAAAAGAATCAAACCAGATATTTAATGTTGACAAAAGAAACAAAGATACAAGATAAAAGATATTTTTGGTTAACACGTTCGTTAAATATAAAAGATTTAATATATGCATACATTATTTAAATAATGTTATCAAATTATGTTAAATTTCTAAATATTTTAATCATCTGATTTTTATTTTAATGCCAAATTACAAAATAGCATTGCCTAACTCTTCATTTGCAAATAATCTGGTACTAAAAAAACAAAAATTTTAAAACAAATTACTCCATCGAGACCAGATAAAAATGCAATCAATTAATATCCAAAAATATTGTCCTTATTTTTATCAAAATACAAGAAATTCTTTCCTTTAATGGATTACAGTATATTTTGTCAGTTTAATTAATTTCAGAGCTCATTGACATAAGTAAATAAACATATATTAACCAAGAAGTAAATAGATACAAATGAAATTAAACATATATAGGAAAAATACCGCTAATCGATTTAATTGATAATTTATTATAATGGTAATTCCTCCTTAAAATCCAGTATAAAATATAACAAACCTTAGTTAACAGTTTTATTAAATGCTGCAAGAGGTCAGCACTATCCAATCATCCAGAAAAGAATTAGTAAGTAGTTTTACTAGCCGCCAACAGATAGCAGCACTTCCCCGGCCAAGCAGGTCTGAAAAGCGAGTTCAAAATCTTAAGTTTGTAATAGGAGAGTAGGAACCTAAAGGAGCTCACGCAGAACGACCCGGTCCGGAAAAAAGATTAGTTCCAATTACTACCGCTTGAGGGCAGCACCATCGATCAACAGTTGTGGCTCGAACGTTGAGCTCCTGTGGGTTCCTACTCTCCTATTACAAACTTAAGTTTTTGAACTCGCTTGTCAGACCTGCTGGCTCGGGAAGTGCTGCCATCTGTTGGCGACTAACGAAACTACTTACTAACGCTTTTCTGAATGATTGGATAGTGCTGGCCTCTGACGGCATTACCTAAAACTATTTTATTTATTACTCTGGCAAATTTTCATAATTAGTTCGTAATTTATGGATTTCTTTTCTGAAAAACAATAGATAATTGAGGTTTTCCCCATTTTTATAATACAAAAAAGATTAATCTAAACTTAGTGTTATTTTAAAATCGTAATGATTCTTTTTTGTTTATTATACTAATAAAATTTTATTTTTTATTCTAATGAAATAGTATAAATGTAAAATAAAAAAAAAATGAACTAAAGGTTTAAAAAAAAATCATACAAACTTTGTACTATTATTGGTTATTTCAATATATTTTATGGTTTTTACGGTAAATTTGACTTCAGGTCAATTTTAGATGACAGGGTCATTTTTTACTTATTTTCCTTTTGAAATAAATGTAACAAGTTAAGTAATGAAATATTGCACCACAGAGTTACTTTAGTCTGGGGGAATGAAAAAAAAAATCATATATCCGGGTACGTAACTATGAAAGAGGTAGGTGTCACCCAACCCAAAAATTTGAATTTGGAAATCCAAAAAGTTTGGATATTTTAGATTTGAGAACCTACTTCAAACTGCAAAATTGTGATAAAAATATTACTTAAACAGTAACTAAAATATAAAATCAATTCCAATAAATTTTAAGTTAAGAAATTGGGATGTTATCGATGCAATGGTGTGTTGTAGTAGAAAAGAAAATTATTGCAGTGAAATATGGTCGAAATTGTCAGGAAAGATTTTGCCATCCCCAATGAATTGATATACCAACGTCAAAGCATGTATCACATCGAAATTAAAATATTCCTAATGTTTGATAGAACAAAGAGATCTATTTAGTGAATAAAAAATCCAAGTTTCATAGTTAAACTTTAATT